>CABFWO010001076.1:188917-209268 GCA_902155825.1 Timema genevievae | reverse complement strand
GCATTTGGCCTAAAAGGCATTTGGCCTAAAGGCATTTAGCCTACACTTTAGGCCAAATGCCTTTAGGCCAAATGACGGGTACCCTTATGGACCGGATCGGAATCAATTAGATCGTATGTGGCTACGTGTAAAATTAAAAACGTGAATTTTTTTTATAAAATAAAAAGATAATAAAGTTTAAAAAAATAACGGAACAAAAACATTCCTCCAAGGGGAAAACCTTCTAATTGAAAACATAAATTAAGTCTTAAAATAAACTCCGACATGAGATAACCGGGTCTTGGAATAGAATATTAATGAAAATACCGATTGTATTTCCAAACGATGGAAAAAGTTTGTACTTTATGGTTACGGTCTATTTTTTTATAGGAAGAAACTTAAAAAAAAATACAAACACATTTTCTTACGGCCAATATTGTTATTTTTAATATTATATTTGTGTATTTTTATAGGTGTTTATAATATTTATCAAAATGGCGGCTGCGGATCATATGATTAGACGTATGGATAAGTGAAAGTAGATCTAGTATTAGACGTATGGATAAGTGAAAGTAGATCTAGTAGCTTCTATAATTATTATCAGATAAGGTCCTTCCTATGTAAATTGATCCATAAATATTGGTTGTAAATAGCATTTATGTTCTATGTACGATTCTTCAGTAGTTTTATTCGCACCGCATCTTAATATCTTTTCAGGCTATACGCAAATATATACCAATTACACTAATTGGTTAAGGATGAGTAAAAGGTTGAATTTAGAGGAAGTTTACCCGCATTTATGTGGAGGAATAGTGGAAAACCATTTAAAACAAAACATCAGCACACCCAACCACGATTCGAACCCCGATCTCCCCTTCATCGATGTTCCAGTCTATCACGATAGTGACGACTTGAATCATGGGTTTCTAACTGGTGGCCCGCATTTTTTTTTTTAGCAGCCCACAAAGTTTCTTGTCGTAAAATTTATCTTTTTAGCTGAGAAACGGAAAGTTTTCACTTTATTGTGAAAAATTCATGGCAAACCAGATCAGATGAGGTGACGTCACATAGACACAGCTACACTGCCTTTACTGTACATAGCCGATGCCATTCGTTGTTGAAGAGGTGACGTCATATAACAATTACTACACCGCCCCTTCTATACATACATATCTCACCTGTCCCACAACTTCCTAAGATTGTCTTTTTTTTGTCAGACATTTATTTTGTCATTTTTTATCTCTTTATATCACTATAGCTTTTCCTCTTTTTTTCCTACCAGACTTTTGACTTACATAGACACGAAGCCAATTTAAACTAACCTATTTTTTCTGATTAGTGGACCTGCATTAGAATGGATCAAAGTCATTCTCGGAGAACAATGGCTTTAGGAATAATAAATATACCAGAAGGTCTGTTGGAGAGGTTCAAACTATAGGCTATACCTCGGGCAAAGACAAGGTATACAAGAGACCCACAGCTTCCAGGTTAAAATGGCTGCGCTCTTTGGGAGAGCTTGAGTCCTTCAACACGGGGATCGCTACTTGCAGTCCCAAGTGACAGCATCGCTATAAGCGGGTATTTTAAAAAACTGTTCACTTTAAAGATTGTTTTATCAGAGGAAAGACAAAAAAAAAGCCTTCCACAGTAGTGTCAATAAACCAGCTTTCACAAAGCTAGGTTCAGGTAGCGGCCCCATACCTTCCCATTAACAAACTCCCCCAAACAAGCCTACTCAGACTGTAAACTACAAAAATTACCCATATAATGGTCCATTTTACTTTCTCTAGACACACCGGAGGGAAGGTATTGTGATCGTAAAAATAAAAGGTACGGAACCCCGCATGGACTTTCTCGCTCTATTGTTTAAAAATGGCGATATTTACACAAAAATCTTAATGTATGTGAAACAAAATAATACACTAGCAAACCCAAGCATAAATCTGCCTATACTTAAGTTAAACATTTTTTGAAACCTGGTTTCAAATTTCATAATTTTATTTTTAAAGAATTAATGTCCTCATTTGTATGTTTGGACCAATAAAAAAAGATCGATATTGGGTCCACAATGGTCAACACTCCGTATTAAAATGTCGACTTCCGGTTAAAATTGTCGACATTTTATTGGTCAAAATTTATAAATGATTTTAATAGCAATGCGATGCCATGAAGATGTGAAACACCTAATAAAATGTTGGCAATTTTAACCGCAAGTTGATATACAATTTCAAAAACCCCTCGGGGCAACTCTATGAAAACCCCAGATACCAAGTTTCAGCTCCATAGGTAAAATAGTTTAGGCTCTAGTTGGAGATACAGACAGACAGACAGACAGACGGAAATTCAAAAACTTTTTTGTATTCAGGGAGTCATGAAACGTCGAAATTCATTAAAATCTGGAGTTCGATTTTTTTGACGATCACAACACTTTCTCTACCTGTAGGGTAGCGAGAAAGTAAAAAAAACCAACCGAACTTGAGATTTTGATAAAATAATGTCGACTCGACGTTTGATGACCCCCTGAAACCTAAAAAGTGGTTTTCGCGATGCCGTCTGTCTGTAGTTCAGGCTAGAGCTGAAATCATTTTACCAATTGGGCTAAAACTTGGTATCTAAGGTTTTTTTAAGGTCTCCCCGAGGGGTTTTTGGAATTAAATATCTAATCCTAAATTTAAGGTTAGTTTCCTGAAGGGAAAAAAGAGAAAAAATCAATTTCCTCAAAATTCGCTATAAAGATTTTGAGTACATTTTATTTCTAGACAATTTATTGTTATAAACAAAATGGCTTCTTTCATTTGTCATAAAAATGACTTTGAGGGTATAATGTATATGGGGAACATTTTCCAATTTTCATCATTTATCCGCAACTATTTGAGATATGAAATAATTTATCATTGTAAAGTTGTAGTACTATTAAAGATAAAAAATCTTTTATTTGAGATATACTTTTATAAAACCAGAAGTTTCTGACCTATAATCAAATATATATATCTTTTAATTCAGGTCTTTGAAAATGAATTTGATTCTTATGCTCTTTGGTGGACAAAGATGTTTCTCTTTTCTCAATTTTTTTGTAACAGTGTTCCTAGTTCCTAGTGCCACAAAGTAACAGTGTATATTATTTCATTTATGATCTTTGGTGTAATATTTCTACAACAATGTATATATTTATTATTTCGCTTCACAAATCTCACGAGTTTTTAGTAAATGCCTATTTTAAGATAAAAGAAAGAAAAAGTTTGTGCGGTGCACCGTAACATTTATTTTGTTCAAACGTCAAGCAAATGTTTGTAAATTGTTTGGTTGTAAACAATCTTCAGATACCGTAGACTAGTTACATGTCTGAAAAGGGGGGTGAGGGGATGAGTTGGAGGGGGAGGGGCGGTATTGCTAGTATTTGAACTATTGTGCTCTTATCCCCCCCCCTTTACAACGAACATGTTGAAAGTGAGTTGTTTCACTTGAAAATGCTGTTATCACTGAGAACCGAAGCTAGCGGTCCCCAGTGCCCAAGAACTGAACTTGACTCAAAGGAGCGCAGCTAAATTACCGTAAGACTGTGTGTCTGGTGTTTAACTTGTCTGTGACCTCTGGTCAGAGTCGGGCACACTATCAGTGCAGCCAACCCCACCTCGTTTTTCCTCTCAGTTTTACATCATCCTTGGATCTAGGCCTACCCCTACCTCCCCAGTCCCCCTCCCCCTTCATTCCTCAACCACAAAACACCCGATCACACCATCTGGCGCCCTCTGTTTACACCGACTCTGAATAAAACAAAACAAAAAAAAAAACGGTTCGCGCACGATCGCGAGTTCACTGTCCGATACGAAAGAAGGAAACGCGTGATTTCTTTACAAATGCAAATTATTCTATTTTTTTTCTTCTAAAAATAAATAAACAAAAATACGATCTACAGTTGGAAATACGGAAAGGTTTGGGAACGGTTATGATACCCGACCCCGGTCGGAAATATTGCCAAGAGATTTAGGAAAAAAAAGAGAGTAATGTTTAAACATTTATTTACATAATATTTGTGTGTGTTTTTGTTTCAAATAACTATATCTTTAATATATCACAGTTTTATAAACAATTATATTAAAGTTAGATGAACGAAAATACAATACGTTTGGAAAATGGAAGATAAAATCACAGTTTATATTGAAGGAATTACCAGAAAACATCAAAATATCAAGTATAAACTACATCTATCATTTCAGATAAAGACAGACAGACACCCAGAGTGACAGACCGACATCCAAAGTGACAAACAGACAAAGAGATAGATAAACATACAAGGAGACAGATAGACAGACTTACACATGGACAGAGACACATGTAGATACATACCGATAGATATACACAAAAGCAGGCAGAGACAAAGACAGATATACACAGATACGTAATTTTAATACTCCAATTTTGAGTTCTGGGGCGTATAAAACGTCAAGACCCATAATAATCTCTTTATCAATGATTCTTATGGATACAACTTTCCATTTGAGAGACGGTAAAATAAACACTTACGAATGATAAATATAAGAAAGAATGTATGTATAGTTCTCCTCAACAGTTCCGCCGTCAGTTGTAAAACAGCAGCACTTTAAGGGGAGTACTAGGGAAATTAAGAGTGAGGTAGTTTCCAGCGTCTTCCAGAAGTTACTGTATTTCCAACTTTACAATTTTGTTGCGGACTAATTTGATATTCAAGGGAATAAATAGGATGCTTTTACCAATACTGATAAAGCGAAGTTTTCACGGAACTCAAAACAAGATAAATGCATCTTGATAAACAACTGTTACGATCCCTGGAGGATGTTTATTTATTGTTCAGTATTGTAACTATTCTTTCAACCGTAAAGATTATTGTTGAATACTCAAAACATGAAATAAAACGTGAAACCCAAAGCTATCTCCAGTACAGACTTGAAAACCTCGAGAGACAATATTGCGAGTAATATATTTGTCTAGTTGTGTGTATTTATTCAGTGTATACAGTCCCAATATTTAGAGGAAGAACCTTATCTGACTGGCAGAAAAGTTTCTAGATATAATTTCATGTATTCGTACGTCAAGTCATGTGATCTGCAGATGTCACTTTTTATGGATTTATTGATACTTTTAAAATAACACTAATAAAATAACAAAATAATATCAATGTTGGGTGCAAAAGAATACGTTGGATTTTATATAAAAAAAGGCCCTTCCTATAAAAAATCAGAATATAGCTAAAGGCAGAATATTTTTCGCTATTAAATCTAATTGAAGACTAAAAGGGACGAGTTGAGGAGAGGATGGTGGGGAACATTATTATTATTATTATTATTATTATTATTAGCACCGCGTCTTACTACCCGTTCGGGTTTTACGCACTTACGCTAATGTGTAATGGNGGTTTTACGCACTTACGCTAATGTGTAATGGTAGGGTGATTGTGAGATGAAATGGAGGACCTACAGTTTAACGTGGGATCCGAACCACGGTGGGGGGCCTGGCATTCCACACATTCACAAGTTGTGATTAATACACATCTTGTCAGAGGTGAAGGAAGGGTTTGGAAATCAGATAAATCTGTGCCGGGACCGCCAGGTCACCAATGATGGTGGTGGGGAACAGTTTTCACTGACAGTCACATGGAGGAGACCGTGTGATGATATGAAGGAAGTGTGTGATGAGTAAATAGGGGAGGGTGCGACGAGAAATAAAGGGGAGTGTGCGACAATAAGTATAGGGGATGGTGTGACGAGAAATAAAGGGGAGTGTGCGACGAGTAATAGAGGGGAGGGTGGAAAAGGGGTGAATCGTGCTCCGAACAGAGAAATAATTCACAGTCGAACTATTGATAGAGTGACAGTGTCATTGATTATCCCGGCGGCCGTCGAGTTCACCAGGTGTTGTTCTCCACAGGAACGTCAAACAATTGATGACCAACGTTCGTAATTATTTCCTCTACACAATACAGAGCCAGTAGTCAAAAGTGGTCGGCATTTCATTCTAAGTCTCATTTTAAGACGACTGGAACTGCACTTCCAACACAAAGTTTACAACGACTTTTTCTAAATGGTATGTACAATGATATTTTGAAGAAAATGCAACCACATTCGCGTGAATAGAGAGGATATAATTTTTTATAAATTTATTTGATTTATTTAACGAGCACTTTCTGAACCGACTGATTATATTAGCAGACGAGAATTTCTATGGGTGAGGACGAAAGAGCAGGTTACCAATGTTTTCACAATCGACACGGGACAGACGGCTTTACTTCCCTTCCGAAGAAAGTTGTGCTACGGATTTTTATTGCTCAAGGAAAATCAATAGACTATGAGAAAGTTTGTATTACTATGTATGTAGAATTTATTTTTTGCACCGTAGCACCCGACATTTAGTTTTTGTTTTGAATTAATAATAATAATCATCATCATAATAATTAACGCCAGCGCTATTTGTTTGTTTTTTTAAAACAGCTCACTGGGCTGCTAAGTATAATATCCTTTAAACAAGAAGTTACATCTGAACATTAAAAGAAAAAAAAAGAGAGAGATATTACTTTCAATTTCTGAAGTCGACGGACGCAAAGATAAATATTTCTCCGCGAACAGATTAATAACAATAAAGTACCAAGTCTCCTCCAGTTAGGGAAGTGGGGTGTAATGGGGGCCTAGATCCCTTCCCTCCTTTTCCTAACCCTGAACGGCCGAAACAATGTCTCGCCTAGGAGGTCTGAGGATTGAACCCCTGAAGAAAGAGAACTCTAGTTATTCTTGATTAAAACGAGAAAATGACCGTCCTGGGAGTTCAGACTATCTCGTCACAGTTTTTTGGAAGGAGTCGGGGGGAGGGGGATTCCCTTATACCCTCTTTAGGAGCGCCACTCCTCCCTGGGGGGAGGGGGGAGTGAAAGGAATTTTTTTTAGATGCAAACCACATTGGTGGGCAAGTGGGTTAAGGCGTAATCCTCTCTGGTTTGGTTTGAAGATGACGAGGTGAAATGAAATGATTTCCCTTAATTTATTTCCCCCCCACTTTTCTTTCACACAAATGCAGGTGCAATTTCTCTACGGATAATCTGAGTCTGTTATCAAGACGTGGAAAAAACAACATATAATTTTGTATACAGGCTTGTCCTTTTTTTGCAAATTTTATATCAACATTTTTTTGTAAGAATAAATAAAGTATTGTTCTAGTAAAACATAAAGTTTAATTTTATTCACACGTTGTTATCAACAGTTGTTGAATATCTGTCATGAACATAGCGGCATTAGATGAGAAACTTTTTAAATGAAGAGGAAAAGTTATCATTAATTTCCAGGACACCCTCGACAGATATTCAACAGCTGTTGGTGCCACCATTAAGCTCTAGGTCTGTACTGAAGCAATATCTGATTTAATTTGGCAAAACGGATGTTTTGATATGAAAACTACAAATACATTGACAATTTCTCGCGTTCCCTACATCCACATTTATAATACATTCACGACCTTAATTTACTTGGATGACAGTTCAAAAAGTTACTAGAAATAGTCCATAATGTATCCCCACGCCAACAGCTGAAATATGTTACTTTGGATAACTGTAATGAAAACATATGGTAATATATTAATGTGATAGTTAACCATAGTAATTTAGGCCAATAATATTTATATATTTATTTGAGGTTCAGCACAAAGATTATTTATCGTTTTATTCCGCTTAAAAAATATTATTCACAGCACCTTCACAAAAGGTATAACGAACATTGCTTTAAAATGGCGACCGACGAATTTAAACCATGTGATTGAACGTGACGGAAACAAGCTAATTACAATGATGCACCCAGGCAGTGGATAAAAATATTTTATTCAGTTAAATATTTTGAAATACGATAAAATAATCATAAAATAATTTACTATATATTAAATAAATGAAAGTATTTTCTCTTTTACAAGTAAATATGATGCCTGTATTAAAAGGTATTAATGTATGCACTAAATTACACATCATAGATGGCATTCCAAAACGAAGTATAAGTACTTTCAATTATGTTTAAAATATTGATTCGGATTGAATAAAAAGAAATTATTAAAAGTAAAGAAATAGTGTAAGAAAACTTAAGTTTACGTTATTTTAAATGTTAAATATAACAGGTAATTAAAAAACTTAACATTTATAGCAAAACAGTGATCTTTTACAAGTGTTGGCAACCCAAAACCTAAACATATGATTTTTGAACTGTCATCAAGGTAATAACCTATCGTGAACATACTCTAACTACCCGTTCAGTTTATACGCATATTTACTAATTACGCTAATGTGTTAGGTACGAGGAAGTTTTAATCTATAGGAAGTGTATGCGCATTTGATGGAGGAAGAAAATTCAGTCCTACTACCCTCTTAGTAACTCCAACCAGGATTCTAACCCCGGTCTCCCAGTCATCGGGAAGGCCAGTCTATTGCGAGAGTGACGCCTTAGAGCCAGTATGCCTAAGCTAGGCAGAGAGTTAATAGTAATAAAAAACTGTGGCCTGACAAGGATTATATTACACAATTTACAAGTTTATATGGTCAAATAAGGTGAGTTGATCCATTAAAATATAATGTAAATATGGCCACACTCATCATAATAATAATCATAATCATCATCTGTTTGCAGCCTGTGGCCGGGTCACTTTAGTAAAATGACTCCATTTTCCTTTATCTTTCCACCACTCTTCCTCCTTTAATTTCTTCCATTCTTCTCCTCTCACTTGAACACTTTCTGTTATCGGGCCATATTACTTATCTGGAATGATATGAATGGTATTGATAACTATATTTTTATAGCGAATTGATTTCAGTTTCTATATTCAAAAAAGTATAAATTATTTAAAATATTAACTTCGATATATTTGAATTTCGAATTATATTCCATCGAATCAGAATCTCGCCTCCTTTTGGATTTGAATTTCGAATTTTTTCAAGTATCAAGATACGGAATTTCAAATATATTAAGAATCATGGTAGATTACTATTAGAAATTTAAAAGCTTTGTTCAGGTTTTATTTTTGATTAATTATTGTGATTTTTTTTTTTCAAATCAATCTTCTTAGGGAACTTTCAACGCACGACTAGGGGATGAGGGGGAAAAAAAGTAACTTTAAAGTTCTCTTCTTACAGGGCTATCTAGATCCAAGTTAATTCTCCAAGGAGAGCTTACTTTAATTCAGATTGAAAAAGTTTGGTGGGTCTGCATTCTGAGCTCGAAGATCAACTTCCTTTTAATAGTTGGCAAAAGTTGTTCATTTTTTTCCCGCTCGAAGAACGCGAGTATTTCATCTTACCTACACTGTAAACAAACATGTATATATATATATATATTTATAAAATTAGTTAGACCAGAGTAAGATATCGACTGGGGTGGTAAAATAAGTCATACTTGGATCCAGGTAACCCTGGTTCTATTCTAGATGGTGTATAGTACAAGTTACCCACTTCGTTGGCCACATGGTCTAAGGCGCTACTCTCAAAGTAGACTAGACTGCCGATCACGGGGATAACGAGGTTCGAATCTCGGCCGGGTGTACTGAGGGGTGATTTTTTTCTAGATGGTTTTCCACTCTTAACGCAAATGCGGACACTCTTCTTATAAATATAACCTTCCTCATCCCTAAAACCTTTAGTGTAATTAGTACATAAGCGTATAACCAGAACGGGTAGTAAGACGTGGTGCAAAACAACAACTATGGCTTCAGTCTCATCTGGTCTGGTTTCTATAGGAAGGTCGGGGTTTTGTCCCAGGCAGGATGTTTTTCACTAAAAAGTTTATCCACGTATCCTGCACGCAAATATAGAAATATTTGCTATAAATTATAAAATTATACGTAGTTATCCTGGCAGGATAATAATATGAAATGCGAAAAAATAAAAAGTGCGTCGTAATAAACTCGTTCAAAATAGAGAGTACAAATTTTTTCAAACTCTTACCAACCACTCGTATCTCTGAAAATTTTGTTCTAATTTCGGTTATGTATTTTTAGAGTATTTTTAGCATTTAAAAAAAAATTTCGGATGAGATTTGAGTGATTATAAGCTGACTTAAGTGTGGTACCAAGAAGTCATGACCCTTATTGCATTCTGCAAATGTAACATTGATTTAACAGTTTTAATCTAAAAACCAGTAAACCCTTGCGAAACTTTTGCACATTCAATATTCCCCTCCCTCCCCAAAAAAAATTAGTCTTTTGTTGGGTTGTTGAAATTAAATACTTAGCGAAGTATATACACAAAATAGCAAAGATAATTTATTACTACACTACCTCTTTGTATACAATATTTGATGTCAGAATGCAATCATCTTGAATTTAGATTTTTCTTTTATCTTTAATTTTAAACAAACAATGTGTTTTAACGTAAAGTGAGTATGCTATGTCAGAAAACGGTAAAAATATCCTATCCACTGATACCTTATTCATCGCTGTAGGCTTTGTATTAGTTGAGAAAAAGGGATGTTGACAACAAAAATAATATATAGGAAAATAGTTTTACACTCTCCTCTCAAACAAATGCCGCTATATTTCCCATTAAATTCTCCCTTAACAGCCCCACTCCTTTAGCGTAATCGGTATATATGTGCTACACACCATTCGTGAATTTGCCCAGTTCATGAATCGGGCAAATTTCTGTCAATTCCGTGAAATGACCTCTCCTTCTGACCATTTCACAAACAAGGCAAAANCTGGCAATTTCATTAAGTTGGCAGCTCCAATCGTTACCAAATTCATGAACGGAACAAGTTTTTGCCCGGTCCGGGAAATAGATAAGCGAAGAACAAAACAAATTTATGTTAAGTAGATAGTACAATAAGTTCCAATTCATGAAATGGCTAAGAGATAATGCAATTTTTGTCCAGTTAGTAAAATGGTCAATAGAAGAAGCCAGTTCAAGGAATGAACAGACATTTGCCCAATTCATGAAATGGACAGTTTCACTGTTAGGAGTGTAACGTATGCATTTAACCCAAACGCGGTGAAAGTAAAAATCGTTGACGTTATTTAAAAACCAAACGGAATAAGAATGTTCACCCTAAGAGAATCAAAAAGGAAACTCAACAATAAGTTCAGTGATATTTTTAACAGTTGGTCGACCATATGGATAGTCTGATCGGTTTTTCCACACTCCTCCCAGGCGTATACTGATGAAACTCCTATTAATTTGATTTATAATAAATTTTTACTTGGATTAATATATATGTTTTGAATCTCTCTAAGCGTCAAATTCAAGAAGTATTTAACATGCACTTTCTGAACTGACTGATTATGTCAGTGGACGAGAATTTCTATGAGTGAGAGCGAAAGAGCCTACCAATTTCGCCGCGCTCTACTTGGGACCGAAAAGCTTTACTTCCCCTCTGAAGGAAGTTGTACTATGGATTTTTATCGTCAATAAAATATCCGTCGACCCCGGTTGGGTTTAAACCCACGAACAATGGGTTCCTAAGGCGAGAACTTTACCATAAGATCACGGAGGTAGCCAAATGAGTGATATATCACATGTGAAAAAAAACAAAAACATATCCAGTACAACCAACCGAGATTCGAACCCTGACCTCACCTTCAATGATGACCAAATACAAAATAATTCTAACGCCTTAGACCACAAGGTCATCTGTGGTTTTTTTTCTTCAAAAGACCCACGAACACTTAAATATTCTACTCAAAATAGTAATTTAAGATTAGTCAATATATATTTTTTTTCACAGTGTAGAAGACTAAACTGGTCTGTTGAAAATATTAATGATGTTAGATCAAGCCAGACGCGCATATAGCTTTTTTTTTATTTTTTTTAAAGTCGTTTTTTCCTCCGTCGCCGTCGTTAGCAGACGGGTGCAGAACGGAACGAGAATCTAATAACTAGTGGCGCTCTAATGGAACGGAGGGGAAGGGGGGGTAAGGGATGGGGGATGAGGGTTAACTTGACTGATGATCAGACAGACGGCTTTAGAAAAAACATACGATATGTTCATGTGCTTCTCCTCCCCCCCCCCCTTACCCAAATGTTTTTGTTAAGTGTTGAAAGATGGTTTGATTAGCTTCCTTTTACTCGTATCTTGATAACAATATAATAATTGTCAAATGCGACCAAATGAAATATGGAGTCTTAAGGTGAGATGGAAGGGGATGGAAGGAAAAACCAGTGTATTTTTTTTGTGCACTTTTTAAGGCAAAACCTTTTTTTGGTCAAACTAAATAAAATGTTGCTCTTGTACAAACCTAGAGTTTAATTTTCTTCACATGTTGATATCAACAGTTGTTGAATATCTGTCAAGGGTGTCCTGGAATTTAAATACAATTTTTTATCGTCATTAAAAAAAGTTTCTCATCTAATGTCGTTATGCTCATGACAGATATTCAGTAACTGTTGATATCATCATGTGAAGAAAATTAAAATATATGTTGGTACTGGAGCAAAATTTAATTTGTTTTAGCCAGAAAATAAACACTGGCCTTTTCTTATGTCCCCTTCCAGCCCACCTTAAGGGAATGTTGCACTTAAGTTGAATATTGTTAAAACCCTTAAAAGTGCACGAGTTTAGTGTTTACTGGAATTAACAAAAAACCCCTTTCTTTTGCCTTAGTTTAAAAGTTGAAATTTTTTTCACTTCGAAAAGTCCAAAAATCCACTTATTCCGGTTGATCGTTAAGAGTTAAGTGCTCGTCAAACAAAAGGTAGCTGGTATAGGAGCGTAGCATGGATCTTTGTGAATATAATTATGTTATTTAATAGGAGGTGTCAAAACACAAATTGTATTGTAATTTGTATTTACCTTCTCCCTGTTTGTTCTCCTACTGTCGGACAACTCCATTCAGGAACTTTATAAATCCACTTGATTTATGGCGTTTAGGAATTTATGATCAACTTTTCTAACGGATCAGCGTATAACCCGAATGGGTAGTAAGACGTGGTGCTAAATAATAATAATCTAACGGATCAAGGCTACCACCAATACAGTATAATTCTCAAAGAATTTTTTTAAATGTAATATATAAACATATTTTTTGCGGTCAACGTTGATAACACTTTACTGTACTATTATTATTATTTATTAGGTATTGATAATATAATATCAAAAGTGACAGCTGCAGATCACATGACTTGATGTATCAATATGTGAAATTAAATCTATTAACTTTTCTAGCTATCAAATAAGGTTCCTTTTATGTAATTGGACTATAGTTTTTTAAAAACTAAGAATGTGCAAGTAGGCATTCTCCACTTAGAGTTGAGTTCTAATGAAAACATAAAAGTTTTTTTTCGAAATCAATTAATTATTAGAGTAATAATATTTGTATAGGCCTATACATTTTTCAAAATTTTTTTTTAATAAATTCATGTGAAAATCATAAGAACAAAAACATATTTTTAAGAGTGACTTTTTTTAGATAAAAATGTTATGTTATATATTCAGATCTTAAATTAAATTTAAAATAATACTATCCTATAAATTGGATTAAATTAATTAAACTAAGAAATTATAACCATTCAAATTTTCAAAGCACTTGTTGTAAAAATCTTCCGATTCGATTTCGAATTTTCTAGTATTTTATTTTACACCCTTAGTTTTTTTATGTACTGTAGAACCCCGATCATCCGGACTAATTAGGACCTAGGTTAGTCCTATTATCTAAACTCCGGATAATTGATCTTATAAAAAAGAGTATTTTCCAATATAATATATTTATTAAAAATTTCGTACAGTACTAAGCATAGGCTATAACGTATAAACTTATACCACATAATAAAGCAAATTACATATGTACGATATTATAAAACACAACATAAAAACTAAATCTTCGAACTTCTTAAAAACAATTACATACCACACATAAAACTCTAAAAAAGTTATAAAAAATTAATTTTTCCTAATTTGACGAAAACAGATGCTACTATACAAATCCGAATAACCGGTCGTCCGGAAAGTTGGGGTTTTACTGTATGTATTAGCGGAGTATTCCTTCACAATAATTTATTTTACGAGATGGCATCCATACAATCACATTCTGAAGAGGCCGATTATTCCCAAACATGACTTACAAACTAAAGCCAAACACAATAATCAACACAACACCCAGTCCCCATGACGACCTGGTCCACTGACGGTAAATCTTTGGTCACACCAGGAATTGAACCAGGAACTTTTTTTTTTACCTTATTCGAAAACGGTTGATCAAATCTTCATATACTTGTGAACGCGTTCGTGTTAGTGAACGAAAGAGAGAATATAGAAGAGAGAGAAGTAAAGAGTTAATGATCAAGGAGAGAGGACAAAGATAGGGGTGGGGGGAGGAATCATAGAAACATGTTGCCATGGTTATACCACCTTCGTCGCACTTAATTGCACCCATTAGGTGAGCTTAATATCCCCTCACATACATGAGGTGGTTGCTTGATAAGTGTGGTAGGAGGGGTGGGAAGTATTCGGATGTATTAATACTATTACTATTATTATTCTATATACTAAGCCGATGAAACAAGCAGTACCTTAAGGCGGCCACCTCGGTCAGCGAGAAAGTACCAATCACTGTCAGGCCACACGGCTTAAAATACAATGGTCTGTGTCGTTTTTTGGAACTACATCTCTATTATTTTTTAAGATTATGATCCTTTTCACCCTTACCCTACGACCACACTTTGTCTTGTCGATAAGAAAGAGGGAAAAGAAAACTACTAAGCATCTTATCTCTAGGATCTAGGTAAAGAGGAAAGTTCACTGCTAGTTCTCAAATATCTTAAAATTTTCTGTTGTGAGGCTATCAATAAATTTTTCTGTATTTGTTGGAGCAAGAATAACTCTAGAGCTCTTTTTCATCAAGTCGAGTTTCATAGCTCCGGAAATAGGCTTATTTTCAACAATTTTTAAGCATATGTTACATTTGTTTCTATTAATAAATCTCAAACACCCCCCTCGGTGGCGTAGTTAGCTAACGCGCTAGTCGTGTTGAGCTCGACCGCCGAAGACGGGGAGATCGAGGTTCGAATCTCGGTCGGGTGAACTGGGGGTGGTTTTTCCTAAATGGTTTTCCACTCTCNACGGGGAGATCGAGGTTCGAATCTCGGTCGGGTGAACTGGGGGGGGGTGTTTCCTAAATGGTTTTCCAATCTCACTCCACGCAAATGCGGGTTCACTTCATCTAAATTCAACCTTCCCAATTCCTAATCCATTAGCGTAATTAGTACTTAAGCGTATAACCCGAATGGGTAGTAAGACGCGGTGCTAAATATTGTTATTAAAACTCAAACTATAGAGTTGTTAAGGAAAAAGAGCCTCGTCGGAATCTTTCGACTTTATTTTGAGGTGAACCATAAATTTGAAAAAACGCGTACATCGTAGAATTAAATATCGCGTAGAGCTGAACGTCTGCGTGGAAATTTCTCGCTTACCGAGGCGATCCCTTTTAATCCGTTTCAGGAAGAATAAATATATCTTTCTAACCATATACTTTGATTTCAGACCTGCAACCTTTCACGTGAAAGTACGCTCAAAGTCATTTTCATGGGGAAATTAAAAGTGCTATTTTAGTTGTGATGTTGCCTAGGTGCGAGTTTTTAATCAAAATCTATTTATTTAATTTATTTGAGGTATTTATGAACCGACTGATTATATCAAAACACGAGAATTTCTACGAGCGAGAGTGAAAGGGCCTACCAATGTTGCCAGGAAAGATATTTTCACATGCGGTCCATGGTTCATTTAGATGTCCATAATCGACATAGGGACTAACGGATTTGCTTCTCCTCCAAAGGAAGTTGGTGCTATAGATTTTCATCGTTCAAGGAAAATCCGTTGACTCCGGCTGGGTTTGAACCCACGAACATCGGGTCCTGAGGAGGCGAGCACTTTACCCCAAGACCACCGAGGTTTACTTATCAAAATCGTTTTAGCAAATTTTGAGATAATATTTTTTTCTTACTTTTTTTTGGACCCTTTAATAAAACACTCTTAATTTTAAGGTTGGATTGATACTTCCAAAAATCCCTATGGTTAACATTATGTGAAACCCTAGATGTCAAATTTTAGCCTGATCGGTAAAATATCCTCGGCTCTAGTCCGTGTAATAGACAGACGTAATTACAAACACATTTTTTTTTTCGGGTTCATGAAACGACGACATCCATAAAAACCTCGAACTTAATATTTTGGCTTACAATCACAATACTTCCTCTCTACAAGGAACCGTGAGAATCACCCTTTCTTCTAACACGTTCCTGCTCATTTCTGAGATAACATTAGCTTCCGCTACACCTCGTCGGCAATAAGCAGGCGACGCCTCACTACAACTGATGCTGCAACCTACCGGAGATATTTGAAATAACGGGAAATGGAAACCGGTCCCCTCCTTTCAAAATGTTCCTCTCGATCCTGAAGGCAGGAAATTTCCCTCAGAATGACTTTCATTTCCCTCGCAGACCAGATAGAACCCACGATCTGTTTTTAGTATGAGGAGGAATACAGGGGAGTAGAGTGTGTGACTAGAATTTTAAGGTTTCACACTACGGTTTTAAATTTTTACTAACATTTTAATTTTGTTTTTTTAGATTGTGAAACCTATTCTCTGGAATAACCAAGTTTTGTTTTAAAATAAATTAGTATGAGACTTTTCTTAATATTTTCACTGTTATTAAAAAACTTTATTTATAACAGCATCTTACTACTTATTCGTGTTGTACGTTTTTGTAAGGCCTACTAATTACGATATTGAGTTAAGGGTGAGTAAGGCTCAATTTAGAGGAAGTGTACTCGTATTTTCGTGGAGAGAGATAGTGGGAAACCATTTAGGGAAAACCACCCTCAGTTCCTCCGACCGGGATCGAGCCCCGATCAGCCAGTCATCGGCAGTCCTAATCTATTGTGAGAGTAACGCCTTAAACCATTCGACCACCGAAGCGGGTAACATTGTTTATTGAAGTTCGTTGACTATTTACTCATAGATTATTAAAACTTCAGCGAATGTGGTAGTATTTTTACTTTCTCGCAGCTCTGTGATAGTAAAAAAAAATAAAAAAAATTGAGGTCGAGAATTTGAGGGATATCAACTATTATAGATGACTCCCTGAATCCAAAAAAGTGGTTTTTGCAATGCCGTGTGTTTATATCTCAGTCTAATACTAAACTATTGTACTGATTGGGCTAGAATTGGGGGCCCCAAAGGGGTTGTCGGAATTATACATCCAGCCCTTAAATTAAGGATTGCTTACTCAAGGTTTAAAAGAGAGAAAAAAATCAATTTATTCGAAAATCAGCTCAAACGATTTTGATTAAAACTTATATCTAGGCACCCTTGGTAAAAAATGTACTTGGAATGAAAATAGACTTTTATTTTTGTGATTAAAAGAATTGACTGTCGAAACATTACATTCGTATTAACCAAAATTATAATATTTTTACTGAAATACTTTTGAACATGATTGTACATTATACTACTATAAAGCCACATGGTTGACTCAATCACTCACTCACTCACTCACTCAATCAATCACTCACTCAATCAATCACTCACTCAATCACTCACTCAATCACTCAATCACTCACTCAATCACTCAATCACTCACTCAATCATTCAATCGCTCACTCAATCATTCAATCGCTCACTCAATCATTCAATCGCTCACTCAATCACTCATTCAATCACTCATTCAATCACTCATTCAATCACTCATTCAATCACTCATTCAATCACTCATTCAATCACTCACTCAATCACTCACTCAATCACTCATTCAATCACTCATTCAATCACTCAATCAATCACTCAATCAATCACTCAATCAATCACTCAATCAATCACTCACTCAATCACTCACTCAATCACTCACTCAATCACTCACTCAATCACTCACTCAATCACTCACTCAATCACTCACTTAATCACTCACTCAATCACTCAATCACTCAATCAATCACTCAATCAATCACTCACTCAATCACTCACTTACATTAATGTTTACCTACTTCCAGCTGAGCTAGAAACCGGAAGTTTGGCAAATTTATAGCTTCTAGCCTGTAACCGACGGTAAATTTAAAAATTTTAATTTTTAACCCCCGAAAAAATTTAAAATTGTGGAGCAACTTTAAAGTCGGTGCGGATCTTTCTTTGGAGGCCTCTTGTGGCTAAACGGTAAGACCTATCAAAAAACAGCTTTGGAATTACATTAGTTTACATCCACTTGCAAAGAAAACTTACTGGGGGTTTGGGGGTGGAGCCCCCAACGAGAAAATCGAGTCCATCTATAGTTTCATGACACCCATTTGAGACTCAATGGTCTAAAAGACTCCTATGCAAGGAGATCTGGTTTGACCCCGTCCTATTACTTGGGCATTTAAATCCTGTAGTTAGCATTTAGTGTTGTGGTTCAGGGTTAAGTTAGTTTATAGGTCCTGTGCTGGTCTATAGCCCAGTTTTAATGAGAAGGACCTTTAAGAAAATACAAACTTTTATTCCACCTAAAACTTATATTAGTTTAGGCCTAATGTATTTTTAAGTGTTAGATATTATTAATAGATACCTACAATTTATCAAAATTGACAGCTGCAGATAAGATGACTTAACGTATGAATACCTGAAAGTATATTTAATAAGATTTCTATGAAAACTGGGCCATATCGTGTTTTATTCGCGCCAGATAGGTCTACCTCAAATAAAACATAAATGTCTTAAATCAAAATTCAATTAAAAAAAATAGCGAAAGTCTGTCTTTATTTAGTATTAACTCGACAGTAAAAAACATGAGATGTTCATCTACAGTCAGCTACGATCAAATTTTCATATTAAAGGCTTTTTATGAAAGCTAGACATATATCTACTTTCGAGTATTCATACGTCAAGTCATGTCATCTGAAGCTGTTACTTTTGATGAATGTTATCAATACCTATAAAACAACACAAAAGTGTTATCAATCAAATGTTATCAATTTTCGTAGCTAATTAACGTGTTTGTATTTTTTAAAAGGTTACTCTTCTGAAAATGGGAATGTATATATATATTACATTATTATGTCCTAAAAAAAAAGATCATAGCTACCGTAAATTCACCTAAAAACAGCGAAACAATATTTATTTCTACCTCCAAGTATCAATAAACCGTATACGAGCCACCATAGTCAGGTAAATTAAGAGCCATGTTATCTGTATGGCATAAAACTACAGATCTGGACTAACGTTTATGGGTTTGACGGGGTTTGTGACCCAACTCGCCTGAGAAACGGCCGTTAAACCAGGAACGTTCAAAGGGGGTTGTAAAACTCGTATTTTGTGAGCAGACAAAATGTGTTCAGGTCAACTTTACGACTAGAAGTCATTCTCTTTTTCTATTTATATAAACTTTTAGTAGAGTTTATGCGGCATTATCAAAATATATTCGTTTCGTTGTGATTTATTTAAAAGCTCTTATCACTAGACATACTTCGCTTAGAATGGTTAAAGTTAGATAACCGGCAGTTAGTTGTGTGCAAGCTATATAATCAACAGTTAGCTGTGTGCGAGCTATACAATCAACAGTTAGCTGTGTGCGAGCTATACAATCAACAGTTAGCTGTGTGCGAGCTATACAATCAACAGTTAGCTGTGTGCAAGCTATATAATCAACAGTTAGCTGTGTGCAAGCTATACAATCAACAGTTAGCTGTGTGCAAACTATGTAATCAACAGTTAGCTGTGTGCAAGCTATATAACCAACAGTTAGCTGTGTGCAAACTATATAATCAACAGTTAGCTGTGTGCAAGCTATATAATCAACAGTTAGCTGTGTGCAAGCTATATAACCAACAGTTAGCTGTGTGCAAACTATGTAATCAACAGTTAGCTGTGTGCAAACTATATAATCAACAGTTAGCTGTGTGCAAGCTATATGATCAACAGTTAGCTGTGTGCAAGATATATAACCAACAGTTAGCTGTGTGCAAGCTATATAATCAACAGGTAAGTGCAAGCTGTATGGTTTGTAGTTAAGTTTGTGTGAACTAGATACAATTGTAGATCGTTGTGTGATATGTATGTTTCAAAACCCCGAGTAAAAGATTTAAACAAACATACGAGTATCACTCATTGGCGGTTAATAATATAAAACTAATAATTGAGTAGAAGGCTGACAGGTAGACAATCTTAAACGATCCCCAGATGAGCATGTGGAAAATATGTTCAAGCTCATATATAATCTGGTTTACCGGTGACTGGTTGGGTCGAGGTTCGAATCCCTGCAGGGTGCACCGAGGGTGAGTTTTCCTGAATGGTTTTACAATCTCCTTCCACAGTAATGTGGATACATTTCCTCTAAAATTTAACGTCATAATTTCTACTCCATTGGCGTGATTAAGAGCGAATGGCCCGGGCTGGTAGGTTACTGAGACGTGGACAAAAAACTA
>CABFWO010001076.1:178071-188613 GCA_902155825.1 Timema genevievae | reverse complement strand
TTATAGTAATACGCATAGTATATTAATTTTTTTTTATTCATCACGTCTTACCAGCTATTGATAAGAAACGGACCATTTCAGAGGTAATCTACCCACATATGCGTGAACCCGCCTCGGTGGCCGCGTGGTCTAACGCGCTACTCTCGTGTTTGGACCAGACTGCTGAGGACGGGGAGATAAAAGTACGAACACAGGTCGGGTGTACTGAGGGAGGTCTTCCCAAAATGGTTTTCCACCTTCTCTCTCTCCAGGCAAATGCGGATATACTTCATCTAAATACAACCTCCCTAATCCCTGGAACCATTACCGTACTTAAGCGTATGACCAGAACGGGCAGTAAGACGTGGTTCTAAAATTAAAAGATAACACATTTGCGTGGAAGGAGATTTGGGAAACTAATTAAGGAAAAAAACCACCCTCAGTGGATCCAACCGAGATTCGAACCTTGATCTCCCTATCATCAGCAGACCAATCTAACACAAGAATGATGCCTTAGGTCATTCGGCCACTTGAAGTAGGCCATGCCACTCTACCCCCCAAAAAAAGGGGGGTGTTAAGAGGGACGTCAACCATAGCTTTTAATCTTAGATGAAAAAACAACATAATTGAGTTCGTGTCGGGTTTCGAAACCGCTTTATAACAAGGATTCGAACCGAAATATGTATAGATTCCAATTCCGGTTCTGGTTCTTAATCAATTTGATATTAAGGTTACTGTTCTGGTTCCTAATCAATTTATTTTTAGGGTTCCTATTCTGGTTTTTAATCAATTTGATATTAAGGTTCCTGTTCTGGTTCCTAATCAATTTATTTTTAGGGTTCCTGTCCCTATTCCGGTTATGGTTCCTAATCAATTTTATCTTTAATGTTTATGTTCTAATTCCGGTTATGAAACAATTTATTTATTTTTTAGGATTCCCGTTTCCAATTCTAGTTCTGGTTCACAAGCAATTTATTTTTTAGCGATCCTGTTCCAATTCCGGTTCTTAAGAAAATTATTTTTAGGGTTCCTTTTCCAATTCCGGTTCTTTAAAAATAACTATTTATCTTGGTTATCGGATACGGTCCCGGTTCGACTTCCTGCTCTGTGAGCGCTGCCTGTAAACGTATTGATATAAGAGAGACTTTGCATCATTTGTTACCTCTCGGCAAGACAAGTGACACTAATTGATTTACGGCTTATAGGAGCACATACACAAACACACATACACATACACATACACATACACATACACATACACACCTATTCTGTCCGCACTCATTAATGTCACACGGGGGAACGTTCCCCTGAATTAGGACGTGGTAAAAGGGGAGGGGGGGTGTTCCAAACAATCGGAAACATATTTCCATGGATATGTTAATTCCACACACCTTAACTGCCAACCGACACCCAAAACACACACGCCCTCACCCTCTTCCTCGATTATGACATGTTACATAAAACGAGTTGGGTGGTTGTATTTATTTACCTTGCCACCCATACATAATTTTATTTCACATCGACAGTACACTCAGTTTCCATAAAACATAGAGACGATCATTATTATTTGTAACATAAATGCTCTTAATACAGTCCAATTTTTATTGGAATAGCCTTTTTATAGGATACAAACTTTTTTCTCAGTAAACATTGAAAACATTTTACTTTATTATTACGTTATAAGTATTGGTAATATCTATCAAAAGTGACAGCTTTAGATCACATGACTTGACGTATGAATACGTGGCAGTAGATCAGATACATTTTAAACTCTCTAATTCTATCATTATTATTATTATTATTGATGATGTTAACACTTCAACCACTCACGCAGGTGAACACGTGGTCTGAACGTCAGGCACATGGTACTTACCATTTACTCACGAAAATGTCCTTTGAAGTTACTTAACACGAGGAAAATTTTCCAATTTTCATATTTTCTTCGCAATTATTTGAGATACAAAATAACTTATCATTTTAAATTTGTAGTACTATTAAAAATTAAAAATATTTTATTTGAAATATATTTTTGTATAAAACCAATAGTTTTTAAGTTATAAGAAAATATATAAATACTTTTTTTAATTCATGTCTTTGAAAATTAAAAATGTGATTCTTAAGCTCCTTGGTGGACAAAGATGTTTCTCTTTTCTTCATTTTTTTGTAACAGTGTTCCTAGTTCCTAATGCCATAGAGTATGTAACAGTGTATATTATTTTATCTATGATCTTTGGTGTAGAGTTTCTACAAAAATGTATAGACCTACTATTTCGTTTCACAAATCTTAGGAGTTTTTTGTAAATATATCTGTTTTAAGTTAAAAGCGAGAGAAAGAGCGAGAGAGAGTCTGTGTGGTAACCGTCAGTTACCGTTTATTTACTTTATTTTTTAGCGTCGCGTCTTACTGCCTATTAATGTTATACGTTTACGTACTAATTACGCTACTGGGTTAGGGATGAGTAAGGTTGAATTTGTAGGAAATGTACTCGAATTTGCGTGGAATAAATAGTGGAAAATCTTTTAGGGGGAGAAAACCCCCTCCTCAATAAACCAGAGCGGGGCTCGAAACCTGATCTCCCTGTCATTGTCAGTCCAGTCAAAATTGCGAGATTGACGCCTTAGACCAAGTGGTCGCAGAAGCAGGTACTAAATTACTTAAATCGCTGCCATAAGTTAACATTGAAATAATTTAAATAGATTCTAGAGGCATTTAATATTAATATATTTCGTGTCCCCGGTGATTTGGAGGGTGTACCCCACCCCCAAAACCTCTTCTTCAAAAATGCATTTTGGCTACAGTCTTGATTGGATTCCTCCCCCAAAGTAAATATCTGAACGTGCAACTGGTTCTATAATATACTTACTTCTTTAAACCCGCCTCGGTGGCGTAGTTAGGCTAACGCGCTAGTTTCGTGTTGAGCCTGACTGCCGAGGATGGGGAGATCGAGGTTTCAAATCTCGGTCGGGTAAACTGGGGGAGGTTTTTCCTAAATGGTTTTCCACTCTCCCTACACGCAAAGTGTGTTCACTTCCTCTATATCCAACCTTACAAATTCCTAACCTATTAGAGTAATTAGTACTTAAGCGTATAACCCGAACGGGTAGTAAGACGCGGTGCTAAAAAAAAACAAAAAACAAACAAAAAAAACAAGTGTATAATTATAAGCTGTAAATAGTGATTAAATAATTTCAAATCATTACAGTCCACAAATTACAAGTAATCTTACTTGTTATTTTGTGTTTTTTTTGTGAATCATTGTTACTGTGGATTCATACGCTCGCACAAAAACTATCGCAGAACAAAAACGTGGTCACGTGACGAGTTCTAAGCCAATCACAAGATTTCCCGCCTCTTCAGGGCGAGCTGTTCTGCTAAAGTTCAGACTCATTCTCTACTTTGTCTCCGCTCTGCCTAAGATGTTCGGCACGGGAGAACCAATCAAATAATAAGAACAACCGTCTCAAATCAGTGCGCATGCGCATTTGACAACGCATGCGCTCTACAGCCGGAAGCTAGCAGACATCTTCGTTGTCCGTTGTGAGGAGATTTGAAATAACCCGTTAATGTAAAGCGTGTGTATCGATGTATTGGATTGTGCCACAACACAGTGTTATAATTTGAAAACATCCATTGGGAGAATTATCTAAAATATATGTTTATCCACTAGAAAATAAAATATGTTGATAATCAGCTGTTTTAATTTAGCGTTACAATGCATCATGGGTCAACATACAGCGTGTTCCACTCGAACAGATTATGTTTTCTATTTTCGGTGAACCTGTGACTCAGCTTTAAGGTATAACTCTGTACATTCACATAAGGTGTCCACAAATTATATTACTTTGCGCAAAAAAAAAGAGCATAAAATATTAAATTTGACTACTTATAACTCGTGAACTGTAATAATTTGAAATTATTTAATTACTATTCATAGCATATAATTATATACTTGTTAAAATTACGCCATAAAATTGTTATTGTCTAATGACCTTAAGTTAGTGGGTTAGTCATGAATGAACCTTTGTGTTTAGAAAGTGCAGGCTAAATTATCCTAATATGAAGAAATACATGCTTTGATAAAGAGTTTAAAAAAAAAGTTGTTTTTTCCCCCTGGTGTGTCACGTGCTCTATATTTTACGATCACAGACTGTATTATCAGAGTTGCAAGGGATAAACAAAAAAGGTTTTTTTTTTAAAAAAAGAGGTAGATTTGATTTATTTGTAACCAGAAGTATTGATTGTAGTTAAAATATACGGTATGTATTTAAATATTAATACACCTAGCCGTTGCAAAATAAATTGCAGGTTGCTTTCAAATTACCAGGAAAAATAATTAATTAGTCCTTTCCTTTTATTAGTTTTAGTTATTTTTATACTAATGAGTTTTATAATAATGTGTTTAAATAATATGACATATTTCCCTTGCACCAACTCTTACTATCCGGATACTAATTGGATAAGGATAAATTCAGAGGTGATGTACCCCACATACGTGTGGATTGAGAGTGGAATAAAACTAACAATTAAATACCCTACGCAGACCCAGCTAGGATTTGAACCCCGACTTTCCCATAAGCTGCAAGTCAGTCCGTATGTGGTTGAAACCTCAGCTTACGCTCCTACTAAAGCGGCTAATGAGTAAGGTAGAAATTTGAGGAAATGTGCCCCCATTTACTTGCAGAAAGAGTGAGAAAGCATTCAGGGGGAAAAAAAGGTGGCGAGGGTTTGAAAACTATTTATTTTTTATTTTATCAAGTGAAAATTAGATGTCATCTTAATTACTGAAATGTGTAGTTTTATTTAAATTCAAATCTTGTAAATCAACGTGAAAATCATATTTAAAAATACTAATGCTAATTAAAACTAGTTAAAGTAAAATTTAACGAAGAAATATTCAATTTTCACATAATGTCTATATTAAAAATTACAGCTTAGTTTAGAACAGTCCGATTTATTTATAGAAAGGGCATTTTAGAAAATACAAACATTTTTTACGGCCAAAATTGATAACATATCACTTAGTTGGCTAATTAATGTTATTTTACAGATGAATAAATGTTTTTATCATGCATAAATAAATAATATTTGTATGCTTATTTCATTTTTTGAAAGCAAATCATATGATATTAAAACCATTTATCTAAGATGTTCAGGACTCTTGTAAAATATAAGTTGTATATATATATTTTTAAGACAGAATAATATTTTTAAGGCAGAGTCTACTTCTTGTGCCACTTTAAAAGATTTATAAGGGTACATTTGGATGACTATTCATTGCTTATTTTTCTAAAAGGAATAAGCATCCAAACTTTACGGTACATAATCAATTAATTCTATAATTGTTTTCCCCCCCTTTTTTTATTAAAGTCTATTCAAAATCTGTTTCGGAAAACTAATTAAAACAAACTGAATAATGTAATTTATAAAATTGACCCATCTGTCATGTTTTATAATGGTATTTCGCTTGATAATAGTTGTGTAAAACAAATGCCTCATGCAGGTGGCTTTTTTTTTTACAAATTCACTTCAAGTTTTGATGTTGTATTTGCCTATTCTGGTTCCTCACACTAGGTACTAGAACGCGTGTGTGTGGAGCATTTGCGAGTATGTGGAGATAGAAATAAAGATTGGGAAAGAAATTCCTATTAGAGTGAATGGGGTATGTGTGTGACGGAGAGAGATGTATACATTTTAATTCTGAGTAATTTTTTTTTCCCTATTTTTTTTAGGATCGCATTTTACCATTCGTTCGAGCTATAAGCATTTGTACTAATTACACTAATTTTCAGTTGAATACATTTAATTGTACTTTAATTTATTTTAAATACTATAACTTCACGTCTACCTCAGTTGCCTTGGGGATAAAATGCTCGCCTCAGGACCTGATATTCATGGATTCAAACAAAGCTGGAGTCAAAAGATTTTTCTTGAGCGATAAAAATCCCTTGTACAACTTCCTTCGGAGGGGGAGAAAATCCGTCGGTTGCATATCGATTGTGGCAGGTATAAGAACCCTGGAAGGTATGTTAAAATACCTTCCCCGGTAAAAGTGGTAAGCCCTTTCACCCTTGCTCATAGAAATTATCGTGTGCTGATATAAGGGATCGGTTCAGAAAAATGCACGTTAAATACCCCAAATAAATGAAAATAAAATTTAACTTCATTTTCTATGATTATTTGATATAGTATAACCGTACAACGTGTTTAATCGCATCAATAAAATATTCAAATTTAAAAAGAATCTTACACAAATATTTATTAATAGATTCACCATCAGCCAAATGATATCCGATGTATTTTATTATTAGTAGCATTACTATTAAAACCCAAGGCTAGTAGCGAAATAATCTTAGGGATATGGAGAAAAAGGGGTGTGTTTAGAGAAAATGATCACGCATTAGCAAGGAGAGAGGATTATAAAAATCACGTGTGGAGAAAACCATCCTCTGATGCACCCGTCCGAGATTCGAACACCGTCACCGGCAACCAAATATAATGAGAGCCCCCTTAACAACTGTTAGGACGCTGACTAGACTTCAAGCTCATCATGTCCGATTTGTTGATAGCGACCAGGTTCGAATCCTATCTGTGTGAGCTGTGAGCTCTACAAAAATGCGTTTACAATCTCCTTTAATTTCTACCTTCATAATACCAGTATTATTATTATTATTATTATTATTATTATTATTAGCGCCGCGTCTTACTACCCGTTCGGGTTATACGCACTTACGCTAATGTGCAATGGTAGGGTGATTGCGAGATGAAATGGAGGACCTACAGTTTAACGTGGGATCCGAACCACGGTGGAGGCCTGGTCATTCCACACATTCACAAATTGTGATTAATACACGTCTTGTCAGAGGTGAAGGAAGGGTTTGGCAATCAGTTAAATCTGTGCCGGGACCGAGGATTGAACCCTGGACCCTCAGCACAGAAGTCTTGACACCTTACCCCTAGACCACCGGGTCACTTAATACCTGTATTATTAGTGTAATTAAATGGACACAGTCCTATTGGATAGCAAGACGCAAGTGGGAACAATAATATTGAAGGCCCAATTCAGTGGAAGAACGGTCCAAAGGCGTCATTCTCGCAATAGACTGAACTTACAATGAAGGGGAGATCGGGATTCGAAACCCGGTTGGGTGTGCCGAGAGAACTTTTCACTAAACGATTTTCCACTCTCCTTCCATGCAAATGCGGACACAATTCCTAAATTCAATCTTACTAATCCCCAAAACATTAAAGTAATTAGTACAAATGTTTATAGCTCAAACGGGTAATAGGACGCAGTGCAAAAAAAAAAAAAAAGACCAGACTTGACTTTTGACCGAGACTTTTGGTTGTTTTTTGAAATTTTATTCTCTCCACTAAGCTCGCCAGTTTTATTAGGGATAAAGAAAATGTCAGGGGTAACTATAAAATTGTATCTACAAGTTACTTTAACTATTCTCACTAATCCTGACCCAGGACCTTAACCAGACATTTATTTTAAGGGTTGGATGAGGATGGGTTAGGGAGGGGGGAGAATGGTGCTATCTTTAGGGGCTCATGGCAAAATCCCCCCCCCCCCCACAACAGTAAACGTCGAGGGTTTTTATTTTTAAGCATTGAATCTTTATTTACGTCATTTAACGACGTTGGTGAAGTCAAAGCTATTTTGTGAAGCGGGTTGCATCTAAACGCACTCGAGCACTCAAAGAACTATCATAATCAGACGATCATGTAGGAAATAGATATAAATAATAAACCATAAAACTAAGCAGTTTACCTTACGATGTATCTTTTTTAGCTCCTGATAGCACTAACCCTATTCCAGTGACTAGTATAAACACTCACTCTACTATTTGCGCCTGGATAATATTGACTTGCCTTTCAATTCTACCTTTTCCTTGTTTCCTAATCGATATAAACATTTGCTTCCATGGACTTTTTTAATCTACATTCTAGCAGGAAGCTTCATACTGGCCATTTTCGGGAATAAACTAAATAAACCGAGCTGAAGAGCATATAAAAAGTTTCCAAAAATTACTTAATTCAAGATCAAAGAGATAATTTTGTGACAATTTTAAGATTATTTTTTAATAATTATTTAAAGAATTTTTTTGCTTTTGTTTTTCAATGTTATATCTTTAAGACTCTCCTAATAAAACTTAAATGTACAAGAAATCCTATCTAGATTTGACATGACGTCACAGATAGACAACGTCCTCAGTGATATTTTTGTGAAGGGGTTTGAGTACCCCTAAAACACCCCCTCTTATTCTGTACTCCCCAGTTCTGACTTTTATTAGATTAAGACGTTAATAACTTCAAGACGAAAGTAGCAAGGGTACAACAAATTAATTCACCATCAACTTTATTTCTTTCTTCTTACCAAACAGTCGTGTTTTTTTTTTCTTACAGTATCCATCAAATTGTAAAGTAAAGGGATTTTTTTTTACTTGAGATCAAAATAAAACATTTATTTTTTTCTTTTCTAATTTAAGAGTTAGGTGAATGAACTTTTTGGAGGCCATATTTGGTATAAATCAGTTCTATATATATTCCTATAGAGAAGAAATTAATTGGCAATTTGTTTGGCGCAAAAAAAAAAAAAAATCAGCTCTGTATCTCCAGCGTGACATTATAAAAACCTTTTAAAATACTATTTAATTTATATTTTGGAACAAGAAAAATTTGTATTTTGGTTCCCGTGACTCATTTTGTGCCCACATTATATAGCGTGAACCGGCAATATCAAATTGGTGGAAGAAAATTTTACTTGTTGATAAAATCAGTTACAAACTAAAGTCCAATTTTCTTATGGAGAGCCTTTTAGAAAATAAACATTTTTTTGTGGTCAAGATTGATAACATTTTACTATATTATTAGTGTAATTTTATAGGTATTGATAATATCTATCAAAAGTGACAGCTGAAGATAATATGACTTGATTTATGAATACATGAAAGTATTATTATTATTATTATTATTATTAGCACCGCGTCTTACTACCCGTTCGGGTTATACGCACTTACGCTAATGTGTAATGGTAGGGTGATTGTGAGATGAAATGGAGGACCTACAGTTTAACGTGGAATCCGAACCACGGTAGAGGCCTGGCATTCCTCACATTCACAAGTTGTGGATTAATACACGTCTTGTCAGAGGTGAAGGAAGGTGTTTTGCAATCAGATAAATCTGTGCCGGGACCGAGGATTGAACCCCGGACCCTCAGCACAGAAGTCTGACACCTTAACCCTAGACCGCCAGGTCACCCAATAAGGTTATTCCTATGGGAATTGGATTGCACTTATTTGCAATGCGTGGGTAAAAATACTAATTTTCCGCCAAATATTTTCATTCTATGTGTTCATACATTTGATAATAATTACAATATCATTAATATATTAGTGCAAAAACAATGTATGTGTGCATTTTAAATGAAAATTTGCTCTATTAGTAAATTCTTCTTAATTATCATCTTTTTCATTGGTTTGTCAGACACCTTAGCTCAGTCGGTAGCGTGTCTGCCCACTTATATAAGAGTCCCCGGTTCGATACTTGGCATGGACGAATGATTTATCACTATCAAAATGTGGGTTTCCCTCTTTCACGGTGATGAACTAACGTTCTTGGGGCTGGTTGTTGTGTCTGTTCTAGATTTAAGTTCGTTTGTAAGTCGTGCGCTGTAGTAAATCAGTCGGTTCATGAAGTGCACGTTATATACCTCGAATAAAGAAAAATGTTAATAATTATTTGGTTTTTTTTCTGCGTTTCTAAGAATTTTTTTTAAATTTTTCTCCTGAAAAATGTAGTGTTTGGAACATGACCGGTTCTTGAACCAAACCCTTTAGTTGTATTAGTGTCTTCTTCTTCTTCTTTGTTTAGAGCCCCTCTTTCCTTCATGTGCGTCACCTTTATCCCTAAATCATTCTTTTTCATTTTATCCGTTTGTTTCTAACATTACACATATCTTAACATATAGATAAATGTTTTATATTTCTTTATGTTTTTTTTAAATTTTCACTCCTTATCTGCGTCTGTAGCCAACTATTTTTAAGGTGTCAAATTTCGCCATTGACGCGGAGGTTGGGGATTCGAATTTCGGTTGGATAAATGGGTCTTTACTACAGTATATCCACAAAGACTAGGTTCAAACAAGATTTTAAAAAATTCAATATCTGGGCCGGTAGTCACGTGGTTTAAAGAAATCTTACTCTATTGCCTAGGGGGGTAGAGGGAGTGGAGGGTCGGGGTTCGAATTCCACCTCGATATATATTGGTTGTTTTTAATGATCAGGTTTACTAGTGTGTATTTCCCATCCTCTTGCCATCCTAATTCAAGTACGTTTTTATCTTAAAAACCTCCCATATCCTTACTACCCATTAGATGTTTTTTAGTTGCATAACGTCTTACCACACATTATAACTACGCGAATATTTACACCATTAAGGGTAAAGGTGAGGAAAGTTGAGGAACTGCACCAGAATTTGCTCAGAAAAGTGTATGGTGGGGGGAGATAAAAAAAAACACCCTCACTAAGCCCACTCTAGATTCAAACCCAAAACTGACAAAT
>CABFWO010001076.1:156523-177792 GCA_902155825.1 Timema genevievae | reverse complement strand
CTCTCCAAAACATCCAAGTTGAACAGAGTGAGACAGAGCTATACGACCTCTCCAAGACAACCAGTACACAATTTTATCATGAGGGGTAGGCTTGAGAGTGAGAAAGAGGTGCATGGTGAGGGAGGGGGGGAAAGAGGAGAGGAAAGCGACTCTTTCCTACTACTGGCACGCGGGAAAGATGCGATAAAATTAAATATAAAGTAAAACATCGCCTGAGCGCGTCCCGAAAACGGCCGGTACTTGGAACGCTGTACTGTATTCATTTACAATTATTATAGGAGTGGGGTGGGGGTGGGGGGTGGTGGAAGGGGGATAATGTTGAGCAAGAAGTTTTGGAGGTAGTCCCTTTTTTTTAATCACCACGTCCTATCACCTGTTCAGGTTATAAGCATTTTACTAACTTAAAGTCTTGTTCAGATCTCAATGCTGCTTGGTAATTTATATTTAAAATAAATATGATTACGAACATAATTTAATAAATCCGCTGTTTATATGCCAAACCCTTAAAATTACTCTTCTGCTTCATTAAGAGTCCATCATAGACTCTGCCTTAAAATATGAGTAAAGAATGACCCTGGGCACGGGACGATTCCAGGATATCTCAGTGGTTAGAACATTGGTGTAAGGTCCATGGTTTGATTCCCTTGTCCAGGTGTCATTTTTAAATTTTCAGAATTCGACTAAGAGCGTTCATCATAGCAGGCCCAACTCATCTCCCGGCTCGCGCAAGGTATTATGGGAGTAAAAGGTAAAAGAAAAGACCAAGATATGTCAGAAATGTGTGCAGTGCATTCGTATTTGAATGATTACTCGACAATTTCCGCGGTGACGATGGAGGGAAAAGCGACAAAGTGTCTTGTTAATAACTACAGTATGTCTCTATTAAGACAGAATGAAGATTTGTGCACAATGCTTAGCTGTGAAACCATTCTAAAATGGTCAAAAAACTACCTTTTTAATGCAGTTTTTATCCAAATATCGTTTAATATTTCAACAATGTTCTGTATTAGTAACTTATAATAACCCTTTACCTCCATTAATGTTTGATCATAAATGATCCACGTGCAATAGTCTTGGTGTAAATCTACGATTTTTAGCCGACTGTATCACAGAGTTGATTGGCATGGGATGCGCAATCTTAAAGAGGAGAGTGCTATATTCTCACCAAGCCCACTTTCGATTCCGTTCGTCAATAAAACGAGTTTTGTTTCAAACCTGCATAAAAGTTTTTATTCCCTGAAAATACTTTAGATCTACATTTACGAAAGATTTGTCGTCAATTGAACTTCACCTCAAAGTGTGAATTTTTTTTAGCACCGCGTCTTACTACCCATTCGGGCTATACGCTTATGTACTAATTATTACGATAGTGGTTTATGGATTAGGAAGGTTATATTTATAGGAAATATACCCGCATTTGCGTGGAAGGAGAATGGAAAGTCATTTTGGAAAAAATACCCTCAGTACACCCGACCGAGATTCAAACCTCGATCTCCCCGTCATCGGTAGTCTAGTCTACTGCTAGAGTAGTGGGTTAGACCATGCGGCCACCGAGGTGGGTCATCTGTCAATTTGTCCGTTTGTTCTTTACAGGATTAACCTACCTCGGTGGCGTAGTTAGCTAACGTGCTAGTTTCGTGTTGAGCTAGACTACCAAAGACGGAGAGATTGAAGTTCAAATCTCACTCGGGTGAACTAGGGTTGGTTTCCCTAAATGGTTTTTCACCCTCCCTCCACGCAAATACGGGTTCACTTCATCTATATTCAACCTTCCCAATTCCTAACCCATTAGCATAATTAGTACTTAAGCGTATAACCCGAAGGGGTAGTAAGACGTGGTTCTATGTATTATTATTATTATTATTATTATTATTTATTATTCTGTACAGTGTATGTGTATGAAACGCTATATAGGCTGCAAAGTTTAATAAATTGAGTCCAATCTTTCTGTATTCGCTTCGTATATTCTAAAAATAGAAACTAGCTTAAAGTCATTACTATTGGATAGCCAAAAGTAGGATTATTTAAAAAAAATATAGTTCTATACCTCTCCCCCCTCAAAAAATAATCATAAAAGGGGTGTGAAATTTTGAGTTTGACATACACTGTACAGGCCTATCAGCAAATTATATTTCAAATTAAATCATATAAATTTTATAATATAATCCAGTGGTGGTTTATGAGTTGTTTCTAAGTCTGGCAAGACTTTACGGGACTGTATCAGTCGATTGTTTCCTCCCAATCGGTATAAATTTAGACTTTTAACTCCGCTACTTTATTGTGTGTGTGGTTGATCAAAGTGATAATGATGGACGAGGGAAAGGTTTACTAATACAGTCCCTATAAGCAGGACCTACCCTGGAAACAACCTGTAAGCTGCCGTTGGATTCATTATCAAATTAACGTCACACCACCCATACCTGCGTTTGACCTATCTTTCTTCTCCAGGCAACGTGCGGAGTAATCCTGCACACAACTAAACGTCAACCCGCCATACAAAGCTGTACCACAAATTGCCTTCTGTCGAGAAGTAAAGGCGCTCAGCACAAGATTCTATTCATTTTACAATATTTCCTCTTGTGAAGTAGATCTTTTTAATTTATTGTAAAGAGAGAATATTGTAGTGAAACAAAATTTTCGCTTTGAGATTACGGTATATCTTGAGGTTTTATTTCCCCTCCTCCCCATCCCCCCAAATCAAACGAGTGGGACTTACAATTCTGTCTGTCTCCACTTCGGGCTACAGCCGGAACCAGCCGTATGATTCTATAAATATCGTTATAGCCCTTGAATTAAATGTAGTTTACTGATTAATATTTTTGGAAAATTTGAAGCTGTATTTGTTTCAGAATAGGTATATGGGTAGCGTTTTACTTGATAAATAGCATTTTAAAGGGGGGTTTTCACAGGTACTACTTTGACGTGCCATTTATTTTGTTAGTTTAGGTTCAAACATGAGTTTATGGCTTCAGAGAGCCTAAAATCTACTCACGCCTTGTTTTATCCAGCTTGAATTATTATCAAAGAGGAACTATAATCAGACACAAAGGGGCAAACAAGTGTCAGTTAGGAGCCTGGTAATGGACGGACACGCGGGGGGAAAAAAAAGGTATAATTCTCGTCTTGCCCTATTTTTAGGGCAACGGCAAAGTCACGTTTCAAATTCTTGGCTAGTGTTCCGAGGAAGTTTTAACAAATTATTTCCAAAAATTTCTCCCTTCACGCCAAAATGGGTGCACTCTCTCTAAATTCTACCTCTCTTATCTAAAACAGGCTAGTGTAAATTTGCTTGTATCCCCTGTGAGTGGTTAAGACAAGGAGCGGGGGAAAAAAATCTCTAGCTCTTAGCCATTAACCATTATAAAATAGCTTTCTTTAAAACCAAAACATAATAACAGTGTAACTTTTTTCGAAGTAATGGCTAACCAAAGTACTCCTTCCATCCTCTCCAGGGCACAGATTTTTATGACTTTGTCATCATCTTTCCCCGATAAATTCTCTTCGAGATCACCCTTGTTGTGGAAACGTATTTTATAGGTAGTTTTTTGGTCTTTTTGGAATTTTTTGATAATATTTTCTTAGTTTGCATTCTTTTTGAGTCATTTTATAGGAATTTTCGAGTCTCTTATAGTCCTTTTTTTTTGAATAAGATTTATGCATTTATGTTGAATCCATATATTTTGAAATACGATCAAAATTTTATAAATATATAAATACTCAAAAATAAATTTTTTATTCCCCCTGTTGCCTGAATGAGAATATAGTTTAGTCAATGAGCTTTGTCCTATTTTCGCTTGTTTTGTTGTAAAATACACAATCCTGGTTAGACACTGCAACTAAGCTGGATAGGATTGAGTTGGGACGAGGTGATTATTACTTATTACTTTTGAAGCACATATTTGTAACTATCAATGTTATATTTAACAGAATGCAAGAGTTTAGTTGTTGAAAGCTTTTCATTGCACTGATATTTCTTGGTTTCCATTTGTAAAGCGCGTGTTTGATTTAGCCGTGTACATTCAATACGAGTTTTTATTTACATCCTTAGGTAAGTTTTTGTAAATTACAATTAATTCTAAGGAACTTTTTTGATATGTTTAAGTCGACAAACACCATGCTTATAACAATCTCGTATTCATACGTCACGTCAAGTTATTTCCAGCTTTCAATTTTGATAGATATTATAAATAAAAATAAAACACCAATAATAACACAGTAACATGTTAATGTTGGCTACACAAAAATATATATTTTTCATTTTATTAAATACCCTATCAATGAAAATTGAAGTGTATATTGTAAATATAAATTGTCGTCGATAAAATATATCAAGTCCTTAGTGGTAAGCTAAACAAAGCCGTGATGGAAGGAGACAAAGGATTTTAAAAGTATTTGACATCATGTCAAGACCTGAGTTAAATTGTTTATCGGACTTTCAAAACAAATATTTTACGATCAATAAAAATCTGCACCGTATCGCGTACAACAGTTTGAGAAAAACATTATAGAACATACATCGATATGACTCCAAGCTGTAGGTTTCTTATCACCGCGTCTTACTACCTGTTCAGGTAATATATATATATATATATAGTTACTCTTATGGTATAAGGATGAGTAAGGACGAAGCTTAGAGGTAATAAACAAGTATTTGCGGGGAAATAGAGTGTGAAACTATCTAGAAAATACCACTCTCGGTAGACCCGACCGGGATTCAAACCTCAATATCCTTGCCATCCACAGGCTAGTCTCACACGAGGGTGACCGTCGCCTTATACCGTTCAGCCACTAAAGCGAGTTTAATATCTATTAAAGAATGTTCTATCCCACATGCACAAGTCTATGTAATCAGGAAAGGAAGAGAGTGCTACCATAAGATTGTGGGATTGAAGACAGACGCTCTAAACATTGGCTTCCGACGCTTCCTAGTTGGCGAGGATCCAGATACTATCTACAGGGTGCGCAATATTACTAGGTGGCTACAAAACGTTTAATTAAAAAAAAATCATCTTACTTTCCCGGGTTTTACAGACAACATAATAAAAACCATTCCCGACTTAACCTTATTACAGATTTTTTTTGTGCACAGCCATTTGATCGCTTATTACCTTGATCATATATTTTCAAAACAGCAATCCTAACGGATACCAAACATCAACATATGCACAAGTACTTAATGTGTTAAGAATGAGGAAGGTTGCATTTAGAGGAAGTGTGCCCACATTTGCGTGGATACAGAGTGAAAACACTAGTTAGGAAAAAACTGCCTCAATTCACCCGACCGGGATCAAACCCCAATCTCCCCTTCTTCCGTAGTCTAGTGCAACATGAGAGTAGCGCCTTAGACCACGTGATTACATAAGCGGGTAGGGTTGGATATCTAGTTCTAAAAACCCCTCGGGGAGGGGGGGCACCTTATGAAAACCCTAGATACAAAGTTTTAGCCCGTTCAGTAAAACAGTTTCAGCTCTAGCCCGAGGTACAGACAGACAGACGGCAGCACAATTTTTTTCCCGGTTAAGGGAGTCATGAAACGTCGAACTTTATTAAAATCTCGAGTTAAGAGTCTTTGTACGAGCACAATACTTCCCTCTCCGAGGGGTCGCAAGAAATTAATAAAAAAAACCTTCAGTAAAACCATCTTTAACTAGAGACCCCAACATTTACATAATCAGCAAACAAGATGAGCCTTACATTTAGTTCACATGTCATCGATTCAAGCGTGAAAAACTAATAACTATAATTTTAAAACTATAAGACTAATTTAGCAATAAAAACCATAGAATGTAAAACATAAACAGAAGCATAACATAAAAAAACATAAAATCATAAACATAAAAAATGCAAGAAATACAAATTGCCTCTGTTAAAAATATAATAACAAAAATTAATGAGAAGTGTTTAAAAACAAAATACATTTCATTTCGCTTTCCATAAACGCGTAAGAATGTTTGCCCCCCCTTACCCCTATCCCCAGCTACGCGTTTATAAATTTTACTCTATCTTTCTTTCACCTTTTCCGTGGCCTATTTTCTTTTCTACACCCCTTTAAAAATTCATCATCATCACCACCACCACCATCCAGTTTTAACACCGTAGCTTAGATTAAAACATGAAAGCGAAATAGTGTAGGCCACGCAGCCAAGCGTTTTGATAAATCACCTTAATTATCACTGAACAAAGTTTGCTCACAATTCACAACGTGGAGAAGAAGGAAGAAAAAAAACACATTAGACACACACACACAGAAATTATAAAAGAAAGAAATGGAAAGGTTTTCAAAACGAGGGAGGAAAAATATTTCTTAACAAAGGCATTTCAATTAAAGTTGTAGAGGACTCAAGTTAATGGAACGTTAAGGGTGTTAGAAATCTTTTTTTTTTAAAGAAAATACCTATTTTTTCAACACCTCTAGAGTCATTAGTGATTCATAGCCAACAAAAGAACAGATTGCAATCACATGAAATATCGGTTTTAGTGGAGAGTAAAATAAAATAATTATTGAGAGTTCAATGTGTATAGCGTGTATTCATTACGTTATACGTTAATGTATTGTATTGTATTGTGTATGGCATGGCATGGCATGGCAATTGTATATGTATTGTATTGTATATGTATGTAGGCATGTATGCATATGCATGTGTATATTTATATGTAGGCATGTATGCATATGTATTGTAGTATGAAATTTGTAGTCTATATGTATTTGTATGTAATCTGTATGTATGTATATATGTATGCATGTATGTATATATGTATATATGTATGCATGTATGTATGTCTACGCATTAATATACAAAAGCACACTTAACTTTTATCAAGATCGGATATATTAACTGTGATTCAAGAGAGAGTTGAACAAGAGGGGGAAGGACAGTGGAGAGGTAGGACACTTTAACAGATCACCGCTTTCAGAGGGTAGGACAGTTGCACAAAAAGAATGATAGAAGTTGAATAGAGATGATTATAGATGTAGGACAGTTGAATAAAGAGGAATATAGATGTAGGACAGTTGAATAAATAGGATTATAGAAGTAGGACAGTTGAATAAAGAGGATTATAGAAGTAGGATAGTCTAACAGAGACACTTAAATAAATTGGACAGATTCACCTGTAAGATTAGGTAGGTTTATAAAGTTATTATTTTTCTATGGATAATTTATATAACTGTCGCAAACAAAGGGCTGCAAATTTTAGGTAAAAAAAATTTATATGGCCTAATTTTCAAGTTTTGTAAAAAAAAAAAGATACAAAGTTGGAGTTATTTTTACTTATAATAGTAACAATACAGAATTTTATATTTTTATGACATAGGTATTTTTAATGTTCAATGTGGTCCTTATGATCAAACGAGTTTGGCAAGTCTGCGATTGACCATCCAACCATTTGAACGGAAATAAGGAGGGATACTATTTAAATGGTCGTGTCATGTTCCATATTAATTCAAGATTGGACAAACGGTTCAACGGCTGCATTTCCCCGGCAAATTAACCGGACGAACCGCTACTGCCTTACGTTATATTTATTCCACAGTACTTAACCGTAAAATACGAAAAAAAGGGGGGAAATGGGAGAAATGGGAAAGAGTAAAAAAGGCAAAGATGGCGTGAAGATAAATAAGGTCAACTTACCAAAAAAGTAAAAAAAAATTATACGATCGATGGTGTGAAAATTCTAGATTAGAAACTTTCCTGAAGACTTTTATTTCATTTCATTAGATTTATTTGATTGAATTAAAATAAAAGTCTATGCGCATACAAACACAATTTAATCGTATATCTACAAATAAAAAACTCACCAATTATTCTATTCTGAATCGATACAAAATATTTATATTAATATAAAATGAAGAGTTTGTTTGTCTGTCTGTCTGTCGCGAGCATTGCACGATATCTAGCAAAAGTAGAGGTCTGAAAATTAAAAAAAAAAAATTAGAGGCCCCTGTGAACATGTTAACCTCGAAGCAGGAATTTCCCAATTTTGATCAATTTGTATTTAATTAATTTAAACCAGGTCGGAAGCAAAAAAAAAAAAAAATTCTGTCAATTCTAAGCAAACCCGGATTAACAGTGTAATTTATTGCAACGCCAGGCTCTTCTGCCAATATATAATAAATAAAACTTAAAAATAATCTACTTTCAGTTTTCAAACCTTCATTTGATCAACATAAATGGGGAATATAAATATAAATATAATGGAACCACTACATTTTTTGTGTAATAAATAATAATAATTATCACCGCGTCTTACTACCCGTTCGCGTTATACGCTTAAGACTAATTGCGCTAATGGGTTAGGAAATGAATGGGAAGGTTGAATTTAGAGGAATTTAAACCGCATTTACGTGGAGGGAAGAGTGAGAAACCATTTAAGAAAAGTCACCCCCAGTTCATCGGACTGAGATTCGAACCTAGATCTCCCCGTCCCCGGCAGTATAGCTCAAGACGAAACTAGCGCGTTAGCTAACTACGCCACCAAGGTGGGCTGTGTTATAATAATTGTAGAGTTCGAATTTTTATTCCATAAATCAAACACTCGGACAACAAACTAATGTGGTGTTTGTAAAATAATAGGTTTATTTGATATTTTTTTCAGATTAGAGACATGCTTTAAGTTCCGACCTAAGGTTTATTTAACTAGTAGCATTCAAAGTTTTACACTTTACCAGTAAAAATAATAGTCTTTCATAATTACTAGAGACTGCAAAGTTAATTTACATTTTAAAGAAAAGATACGTTTACGAATTAATCAAGTTGGGTTGAAATAATATTTCCACCAAAAGGAAACAAAAATGAAAAACGATAAACACCAAATTGATGCTCGAATGTTTTTTTTCCCTTAACACGCGGTCTCAAAGTAAAATAAAAACAATAGTGAAGATATATTTATCTCCTCATATATCAAAAATTAAACCCCGTAGCAGAAGAGGAAAGAGGTTTTTTTTTTTACTTCAACAATCGTAATTAACTTCTTCTACATGAAAGCGTTAAGCACGCACGACCCTAATACAACACGTATAAAAGTATGTATATAGATACATAGGTTTTTTTTCCCTTCAAAAAAATGGGGTAAAACAATTACATAACCATCAAATCTATGACGCTTTTTTTTTTTAACTACTTTGGCCCGACGCGGCCGATAATTCAGGGGCTGTGTACTTCCACGGAAATACGCACGTCGAGCAGTGTTGCTAACTTCATGGTGGGTGGGGGGTGGGGGTGGTGGGGTGTTGTAGGACAATAACGGTAGACGGCTAGAACCGGAGATGGAACATTTACCTTTTTAACTGCTCTTCAAAGTGGCAATTTTATTCCAGCTTTAACATAAATTACTTTACTATGTTATTTTTATGGCATTTTCCCGCCCCCTTCCCCCCTTTTACAAACAATGCGAGAAAAAAAAGCCGTTCCTTCTTTGAATTTACTATTCACCATAAGTAAAATGTAGTGTGAAACTTAACAACACAAGATTTTTAAAAAGTTGGCATAATATTTTACATTTTAGAAAATTAGCCAGTCCAGGGTGTCTACACCTTGGACATCATAATTATAGTTCCCCCAAACGCACGCCAATTAGGAACTTTTTTTTATCAACTCGTAGTAACCCNCCCCCCCCCCCAATGATTTCCCACTCTCCATTCACACATTCATTAAAATAAGTTCCATTAACATAATGGGATTTGTCCGTAACGCTGGAGATTTCCATTAACGATCTGGAAATGAAACGTGGTTTGGTCCAAAGCACCTGCTCCTGAAGGATAAATAGATAGACCACACTCGTGGCAGGGTTTTAAAGTCTACGGTTGTTCCCGGTTTAAACAGTCAAACTTTGGGCTAAGTGCTCGGGGATCGAAAAACTAACTTAAACTATATTTGGAAGATTAGCTCATTTTTGCTTCCTTTTAGAGTAAACAGCAAACAACTTAAAAAAAACCTCAACAGAGCGGACAACGTATGTTGGTGAAGATGGTTCCATCTTCTACGGATATCGGGTGTCATGTGTCCCATACAACGTTAATCTCAGTTTTCTAGATCGGACAGCAAAAAAACAAACAAACAAAACAAACTAAAATATAGGTATTAAATAAAATATTAAATTTATTAATACATTTATTTATTTGGATCAAAATGATGGCCTCCAGCTAGGAGAAAAGAATTTCATCGAACGCTTGACCGACACTGCGTGTCTGTAGATATTTGTCTGTGGATAACTTCTTAAGTAGTAAACTATTAATAATTGTGGCTGGAATGTCAAACTTAAAGGAAATTTAAAGGTATACAACTTCCAAAACAATCTTTTTACTTAATATTTTTAAATCTATTTAATTATTATTATTATTATTATTATTATCACCACGTCTTACTACCCGTTCGGTTTATACGCTAATTTGTAATGGTAGGGTGATTGTGAGATGAAATGGAGGACCTACAGTTTAACGTGGAGATCCGAACCACGGTGGAGGCCTGGCATTCCATACATTCACAGGTTGTGATTGATACACGTCTTATCAGAGGTGAAGTAAGGGTTTGGGTAGTTAGATAAATCTGTGCCGGGACCGAGGATTGAACCCCGGACCCCCAACACAGAAGTCCGACCCCTTACCCCTAGATCGCCAGGTCACCAAATCTATTTAATGTTTTTAGCCAAATAATAACGTGGTTTTTCAATGACTTTCACATGTCTCATTGGATGATTCATACCGGATTAATCATAAACTAAGCTTTTTATGTTTGTTTAATTTAAAGTATTTAATGTGTACTTTCTGAACCGACTGATTATATCAGCACACAAGAATTTCTATGAGCGAGAATGAAAGGTCCTACCTATTTTGCTGGGTAAGTTATTTTCACATACCTTTCAGGGTTTTGTAAGATGCTACAATCAACATTGGACCAACGACTTTACTTCTCCTCTTAAGGAAGTTGTGCTATGGATTTTTATCGCCCAAGAAAAATCTGTCAGCCTCAGCTGGGTTTAAACCCACGAACATCGGGTAATGAGACGAGTACTTTACCCCAAGACGACACACGTCGACTAAAAATAAATTAAAGTACTTCGTAGTCCAGTTTGTAATATTTTATTTGTATATATTTAGTTATAATGATAATTCAGTGAACCTATTCAGACTGACCCCATCACACTATAGTTCCACAAGGGACTGTAGGGCCTCGACCGCATATTTTGGTGATGGCGCGTCTTTACATATTATCAGTGATTGTAAAACGTGTGTCCTCACATCTTAGTATCAGAAGTGGGATTTTGATACATCAACTTGTGAATGTGTGGAATGCCAGGCCTCCACCGTGGTTCGGATCCCACGTTAAACTGTAGGTCCTCCATTTCATCTCACAATCACCCTACCATTGCACATTAGCGTAAGTGCGTATAATCCGAACGGGTAGTAAGACGCGGTGATAATAATAATAATAATACATCAACATCTGAGTGAAAGTCTGGGCTTCTACAATAATTAGTTTTTAAGACTGTTTACGGCAGGTTGATTCTATAACCAGCAGCCGGATTTTAAAGACATGTTTATTTGGATACATCAGATACAAAGCTCGTGTGAATATATACTTTGAACATGATCCCCTGGTTGTAGAATATGTATACTTTGAACATGATCCCCTGGTTGTAGAAATGTATACTTTGAACATGATCCCCTGGTTGTAGAAATGTATACTTTGAACACGATCCCCTGGTTGTAGAAATGTATACTTTGAACATGATCCCCTGGTTGTAGAAATGTATACTCTAAAGATAATTTCTTAGTAAATTTTTTTTTTGCTCCACGTCTTTCTACCCGTTGTGATTACATGCCTGTGTATTAATTACGTTAGTTTATTAGAATAAGGTTGAATTTAGAGGAAGTGTATACGTATTTTCTTGGGGAGAGAGAGGGAGTGGGAAAACCCCCTTTCAACTCCCCCAACCGGGATTAGAACCCCGACCTCCCCGTAATCGGTATTCCGGAATTTGGCGAGAGTGATGCCTTACGATACTATGCGACCACCGAAGCTGGCCCACTTAATTACAGTTTTTTATTAAGTTATTATAAGTCACTTACTTGGTCAACGAGGTCCTAATTGATGCTTTGAAATTATAAATCTATCAAAGGAGTATAAAAAAAGTATTTTTTTTCTCCCTGATTAATTAATTAAAAAATATGAGAGTAAGTCTCAAGAAAGTCAAACGATTATCGACCAAGGAAACGACCCCTGCTGTACACACCCTTTCATGTAGGCCTACTACAAACCTAAACGTAGTAAATTAATTAATTATAAAAAGTTAATTAGTCTACATCATTAATAAGTAAATGCTTGAAATATAGTCATATTTTTTTTAACTCAATACAAAAATGTTATGCACTACTATGTTTTCCAAGAAACCTTAAGTTTTCAAATTATCAAGTTTACTTATGTCCTTTAATTAATAGCGTTATTATGGTACATTTTCCCAAACAGATTTTAGCTTTTCAATTTAGGTAATATAAAAACATATAATAATCATGAAGACACGTATACAGATGAAAAATCGCCTATGTCACAGGATTTGTAGATTTGTTTTTACAAAAAAAAAATCACAAAATGTCTGAACTTAGGTCGGGCTTTAACACAAGTTTTTAAGATACAGGAGGAAAGGTTTTTAGTCTTTAGCCGTTTTAATAGCAAAAAAAAAGACAAAACAAAAAAACCAACACATTTTTGTCATAATTAATTTTTCTACATATCGTGTGACCCCAAGAGTTATTTAATTTTTGTCACTTACAACTTGGGATTATTAAAACTTTTATCTTCATTTAAAAAGTTTATGTTTCGATACCATTATGCTAATGACAAATATTAAGAACTATTAAAATAACTATGTGAAGTGAAAGTATCCATTTAAGATGTAAATGGAAGGACCGCGTGTTTTTTTTCAGAGTTTATAGCAAATTTTTATAAAATAAACAGTTGTTGAATATCTGTCAAGGATAACCTGGAGTTTATTAACAATTTTTTCTGTCCATTTAAAAAGTTTCTCATCTAATGCCGCTATGCTCATGACAGATATTCAACAACTGTTGATATCACCACGCGAAGAAAATTAAACTCTTATGTTTCTACTGGAGCAATATTTGATTTATTTTGGAAAAAAAAAAGTTTTACTATAAAAAACTGCAAAAACATTTACCTTTCTCGCGTTCATTACACTTTCACCTTAAAACGTTAAAATAAGGTTCAGAGCAAATATAAGTCTTCATTCCTTACTCACCGTGAGATTTGTATATATATAAAACACCACGTCTTACTACCTGTGCAGGTTATATGCCTATATACTAATTACACTAATGTGTTAGGTATTAGGAAGGTTTAATTTATAGGTAGTGTACCCGCATTTCCATGGGGGGAGGGTGGAAAACAATTAAGGAAAAGCGCCCCTCAATGCACCCAACCGGGATCGAGCCCCGATCTCCCAGTTTTAGGCAGTCTAGTCTAACATGACTTAGACCATGCGGCCACCGAAGCGTGTGTGAGGTTATAGTGAAATTGCATCAGACGGGTGAGGGGGTGGGTGGGTGGAATGGGTGGAGAATGGAGGGAAAGTAGAGATCCCTTCCATTCCATTTTGAAACTACTCTTACCATTCTACCATGACACATGAAACGAACGTCCCTTAGACTGCTTTCAAAACATCTCCCACTCTGTCACCGCAAAGCTTCTCGCGAAAATCGTCTTTGTAAACTCTCGCCATTTCCACGCTGGGGAGGGTTAAAAAGAAGAAGAGGGTGGATATAAAAATAATATACCAAAAAGGGTCTCAGCACCCCCCACTCTCCCCTTTTTAGACAAGACTATGAAGAGAAATAACAAGGAAAAAAAAAGAGGGCATCCCTCGAATGAGTTTATTTCAGGGGTTGGGGAAACCATAGACAGTATTTTTAGAAAACAAGGGGTGTCTGCGTCATTTAACATTCCTTCACATCGAACCTCGTACATTCTTTTCTGAACTCTTAACCACACTTTCAGTGATCTTGGGGTGAATTGCTCGCCTTAGGACCGGATGTTCGTGGGTTCAAACCCAGCCGAGGTCGATGGATTTTTCTTTGAGCGATAAACATATCCGTAGCACAACTTCCTTCGCAGGGGAAGTAAAGCCGTCGGTCCCACGTAGATTGTGGCTTGTAAAAGAGCCCTGGAAGTTATGTGAAAAATACCTTTACTGATTGGTAGGCTCTTTCACGTTCACTCATATAAACTCTGTGTGGAAGTAAATGGGGAAGCACCACACTTTCTGAACTCTCCTAGTATATGGGATTACTACCAGACGGTGCAGGTAACCCTAGCCAGTCGATGGGATGAGTGCTTGTCCAGCTCCGGATGGATATAAATTACATTAAGACCAACCTTGGGGTTGAAGTACCACACTGGTGCTCACAACGGTGTCTAGGTACCTGTTCAGGTTATACCTATCCATTAATTAGACTGATTAGGTAGAAATGAAGATGGTAGAATTTATAGGAAATGCCGCCTTGTTTTCGCGAAGGAAGAAAGAGAAACCATTTAGAGAAAAAACCTTCCTCAATACACCAAGTCAGGATGATGGTCGAAAACACCTAAACAAGACTAGACGAACCTGACCTCAAGTCCGTGCGTCCACCAGCCCGTTTTTTTAAAAAAAAACCTCACTTAAATGCCCGCCTATATCCGAGTTTGTGATTCTAATGCAGGGTGGACACTCAAAAACTTTAGAATAAAATTCCACCATAATTCCCGGTTTTTCTGGTAAAAAAAAAAGTCTCGATTTTTAAAAGGGTTTTTCCTCTAGCTGTGAGACTTTGAACCAATTATCCTGAAAGTTTTTATGTTTTGTTTAAAATATGTGTTGAGTACGTCAATAAATTTTAATACCTGAGCAAGTATTGTTAGTAAGCATCTCTCCGAGATATTTAGGCTGGTCCTTGCCTGGATTAAAACAAAATTATATCCCTCTAGAAATTATTTAAAGTGGTTCTCACGTGGTAGATTTAAGTAAATAAGATGCCCCTAGAAGCTATTTAGAGCTGTCACCTGCTTTGAATTCCCGGTAAACGGTAAAATTAAAGCATAATTCCCGGTTTTCTCAATCAGTGGCCACACTGTAATGATAGCTTTGGTATCAACTTACTCTATGGCATTAGTAACTCTAAAAGTTCATTGCAGCACTTACAAAAGTATGCCACCTATCCCTATCCTGAGATAGTTATATCCAGTCCACCTCATTACACCCTATCCCTATCTTGAGATAGTTATATACAGTACACCTCATTACACCCTATCCCTATCCTGAGATAGTTATATCCAGTCCACCTCATTACACCCTGTCCTTATCTTGAGCTAGTTATTTACAGTCTACCTCATTACACCCTATCCTTATCGAGCTAGCTATATCCAGTCCACCTAATTACACCTTGTCCTTATCTTGAGATAGCTATATCCAGTCCACCTCATTACACCCTATCCACATCTTGAGATAGTTATATCCAATCCGCCTCATTACAACCTATCCCTATCTTGAGATAGTTATATACAGTCCACCTCATTACACCCTATCCCTATCTTGAGATAGTTATATCCAGTCCAACTCATTACACCCTATCCCTATCTTGAGATAGTTATATATAGTCCACCTCATTACACCCTATCCCTATCTTGAGATAGTTATATATAGTCCACCTCATTACACCCTATCCCTATCTTGAGATAGTTATATACAGTCCACCTCATTACACCCTATCCCTATCTTGAGATAGTTATATCCAGTCTACCTCATTATACCCTATCCTTATCGAGCTAGTTATATCCAGTCCACCTAATTACACCTTGTCCTTATCTTGAGATAGCTATATCCAGTCCACCTCATTACACCCTATCCTTATCGAGCTAGTTATATCCAGTCCACCTCATTACACCCTGTCCTTATCTTGATATAGCTATATCCAGTCCACCTCATTACACCCTATCCTTATCGAGCTAGTTATATCCAGTCCACCTCATTACACCCTGTCCTTATCTTGAGATAGCTATATCCAGTCCACCTCATTACACCCTATCCTTATCGAGCTAGTTATATCCAGTCCACCTCATTACCCCCTATTTCTTTCAGACCCTTTAATATAAACCTATTGTAAAAAACAATAATGCTTGAATCAAGCGATAGCTGTAAAAAGAAGTTGATTTGTTATAATTGATACAGTTTTATGTTCTAATTCAAATGAGCAAATTCATGATTAAATTTGGAATGTTTAAAAAAAAAGTTCAGTTAAAATACATCGATTTATGCGCTATAAAGAACGTGAGCATTCAGTTTGATGAGAATATATCGATTCTTTAAATGGAGAGGACAGATAGTAGGATTCTGATACAGTACAATTTTAATAGGAAAAGCCTTTTAGAATTTTTTTTGCTACGGTAAAAATTGATACTTTGATACCATTTTATTTATGATATTTTATAAATATTGATAATATCTATCAAGCGTGACAGATGCTGACAGTAAGACTTGACGTATTAACATATGAAGGTAGAGATACCAGTTACTTTTCCTGGTGTTGGTAACTTTTACTAAAACCATAAAAAAAATAGTCCCTTTCTACCTAAAAGGGAGTGTATTTCCTACCCCTGTGTATATACTACTTTACTTGCGTGCGTGGATTAAAAGTGAGGTCAGCCTTTGTGCGCGCGCGCGCGCGCACACACACACACACACACACACACACCACGTCAACGCATGAAAAGCTCTCTGACAAAAAGAGGCTTATTCTTCAGCACAGGATTGTGTGAGACGCCCCTTATAGCATACAGGTAGACTGTACCGTCACACAATGGGCACAAATCGACTCTTTAGGAAATATGGAAGGAAAATAACGAAACTCAAAGACAATAAGATAGGATGAGAGAGGAAGAGAGTGGTAAAAATATAAAAGGAGACAAGAGAGTGGAAGGAAGAGACAAAAAGAGGAGAGAGGTAGGGAGAGATAAAAAGAGAGGAAGAGAGACAATAATAGATGAAGAGATAGGAAGGGAGAAACAAAAAGAGAGAAAGAGAGATAAAGAATAAGAGAGGAAGATGTAAGAAGAGAGATCAAAAAAAGAAAGAGAGAGAGATACAATAAGAGAGAAAGAGATAGGAAGGGTGAGAGAAAGAGAGATAGACAATAAGAGAGGAAGAGATAAGAAGGTAGAGACAAAAATAGAAAAGAGAGAGGTACAAGAGACAAAAAAGAAAAGAGAGAGGTACAAGAGACAAAAAAGAAAAAGAGAGTGGAAAAGAGATACAAAAGGAAAAAGAGTATGAGACAGAAAAATATATAGAGAAAGATATAAATAAAGGAAATAAATAATTTGTAAAGAGAGGAAGAGAAAGAAAGAAAACAACAGAAAGAAAGGAAGAGAAAGAAAGATAAAAAGATATAGAGAAAGAGAACTTAAAAAGAGAGAGATTATTATTAATAATACTATAAGTATTTATTTACCTGAAAGTAAATATTTACTTTCATACTTGCACGACTTGGAGAAAGTTTGGCTGGGAAAGAAGGTATACCTCTCATGCATTTCTTACCTGAAAAAAAGACAAAAAAAGAATTCAAGAGTTGAAATTATGAGTTAAATATTTAAAATAAAATATAGATTGAATAATTTATTGACAAGATCAAACGCCCTTTTTCAAAGTCACATCAATTATAAATCACATAACAATTCGACTACATATTTTGTAATGATTTTCATCCAGTTATTTCACTGCTCCTGTACAAAATGTGCCTAAAAAGTGCCTAAAAGCCCTAGATCCAAGCTATAGTAGACTCTTATAAGACATTTTGTAAATTGAAAAATGACACCTGCACACAGGAATAGAACTAGGGACCTTAGGCTTAGTACGCCAATGCTCTAACCACTGATCTATCAAGGAATCATCCCGTTCCTAGGGCCATTCTTCACTCATATTTTAAGGCAGAGTCTGTAGTGGACATGCTGAAATCATTGGCTACAAATGTGTAATCAATAGAGAGCCCTGTAAAAAATGGTGAGACGTGATAAAGCGAAAAGTACCATCAAAAGATGGAATCAAGTACTTTTTCCTCTGATAGTTTTTAGATATGATTTACAATGTTTTTGAAAAGAGAAATACAACGAAATTGTCTTGTTACACGAAATCCTCATAAAAAGAAATAACAACGCTTTTACAAAAAAAAAAATCTTTAAATAAACACGAAAATAAGAAGAAATTAAGCAGAAATTTTGACCCTGCTGTAATTTGATTAGTATTTTGTTGTAGTGTAAGATAACTTTAGGCTATAAAATTATGAAATATGCAGACAAACTTTACAAAGAATTTTAAATAAAATATATAAGGTTTCAATGATAAATTTTAATTTTGTAAACATTGTCTCAATATGTAAATAATACTTAAACACCTCATATTAACTTATTATTTTGAATAAACACGAAATAGCACCGAAAAGTGAGATTAAAAAAAAATTAACTAAAAATAAAACAATTTTTTTCGGGGCTCTAGTAATCGATTAATATCACGAACCATCAGATAACGCAGCCACCTTCGACTTGGTAGTTGACTTTTTGCTGCCATTTGTATAATTATTATAATTGTATGGGTCCATATATTATGAATCAAATAGCCAAAGCTATTATATTTGTACCGAGTCGAAGGCGTTTGCGTTATCTGATGGTTCGTGATCATAATTGATACCTCATAATTATGTATCTGACGATTTCTGTTCGTCCATCACAGACTCTGTCTTAAATAAAGAGAGAGTGGAGAAACCATTTAAGGGGGGGAGGATCCTCTTTAGCACATCTGGCTGTGATTAGAACTCCTATATTCCCACCACTGAAAAACCAAAATAGATGAGCCTGGAATTTAATCTGCGTGCCCACCGATATAGGTCATTTATGGATAAAATTGGAATCGAGGTAGGGGAGGAGGAAAAATAATGTAAAGACGGGGGAAGGAGAGGGAGCTGGAAGGGATCTGAAATTAAGGAGGCCGCCTCGGTAAGCGAGAAATTGCTTCGCAGACGTTCAGTTCTAACGCAATATTTAATTCTACGATGCGTTATTTTAAAATATGGTTCACACCAAAATAAAGTCTAAGGATTACAACAGGGCTATTTTCCCTTAATAACCCTATTGTTCGAGTTCTATTAATAGAATAAAGGTAGTGAAAATGTAACATTAGCTCATTTTCAACAACTTTTTTTTAAAATCATATTTGCGCAGCTATGAAACCAGGCTCGATTTAAAAGGCCTCTAGATTTAAACTTTTTCTGACAAATACAGTAATTTTTTGAAAGGCTCACAACATAAAAAATTTGGGATATTTGAGAACTAGCAGCGAACTTTTACTCTTTACCTTGAGATAAGAAGTTTTAGTTTTCTTTCCACTCTTTCTTATTATCCTGACAAAGGATGATTGTAGGTGAAGGGTGAAAGGAATTATAAGCTCAGACATATATAGACGTAGTTCCATAAAAGACACAAACCATTGTATTTTAAGCCGTGTGGTCAGGCAGCGATTGATATTTTCTCATCTATCTGGACGGCCGTCTTTTACAGTTTTGGTAGTAAAAAGTATGATTGTACAAAGTAGATTAAATGTTGTTTCAATAGGTCTAGTTTTTCCACACATAATGATAATATGAACATTACTTGAATATTTTGTCGAGGGCATCACGGAATTTGAACAAAGACTTTTTAAATTATGATAAAAAAAGTCCTATTCAAATTTTACGATGCCCTCGACAAAATATTCAAGAACTGTTTTCTTAGGAAAACTACTATGTGTGTGCTGCCGAGGACGGGGAGATCGAGGTTCGAATCTCGGTCGGGTGAACTGAGGTTTTTTTTCCTAAATGTTTTTCCACTCTTCCTCCACGCAAATTCGGGTTCACTTCCTATAAATTCAATCTTCCAAATTTCTAACCCATTAGTGTAATTAGTACTTAAGCGTATAAACCAATCGGGTAGTAAGACGCGGTGCTAAGTATTATTATTATTATTATTATTACTATGTGTGTGGGTGGAGAGGTGGCGATAGGCAGGGGGTTTCTCATAAAAGTAACCAATCAAGGTCAAACCCCGGGCTTTCAGTGACCATTCAGACACGCCAACAGCTCACCTAAAATCTTATGATCCACCTATACAGTATATCCTCTTCACTACTGGACAGTTTTATTTTTGGAGACAAATGAGCCCAGCTGCGTGGATGTATAAGATATCAATTTAGTAGGCTCGTGAGATTAATGGGCTAAGGGTTGAGGGAATTGAGGAATTTGGAATGTAGGGTAGGGAGGGTTGAGGGGACTATTTGGGATGAACAGTTTACAGAAACTGTTAGCGCAGCTTCCAACTCTTGCCCGATGTTAAGGGTGAGAAGGGATTACTGTAGTTATAAATAACAGGATATCAGACGAGAGAGATTGCAAGAGGTGGTATAAGGGGAGGTAGAGGGAGATGAAATGGGTGGAGGTGCTGTTTAAACCAAATATATTGCTTCCTCGGGAGGAATGGTTCCTTCACCTAGAGTAGAAAGTGTTTTAATTTTGATATTCATTTGAATATATATTTTACATTCTTAACATCAATTCGAGTATTTCAATATAAATTAAACTACATAAAAAGTATAAAAGATTTTAAAATGAAGAGCTTAAAAATATCTCAGGGTAGGGCTAACATTTTGATATAGCAATTTAAAGAGTAAGTATTTAAGGTAGCTGGGATAATTTATATCCAATCAGATGTTGCGCTTAGGTAAATTATTCAGTACACGAGTATGGTGTTTACTAAAATGAGCAGAAAACTATTTTTTTATAACCCTATACATAAATATATATACTTGTAAACATAGATTAAAATTTGACATTTTCCACTTTGAAAATTTCAAAAATCAAAATATTTATTTCGGTCTTCAAGATTCTCGGGTAACGAAAGATATAGGAGCCTAGAATGGGTCTTTGTTAATCGAATGATGTAACTTAATAGGGAGGTCACAACACCAATTGTATTGTCATTTGTATTTTCCTCCTCCCCTATTTGTTCTCTTAATGCCAGGCAGCTCCACCCAGGAAAGTTATAAGCCCACTTACTGTAGTTTCTGGTGTTTAGGTATTTCGGATCGACTATTCTAGAGATTTAACAAATATGAGAATTAACGAAGGGGTTATCAGCAGAGGCGAAAATCTAAATTTAGGTGAAGTAGGGAGTGGAGACGAAGGTGTGGAAGGTGGGGGGGGG
>CABFWO010001076.1:142518-156333 GCA_902155825.1 Timema genevievae | reverse complement strand
CACCCTACCATTACACATTAGCGTAAGTGCGTATAACCCGAACGGGTAGTAAGACGCGGTGCTAATAATAATAATAATAATAATAATAATAATAATAATAATAATAATAATAATAATAATAATAAGTGAGATGTCTTAAACGCGAATAATAGGTTTATAAAATATGGTTTTATTTAAAAATCAATTTTGATTTATAATAAAGGGTTCATATAAAAAGCCACATATATAAATAATCTGCTTTTTATTGATATTATTTTAAAACAATCGAAATGTTTCTGGCACGATAAAATATAATAGGTTGGTAAATTTTCACCTAATGTTGCTTATTTCTCACCACTATTCAAGACCACCAAGATATTGTGTTTATTAGGATTACTTCCATATAAGATATAATAATATTTAGCACCGCGTCTTACTACCCGTTCGGATTATACGCTTAAGTACTAATTACGCTAATGGATTAGGAGTTGGGAGGGTTGAATTTAAAGGAAGTGAACCCACATTTGCGTGGGGGGAGAGTGGAAAACCATTTAGGAAAAACCACACCCAGTTCACCCGACCGAGATTCGAACCTCGATCTCCTCGTCCTCTCGAGCTCAACACGACTAGCGCGTTAGCCAACTACGCCACCGAGGTGGGTTCTTCTTCCCTATAAGAGTAGCCTATTCGGTTCAAGCACCAATGAATCCAAAACTATGCCTTTATTATCTGGTGCGAGAGCAGAAGAGATAATTTTAATTCTGACTTTAAAAAAATATGTGATACCATGCGCTGAGCTATTTTCCAAAATAACAAAACATATTTGATAAACAATCAAGTACACACAAAGCAAAAAAATAAAAAGTCTTGTCCCTAAACGGGGTTTTGAAATTGAGCTAAACAAATGGATACTTTATTTTTGTTGCAGATATTTAACAATCAATTAATGAATACAAAATTTAAGCGCACCCGGCAATTTACGAATCATATATTTTTTTCCATGCCTATAGTCGAACCCATACGTCATTGGATAACAAACCGAGATACGGCGTCAGAAGAAAAATATTTACTATAACGACGTTGCCTACTTGGTGATTTCGAAGCTATTTTGTGACGCGGGTTGCATCTTAACTTTGACGCACCTAAATAGTCTAAGCACTAGCACACTTAGATGCCAATGTACAAAATAGGAGAAGGAAGAAAATGAGTATTTATTCCTGCAAGGCCCCTTTTAACCTGCTTTTAACTTTCCCCCCCTCTTTTTACAATACCCCTCTTCCTCTGACGAATTTACGCATTCACTCTTTTAATTGCTTCTTGAAAATATTGACTTGCCTTTTAAAATTACCTTTTCCTTGTTTCCTATTCTAGATAGACGTATATTTCCACGGAATTTTTAAATCTACATCCTGGCGGAAAGATTCCTACAGGGCATTTCCGTTATCAAACCAAATAGCCTGAGCTATATGTTATTTATTAAAATGCGCCTAAAAAAAAGGCCACTTAAAGATAAAAATAATAATTTTGTAACACTGTAGGACTATATTTAGAATTATTTAAGATTTTGTGTTTTTTTTTTGTTTCAAGATTTTAAGTTTTTTGTTTGTTATATATTTAAAACTCGCATAATTAAACGTAAATTCACTAACATGGGAAATCTTATCTTGATTGGTCGTGACGTCACAGGTAGTCAAGTCCCTTAAAATCGCACAAAAAAACTTGAGCCGTGAGGGTATTTTCCAATGTAAATGATAGTTTAGAAATCTATGAGATGAATATCAAGTCCAACACTAATCTAATCTCGGTGAGTTTCGGTCACGGAAACTAGGTTCATATTCAATCACGATCCAAATGAAGTAGGGTTGAACTATAAGTTTACCAAGAGACAGCCCTCAAGTTGGAACTGGATTCAAACTTTGCTCGCAGACCTCGGTATTAACACTAGTAGGCCTATCTCTTTTTACCAACGAGATTCAAGTCACTTGAACATTCCACTTGGAAAAGTAGTACTTGACTTCATAGATGTGTTGGTGTATAAGTCTTATATAACAGAGAGAGAAAGAGAGAGGAGAGAAAAACAATAAAGATGGAGAGTAAGAAAGAAAGGCAAAGAAAGAAAAAGATAAATAAAAAGAAAGGAAAAGAAAATGAAGAAAGAAAGTGAAAAAGATTAAAAGAGAATGGGATAAAGAAAGAGAAAAATGAAAAAGAGAGAAGAAGAGGATTATATAAAAATAGATAAGAAAACTAGAGAAATAATAAGAAAAATAAAATAAAAGAGAAAAATAAATAAAGAGAGAGGGAGGAAAAAAGAGAGAGAGGCAGGAAAGAAAGAGAGAGAGAGAAAGAAAGAAAGGGCCAGGGAAAAACTAGAGAGGGAGGAGCGAAAAAAAAATCAAAACCTTCAAACACAATCGTAAACTTAAAGTTCGTGCTTACGATTAAATCGGACGCACGAAGTAAATCCCCAACACGGGAGGTCAAAGTTTGATGCTCGACACAATGCAAGAGAGGCCCTCTTAAGTTCACCCACCTACCACCCAGTACAACTTTTTTTGCATCGAGTCTTACTAATAATTCTAGCCATACGCGTATTAACACTAATTGATTAGGGATTAAAAAAGTATAGTTTTAGAGAAGATGTGTAGGCATTTGCGTGGTGGGAGGGTAATAAATTATTTAGAAAAAAACCCTCCCCTTACTACTACCGACCGGGATTCAAATCCCAATCTCGTAACGGGTAGGCAATGTCCTTAAGGCGGCCACCTCGGTCGGTGAGAAAGTACCAACCACTGTCAGGCCACATGGTTTAAATACAATGGTCTGTGTCGTTTTCTGGAAATACTTCTCAATTCTAAGCTTATACTACCTTTCACCGTTTACCTACAACCACCCTTTGTCATGTCAATAAGAAATAGGGGAAAGAAAATACGAAAATTCAAGGTAAAGAGGAAAGCTCGCTGTTAGTTCACAAATATCTTAAAGTTTTCTCTTTTTTATAGGAAGGCTAAATCTAGAGCTTTTTTTCATCAAGACTAATCTCATAGCTCCGCAAATATACTTAAAAAGTCGTTGAAAATAAGCTAAGGTAATATTTTGACACTTTTTTCTATTAATAAATTATTATTAGCACCGCGTCTTACTACCCGTTCGGGTTATACGCACTTACGGAATGTGATATGGTAGGGTGATTGTGAGATGAAATGGAGGACCTACAGTTTAACTTGGGATCCGAACCACGGGTGGAGGACTGGCATTCCACACATTCACAAGTTGTGATTAATACACGTCTTGTAAGAAGTTGAAGGAAGGGTTTGGTAATCAGATAAATCTGTGCCAGGACCAAGGATTGAACCCCGGACCCCCCAGCACAGAAGTCTGACACCTTACCCCTAAACCACCAGGTCACCTTCTATTAATAAAACTCAAAACTATAGGGTTAGGGAAAAAGAGTTCTGTTTGAATCTTTCACCTTTATTTTGGCTTGAACTATATTTTAAAATAATACATCGTATAGTTAAATATTAAATCTGAAACTTCTGAGCGGCAATTTCTCGCTTACCGAAGCGGCCATACCTTAAGAAAGAAATGTTTTTATTTTAAGAGAGAATCTATAAGCTTCTTGATTAGATTCTTGGTGGTAAATTTGTTTACTTCACCGACTATATCGACCCGTGGGTTGGTCAACCTGTTTGTTACAGTTCAGCATATAGACATAGCGTCACGCATACTTGTTCTGGTAATGGGAAATTATCAATTAAGAGATACGTTCCGGTGATGATAAGAGGTTTGAGACCTGGTTCATAAGGGTCAGTGGATCGAAGCCCGTCTGGATTCAGGCTACGTAGTGAAAGCGCGCATAAGACGAATAATTTAAGTACCTGCTTTGGCGTGTTCAGAAGCGTAAGAAGAAAGGGTCATCAAAAGCTCAACCACTGTTTGTAGTCTCCAAGTCCCATTTGGCAACACCGCGATTGTTGGTTCGTTCACGAACGACACATCTCGATTTAAATTTGAGTAGTACCCACTTCGGTGATCGCTTGGTCTAAGGCGCTACTCTCGCAGTAGAGTAGATTGCCAATGACAGGGAGAACGAGGTTCGAATCTCAGTCAGGTGTATTGAGGGTGTTATTTTTTTTCAAAATGGTTTTCCACTCCCCCTTCAGGTAAATGTGGGTACACTTCTTACAAATATAACCTTATTAATCCCTAAAGCCATGAGCGTGATTAATACATAATAGTATAACTCGAACGGGTAGTAAGACACGGTTTCTAAAAAATAATAATGATAACTGGTATAGGACCGTAGAATGGATCTTTGTGAATAGAATTATGTCATTTAATAGGGGAAGGTCACAACATAAATTAGTGTAGGGTCTTTGTATTTTCCTCCTCTCCTGTTTGTTCTCCTACTTCGGGATATCACCACCCAGGACCTTTGTAAAACCACTTGTTTTCTGACACTCAGAAATTTCTTATCTACTATTTTAGTGCCTTAACCAGGTGACCTGGCGGTCTAGGGGTAAGGTGTCAGACTTCTGTGCTGAGGGTCCGGAGTTCAATCCTCGGTCCCGGCACAGATTTATCTGATTGCCAAACCCTTCCTTCACCTCTGACAAGACGTGTATTAATCCCAACTTGTGAATGTGAGGAATGCCAGCCCCTCCACCGTGGTTCGGATCCCACGTTAAACTGTAGGTCCTCCAATTCATCTCACGATCACCCTATCATTACACATTAGCTTAAGTGCGTATAACCCGAACGGGTAGTAAGACGAAGTGATAAAAATAATTTAGTGCCTTAATGAACTTTTGGTGGGACTTGTTTTGACGGTGTAAAGAGAACATGGACAGTAGTCTCTTTATTTTCAAGATACTAAAGAGCAGGCTGATTTTACATTAGTTGGTTCTTCCTTCCTTCATCTAGCTCTTAGGAAAAGCACATTTTGAAAGTTTGCTCAAGGGTGTTTTTTTTGCGGGTTCACTTCTCAGCCGTTTTAAGTAGATAACGGGGGAAGTAATTAGTTGTTCTAAGTCTTACAAATTGATGAGAGAAAATTTAATGTGGGTCGAGTGTTTAGCGCAAGCGAAGATGGCTCTTTGTTCTTGAATTTAGTTTAGATAATTTACTATAAGTTATTGTAGTCGTAAACCTTTTCGTACCTTGAAATGATGGATTTTGACGTTCTATGTGCCCTCAAACTAAAAAAAAAGTGGCTTTTACAATTCAGTTTGTTTCCATGTTTGTCTGTCTGTACATGAGGCCAAAGCCGAAACTATATAATTAATTAGGTTCGAATTTGATATTTATATGTTATATAATCATGCCTCGATACCAAATTGGGACTTTTATTATCTCTCTAAAAAGTATGGGTAGTTTACAAATGACTAATTTTTGAAGGGGGGGGGGAAAAAGAAGATATTTGGGCAGTGTGTCACATGATAAATCACATTTTGTGGAGAAAAATTGACTCAGTGGATATTTATTGCTAGATGATTTTCAAACCATATATTTCTTTTTATAAATACTTATATAAAATTTGAGCAAAATATTAAATGAACATCAAAATAATTTTGTCATAATAGTATTCCAATTGCTATTTAGAACATATTTGAATTATAAAGCTTAGTTTTGGAGTAGAATTCGTTTCCTACCATTTAAATATGGCTTGTATCCTCGGGCCCCATTTGACCAATCATACATAGCAATGGCGTATCATGAAGTGTGGAGTTTTTTTCTATTCAAGCCATATATTTTACACTACGGGCTTTCTTGGCCTATCGTAGCTTCATACGCCTTATAAATATAATCTACCTTAAAACTAAGACCGGCACAACATCCAGTCCCCCGGCCATTAATTCATCACGGTGAAAAGCGTGGACCCACATTTCACCAATGATAAATTTTTCGGCCATGCCGGGAATCAAACCCGGGACCCTTATCTCAGTAGAAAGACATGCTTCCGATTGAGCTAAGATGTCGGAATGAATAATTAATGTTCTACTGAGGGATAACATTTCACGGGTGGGTTTTCAGACTAAACAAACCCTGCCTAGCCTGGCAACAAGCCACGTCACTCTATGCCACTGGTAGTTATTTTCACCCTGGACTCAAAATCAGTGAAAACTTGGGGCAACGTCTGTGAAAATCGTAGTCCCAGAAAAGACACGGGTCTTTCTCCAGTTCATACGCCCTTAAAAGGAGACGGTGGAATGGAAGGGAGGGGGGGGATAGAATTTGTATGGAGGTGGGGGTAGTAAGAGGCAACAAAACCAGACTATGCACCACTGTCGGTCCCCAATTCCCAGTTTGTGGTTAAGAAAACCACCAGACAAGCGTTTCTGACAAAACTATGCTCTAAAACATTTTGAGCTTGGCAAAACCACGACGACGAAGTTTCATTTTGGGAAGTTTGTGTTTTCCAGTCGACTGTGCATTTCTCCATCTTCTCTACCCCCCACCCCCTCCCTTCACTTCCCTTTTTTTTTTCTACCCCCGGTTTAGCTAGAAAACTTTAGTTAAGAAGTATGTCTTACCCATTATGCTTTAATTTCTGTTAGAAAAGTAAAGTTTTTAAATCTTTGAATTCCATATCCGCGCAAGAGTTAAATTAGAAGACTGTATTTACCGTTTCTATGACATTGAATTTTTGGTTTTAATTTTTAAAAAAATTTCCCTCCCAAGTATTACTACCCATCCGGGATTTACGCACTTTAATTACGATAATAGGTTAGGTAAACGAAAGTTATAATTGAGAAGAAATGCACCCACCTGTGCGTGGAGTTAAACCATTTAGTAAAAATCACTCGCATCGTGCAAGATGTGGATTCGAAGTCCAGACCTCCACTACGTCACTGGCAATAAAGTCAATCAGGAAAGTGATGCCTTTAAATCATGCAACCACCGTTGCGGCTGTTAAAACTATCCTGTATAGGCGAATAGGATGTGTGATAGTGACGGTTGGGTAGTTGTTTCAATATTTACATGGAGAGAGGTTTGGGAACCAAGGTGTATATTAATAATATGGAGAGTTTGTTTACTTGTTTGTTGTTCTTAATAGTTGCACGATATCTACTGCACGCCAAGGTCAGAAATGTAAAAAAAAAAGCACCCCTTCTGCACGAACATACGCACATCCAGGCCGAAATTTTAAAATGTTGATTAGATTTTTTTGAATTAATTAAAAATAGAAACAACGAAGATATACTAACGCCGTGAGATAGATTTAATACTACACTTCATACAGCTGTGCAATGCGGGTTATGGCAGCCCCTGTATACGAACATGTATACCTGGAAGCAGGAATTTAAAATTTTAGATTGGATTTATTTTGTATCAATTTTACACTTTTTACACCTTTTTAATCTTTTTACAATTTATACCATAAAAAATGCTTATGTACTAATTTACTCTAATGGTTTTTGTGACCAAGAAGGTTATATTTAAAGGAAGTGCACCCGCATTTGCGTGAAAAGAAAGCGGAAAACTATTTAGAAAAAAACCCACCCTCAGCCCGACCAAAATTTGAGCCTCGATCTTCCCATCACTGCGAGAGTAGTGCGTTAGACCATGCGGCCACTGAAGCGGTTCCTTTAAAAGTTACTAGATTTACTTTCATATGTTCATAATTCAAGTCATGTCATCTGCAGCTGTCACTTTAGATATAAATTATAAATACCTATAAGATAACTTTAACATTATTGATTTTTTTTAACAATTTTAGCCGTAAAATAATAAGTATTTTATAAAATGTTTGAACGTTTAGGTACTTGACCGATTCCTAACGTTAAATTATTTTGAATAAAAACATTAAAAAGCATTAAAAAAAAGGTTTCATTTGACCCTGTTTGTTAAAGAGAGATAGAGAAATTGTGAGAGAGATTCTAGGGTAAATAAATTCGACATGGCAGAGAGACAGGCAGGTTGCATAGCTGAGTGGATTACGAGGTGGGAAGATTGCGAAGTGAAGATTACAAGGTGACAACTCCCGAGAATGGGAAGTTGGAGGGAGGGGGGTGGGGAGCGCTAACTGCCTTTTAACGCAACCAGGGACAGAAAACTAGGGGTTGGGGGGGAGAGAAGGGGGAGTGGGAATGACAGGTGAAATAAAAACAGGTTAGTAAGAGAGAGGGACCATTTAGTACGATAATACTTTCTCTAATTCGTTTCTTATCTCCAAAAAAGGGATAATTCCATGATCTCTAGGTGTAGCTTAGATAAGCCTATTGGAGGATAAAATGGCTTATAGATAGCTAGCTAGCTAGGTCTCGCGCAGGTTTAAGCCCTTAAAATAAAAGAGTGAAAAATGTATTCAAATATGCCCTTAAAAAGGTCGAGGAAAAGATGCCTTTAAAAGATAAAATATGATTTAAAAATATTAACACTTTTAAAAAAATATATCCTACATAGACTAAAAATGCATGAAAGTTTTGGAGAAATATATTTAATCTAATATAATTTGTTAAAAAATATTTTAGATTAAAAAATATTATTTAAGACATTTACAAAGCAACTACTATTTAGTTGTTTTTATTATCATGGAAGAATAATAAAAAAATAAAAGAATAATAATTAAATATGAGTGAAAAATGACCCTGACCAGAGTACGAATCCTGGATAGCCCAGTGGTAGAGCATTGGAGTGCTAGGGTGGGTGTTCAGCTACTCTCACAGTAGACTAGAATGCCGATGACGGGGAGATCGAGGTTCGAATCTCGGTCGGGTGTAATAAGGGTGGTTTTCCCTAAATGATTTTCCAATCTCCCTCCACACAAATGTGGGTACACTTCCATTAAATATAACCTTCCTAATCACTAAAATCATTAACATAGTAGATAAGCCTATAACCTAAACGGGTAATGAGACGCGGTGATAAAAAAATTCTATGTTTACAAGTATTTATATGTATAGGGTCTTAGAAAATAATTTTGTGTTCATTCCAGTAAACACCAAACTTGTGTACTGTTAAAGGTTTTGTCGTAAACACAACAGATGGTTGGCAATATATCGGCTACCCCCTTAGTACGTAAAAAAAAAGTATGGGGAAGCTTTCGAAGCTTGTAAATCATCAAGCGCTCTTTCTCTGTAAATGCTCGGCGTTCAAGGAAAATAGAGGTGTACTTTCCAAAGACTGAAACATCAAGAGAAATCTATGGCGATGAAATGGTTTCGATTCACACAGCTGGCAAGCCATCCCTTACAGAACTTCCTGCTTGGGGAGAAAAGACAGCGTAAATGTCATACTTAAGGGAGAATTGCCCGCACAGTAAGAATAGCAGCATTAAAAAAATTATAATGTTTTATTTTTATACCAGAGATCCTCTGGATAGGTGTTGGGCTCGACGAGGGCTTCTGCTTTGATCCCAGCTTATAGCGTAAATAACTTATTTTATTTTAATATTGAATAAGTTAAGCTTGTTTTTTTCATGTATCAATCACAGCGTCTTTCTACCTGTTCAGGTTATACGCATACATGATTACTCTAATGGGATAGGGATGAGAAAGTAAGCATTTATTAAAGGTAATCTACCCACATTTGCGTGGAAGGAGAGTGGGAAATCATTTAGGAAAAACCACGCTTAATATACCTGAACATGATTCGAACCCCAATATCTCAGTCATCAGCAGGTCAATCTAACATGAGAATTACGCCTTAGACCATTCGGCCAATGAAGTGAGTCTTCAACACCTCAATTCAGTCAAGATATCTGGGTTCGATTACCTGTACATCAGGAAAAAAAAGATTGATCAAATGAGGAATTTTTCTTTTGTAGTGATGAATTGAAGACCTAGAGGTATGTTGTTGGGTCTTATTTTAGAGTTAAGTTAACTTGCAAGAGGGGTGATGGTATCCGGTGGTTTAGAACGTATACATCCCCATGAATATTTGTATAATCGTTGGGGGAGGGGGGGATGGTAGTATAAAAACCTTCCCAGTTCATAATGTCGGAATCAAACCACTGTCGTCAAGATTTTAATCCGGCGTGCTAGCTTTTTGAAGAGAATAAGGCTAGAAGGATATCTCCCCCTTAACAAAATGTGAGTACTTTTTTTTTCTGTTCTCTTTCTCCCTAGTTCATTCCCGGCACTATTTCTCCAACTTCGTCCAGGAGGAGGATATTGGTGAAATATTGTGTTAGGCGAGTGGAGAAAGACTAAGAGAAGCGGTTTGAGGGTTGGGGGAAGGGGGGAAGTAGCGATAATGGTGTGGGGGGGGATTGTGATAGGGGAAGACAGCTAGAATGAAGCGAGGATACAATTATTGGAACAGAACCGGTGATGAAGAAAAAACTAGGGGTGCCAGCATTGAATATGACGTCATTATTTTTGAGAAAAAAAAATGAAGCTTTATTAATATGCATCCAGTTGTCACATTTCTTTGATTCCTTGGTTGGATATACATACATATATATATATAGACGGTATATATGATTTTTTAAAATCTTTTTACTTTAAGGAAGCCGCCTACTGGAACGCCGAGACGCATTTGTGGACATCTCACAAGTTAAAAAAAAAAAGACCTTTCATGGTTAAAAAAAGAAAGAAAAGAAGTGGCTCATTATTTGGAAATATAGTTCCCGTCAAATTGAAAGGGGAATAATTCTCATGATCACCAGGATTTGGTTAATTAGGCTTAAGTTAGGTTAAGATCTTCATTGGCTCCAACCCCGTCAAATTCACAATAATCATTCCCTCATCTCATCGGGACATGGAAATAGCCTCCAAGGAAAGGATGTACGATTAGTACATTCGTGTGTCCCCTGGACAATGGTACATTAGTACTGACTGATATTTCCACTACTGGGCTACAGAGTGATTTAGCCCAGACACGCTATTATTATTATTTATTATTATTATTATTATTATTAAGACATATATTTTGAGGTGCAGTACCTATTTTAGTTAGGGTTTATTCAGGGGTGAGATGGTCTCTTAGTAAATAATCTATTTAATAATAAAATGCCAGGCTTCCACCGTGGTTTGGATCCCACGTTAAACTGTAGGTCCCACATTTCATCTCACAATCACCTACCATTACACATTAGCGTAAGTGCGTATAACTCGAACGGGTAGTAAGACGCGGTGCTAATAATAATAGTAATAATAATAATAATAATAATAATAATACTAAAAATTTATATGTACGTAATCTCTTAGTCAAATTACAAAGTTCCCTTTCCTCAGATAATAATGTTTACGCTAAAACATAATTTTTGTAACGAGCAGTGTTATTTAAAAATAAAACACCTGAGAATTTAGTTTATATAATATAGTTTTTTTTACGATGCTCTGCACAAACCTGAGCATTACGCATTTTAAAGGAGTCGCTATAATTTTTTGATATCCCTACTAAAAACCTGAATGGCTTGAGTTGTGGTTTAAATTATCGCTGTTAGATGCTCGGCTTGTTTTTATTTTACGTTTTAACGTGAAGGTTGTTATTGACGCTCCCACATCGGTGGGCCATCTTCGACTCGGTAGTTGGCTTATTGATATCTAGATGGAGTAATCCTCACTAAAAAGCATAAATAATAGCTTTGGCTATTTGATTTTTAATATGAAATCCCTTACAATTATAATAATAATTGTACAAGTGGCAGCAAAAAGCCAACTACCGAGTCGAAGATGGCTGCGTTGTCTGATAGCTCGTGATATTAATATAATCATACACTTGTAGCCGACGATTTCCGCACGTCCATCATAGACTCTGCCTTAAAATATGAGTGAAGAATGACCCTAAGCACGGAACGAATCCTGTTTAGACCATTGGCGTACTTAGCCAAAGGTCCCGGGTTCGATTCCCGTGTCCTGGTGTCATTTTTGAATTTTCAGAATATGATATCTAGATGGAGTAATCCTCACTAAAAAAGCATAAATAATAGCTTTGGTATTTGAGTCTTCTGTTTCTTTTAATTTCTAATAGTGTACAGATATCTCTAACTTTTGATTTTTTTTTTCCATCAAAGCAGCCGCCTCGGTCAGCGGAACAGTATCAGTCGCAGTTAGATCACACGGCTTAAAATACAATGGTCTGTGTCATTTTATGGAACTACTTTTCTATGCTGTCTAAGATTACACTCTATTTCACCCTTCACCTACAACCAGCCTATGTCATGTCAATAAGAAAAAGGGGAAAGAAAACTAAGAAACTTCTCATCTCAAGGTAAAGAGGAAAACTCACTGCTAGTTTTCAAATATCTTACAACTTTCTGTTGTGAGCTATCAATACAATTCTGTATTTGTTGGAGGAAGGATAAATCTAGAGCCTTTTCACATCAACCCTAGTCTCATAGTTCCACAAATATGATTAAAAAGTCGTTGAAAATGAGCTAATGTCACATCTTCATATATGTTTCCTACTAATAAAACTAAAACCAAAGGGGTTGTTAGGGAAAAAAAAGCCCTGTTGGAATCTTTCGACTTTATTTTGGCGTGAACCAAATTTTGAAATAAAGCATCGTATAATTAAAAATTGTGTTAGAGCTGAACGTCTTCGTGGCAATTTCTCACAAACCAAGGTGGGCCCCTTAAGAGTTCTCCTATAAAGTAAGGTCCTGGACCTATGTCCATATCCCCCTCTGCCCTCGCTAATTGTTAAGAAAGCATTGCTCAGCTACAGTATGCCCATGACTTATTTGGTGCTGACTGACAGCTAATGGCTTTGAAAAGCTACCAGACCAAATTATATATCCCTACGCTGAGCCATATGATCTGCAAAAAACATGTGTTTAGCACCTGTCCCTTCTGACAGTCAAAATTTAGGTATATACCTAAATGTTGACTGTCAGAAGTCAGCTGTGAATTGTCAGTCAGCACCAAAGAAGCCATGGGACTACTGTAGCTAGGCTCTCCTTAGAGTACGCTGTCTAAAATAATCTTGTTCGCAAAGTGTTAAAAAAACAAGCAAGACTGGAAATAAATTGAAGCAAGTAAAACACCAATCTGTTTGACAAAAAACTAAATATGTTTTTTTCCCACTCTTACCTTCCTCTTTTACTCCCTTCACCCTCAACACAAGGGAGGAAAAACAATTTTAAAATATAGTAGCTTTCAATTGTTCAGGACGTTAACATTAGACAGATTAAGTAAGTCTTGAATCGCAGGGGAGAAGGGAGGTAGGTGCTAAAGGGGTGAGGGTCAGGTAGTGGGGGGGGGGGGAATCGAGGCGAGTTTAATTAGAACCTTTTTATCAATGACAAGGCCTTTCGAGAAGCAAACGTACAATCGAGTTTGTTAACCTCTAGAGAGAAATAATTTAATCGATTTAATTTTTCTTTTAGATGACTTTCAAGAACTATTCTAAAATTGTATAAACGTGGCGCAGGATTAAAAAAAATACTTTAAGAGGGTTGACAAAATAACGTATTTTTAAACATAAGATTATATATAACTATTTTGAGTTTACAGCTAATATCTTGAATAATATTTTTAAATGTATTAAAATAATACACTTTTTAACACCCTCATTACACCCGTCCAGGATGTGAACCCTAATATCCCCGTCAAAAGTGTCTTAAAACAGTCTATTGCGAGAGTTACGCCTTAGACCATAAGGCCAGTGAAGCGGGTAAAGTGACGATAAAAAGACATATTCAAATTCCACTAAACTAATGATAAAATATAAATGATAACTTTTTAAACTGCCAAATGTAGAATAAGCAAAAGTATCTACTGAAGAAATATTCTATTTATTTCAATTAAAAAAATAGTAATTTTTTTATTGTAAATTTTATAATTTATAAACATTGCAAAAACAACAGACTTTTTACTGACGTAAAATTCCATTACCACCTTAACAAAGTCTCCACCGTAACAAAACACCAGTAAAACTAATTTA
>CABFWO010001076.1:108300-123711 GCA_902155825.1 Timema genevievae | reverse complement strand
GGGGTGAGGAGTGTAGAGGGTGCGCAAAGCCCCCACCCTCCCCCTTCTATAAACAGTATATAGCTTGTGATTATTACCACTATGTTCCGACGCAACGACGCGCTTCAACCAGTCAAAATGTCTCTCACAACCCTCCCGCCCTCCCTACAGGAATGGCGGTCATACGGAATTCCTTCTTGGTCCTTCCTCAAGTGGCTAAATGGAGTTTGGAGCGGTTGATCGCAAAGTTCTAGAGAAGAGGGGAAGGTGGAATCAAGGATCCAACCAGCATAGCTGTGTAATTTTAGTACCGCGTCTTACTGCCTGCCTGGACTATACGGAATATGTTGGCTACTACAATGGATTCCATCTCCCTAACTGTAAGAACGGTGAACTGGTGGTCTAGGGGTAAGGTGTCAGACTTATGTGCTGGGGGGTCCAGGGTTCAATCCTCGGTCCTGGCACAGATTTATCTGATTGTCAAACCCTTCCTTCACCTCTGACAAGACGTGTATTAATCACAACTTGTGAATGTGTGGAATGCCAGGCCTCCACCGTGGTTCGGATCCCACGTTAAGCTGTAAGTCCTCCATTTCATATCACGATCACCCTATCATTAAACATTAGCGTAAGTGCGTATAACCCGAACGTGTAGTAAGATGCGGTGTTAATAATAATAATAATAATAATAATAATAATAATAATAATAATAGTTGTAAAAAAACTATTTGGAAACAGCGTTGCCATTATCTTGTTTTCGTGTGGTCAAACTTGACAAATTTTGCAACGCTGGTTCATTGATGTTGCCAGTAGCTCCGTCTTACCCCGAGGAAATTTGGCAACAGTTAACTGAGAGAGAGCGAAGATTAAGCTTTTCTTCACAATACCTGCAGTTCCCTCAGAGCTGATATCGCGTATAATCACGCTAATATGTTAGGGATGAGGAAGGTTTAGTTTAGAGGAAGTGTAGCCGTATTCGCGTGGAGGGAGAGTGGGAAACCATTTAGGTACAACCCCTTTCAGTACATCCGACCGGTATTTGAACCCCGATCTCACTATCATTGGCAATCCAGTCTATTGCGAGAGTAACGCATTTCGTACCGTTTGTATTACAAAGGCGGTAACTTCAGTGGCCAAATGGTCTAAGGCGTCACTCTCTCACTAGATTGGCCTACTGATGACAAGGAGATTGGGATTCAAATCACGGTCGGATGTACTAAGGATAGTTTTTCCTGAATGGTTTTACACTCTCCATCCACGCAAATTCGGGTACACTTCCTCTAAATTCAACCTTCCCAATCCTTAACACATTAGTGTAATTAGTAGATAGGCGTATAACCCGAACGGGTAGTAAGACGTGGTGCTTAAAAAAAAACTAACATACGAGTATCTAGAATGATCAAGGCGTACTTTGAGCAGGTCAGGATCCGAATACGGGACTTCCGGTGACATACGCCAAGTGCTTTAAGAGTCTACCTAGTCATTATTACTATACAAACCTCTCAAAATTTTTATCCCCCGGTAAAACGGAAACATTTCCCTCTTTACAACTGTATTTGACTTTAACAAACCATCTCTTACCTAAAAAATAAAATAATGAAGGCAGTTTCGAGTCATCCAATCTTTTCACGACTGCTATATAAAAAAAAGGGTAATAATATGAGGAGTGTACTGTTAACAATAAACAACAGATTTTAGATGAAGTTCTATTGAATATGGTTGTTAAAACATCTTGACAATCCACTTTATTTAATTTTCAATTAATATCATAGGGGCTATATCCACTTCAAAACATTATTATTATTATTTGTCTGAGAGAGGGATGAAATAAAAATCCTCCTATTTTTTTTTCTTTTATGACCTACTTCCCCGTTAACCTAGATTATTCCTGGTGTTTTACATCACCAGTATTGTTTGGATACGTACTCCATGGAGATGTTAAAAAAGGAAACAACTCTACCTATTTTCTTTGACCGACATAGTTGACACCAGTGTCGAAAGATTAGTTTGTAGTAGGATTCTGGAAGAAACACATTTTTAGAAAACAAAAACAGATTTTTTTAGTACAAAATCGATAAAACTGTCTTTATTATTACTATGTTATAGGTACTGAGAATATATATCAAAAGTGACAGCTATAGATCACATGACTTGACGTATGAATACGTGAAATTAGATATATGAAAACTGGATTTTATTTTAGTGCTCACAATCAGTTTACAAATCAATTTATAAGAGGCACGGAAACCTCGCACTACACAATAAGAGCGAATTTTGTTTAGATTATATTTTCAAATAAAATAATTGTGGATTCTAACCTTAAATTAATGGACGATACTAAATTGATGATGCGATAAAACTAGAATTTTTTTTTTTTACAAACGAAATATAGCTGATAAATGTAAGAATTGTGTACATTAAAAAAAATAACTTATATAGTTTGGTTAGTACTTATATCCTCCTTAAAGTCAATATGACTGTTATCAGCGAAGCAGCTTAAGTTCAGTGACACCATTTTATATGCTTTATAAATCATAATATTAAGAGGAAACACCTGAATATAATTTAGTGCATCTCAACCTGAGATGTTACATAGCATAGTTTTATTATAATTAACGAGGCAAAGATGGCAGTATATAAAAGTGTGTTGACACCAACATTATTTTATGGGTGTGAAGCCTGGCTTTGTTAGGAGAAACACAAGAGCAAGGTAAATGTGGTTGGAATGAGATATCTAAAAGGTGTATGTGGAAAAACTCATATGGATAGTGTAAGTAATCAATGGGTGTTGAAGGAGTGCGGTTTGAAAGGGAACTCAATAGGTCAATGTGAAAGAAGCGTCTTACGTTGGTTTGGGGCGTGTTTAGAGGATGATTGTGGATTGAGGGACGACGCAAATATATTAAAGTGGAGATTGTGGATCAAAAGGAAGGGGTAGGTCATGTAAGACGTGGCTAAATGTGGTAGACGAATGTGTTAAAAAGAGAAACATTAATAGTTTTAAGAATAAAAGATCATGTATGACTCTGTGTATAATTGTTGTCGAAGCAAAGGGATTACGCAAGGATAGGGAGGTGTAGAGAAAGTTAGTGAGTATGGATTAATTAAAGATGTTGTTTTTTGAGCTATACGCACAGTTTCTTGAGCACCCCGTAAGGGAATAGTGTGATTTTGTATGGAGGTATGTAAGTAAAATGCTAAAAATTGATATTCCTCCTCCCGCATTTATAAGACATTCTTTTCACGATGACAACTTTTAATATTTACTTCTCTATTATGTTGAATAATATTGTTTGGAAACATACTATTACTTAAAGTGGAGCTTTAGAAGAATATGACAAGCCTAGAGATATATATTATATATATAAAAATTACATTAATATTTTTTATTTAATTTAACTAGATAGAATACCTAGATAAACTAACTAAATTGATCTAGCACTGCCTATTTGACATGCCATGAACTTAAGAAAGCCATGACTGTCACTCGCAAAAAAAAGGGGGGGGGGAGGGAGGAGAATCATACGGGAATTTTTAAATTATCTTTCTTGCTCAGCCCGAAGATAAAGAGTAGATAACTGATAAATATAAAAACGCTTATATAATCTTCCTTCATTGTCAAGTCACTGCCATGGTGGATTATTTGTGATCAATTTATAACAAACCTGTGAGCCCCGGCAGGTATTCTATCTATCTCAATATTTTAACTAGTATCTGTTCAAGGTTTATATATTAAAAGGTCAAGTCACGGTAACCAGTTATGTATGTTTATTTATGTCCTATGGTCTGGAAACCAAAACAAAAAACATAGCGGTCCGTTGTTATTTTGAATACTCGTACGATTGATTCCAACATTGTAGGTTTTAACGTCGAATATATACAGACCGGAATGGATGGTGAGCCAGAGCATAATGATATACGTACCTTGGTATTCATGGTACTATGCAGACTTGGTTTGAACATATCTTAAAAGTCCTGGCGTCGTTAATCCATGCCGCATGTCTACTGCCCCATTCCACTAGTTTCAACTAAAATCACGAAGAAGGGGTTGGAGCGAAGCAGATAGAGGGTAGTTTACTTGAGGAGGGAGAGGGAGGGGGTATCATAGTCTGGGAAGTAAGTGGGTCGAACCCGGTGCGACCCTCTTCGGGTCAGGGTCGATAGATACTCGCATCCAAGGTCTAGACCGCATCAGACGGGAGGAAGTTGAAGGATCTTTGGGAAAGAAACGAGTATAATACTCGTATGTTTCTTCCGAAAAGTTTTGTTTTTAAATAATCGAGCATTTGTTTTTGTTTTATAATAAAAAAATATGAGTAAGTTTGTTCTGTATCAAAATGACAGACAAGTTCGAAGCAAAAAAAATATTCCAATAGTTGGATTGGATTAAACTTTATCTTTTAAAGAATTTGGATTAAAGGCACATATTCCCACATTAGAATATTTCTTAGTGGAATTACAGTTTTGAGAGTTTCAAAATTACTAAAACATTGATCAATTTTATTAAAAATGTTCTGATGAGACCCTGTTAAAATTTACTTTAATAATTGTCTGAGGATGGCTTGATGTTTCTAACAATTTATTTTGATTTCAGGATTGCGTTATTTCGCGTCAAATGTCATTGAAAATGATCTCAATTCATAACTATTTTAAAATTATAAAAAAATGTAATAGCTTCTCGTTTGAGTGTAAGCTAGAATTTCGTACCTTAAGTCTAAAATAATAAAATATTGCCGCTATTAATAAAACATCAGGGCGGTTTGGATAGTTATATTGTTATGGGGATGATTTATGTTAGGGTGGAAGTGTAGGGGGTGCAAGGAAAAGGCCAGTATTTTCGCAGTTTTTATAACAAAACTTTTTTTGGTCAAAATAAATCAAATAATGCTCCAATAGAAACATAGAGTTTAATTTTCTTCACAAGGTGCTATCAACAGTTGTTGAATATCTGTCGAGGGTGTCCCGGAATTTAATGACAACTTTTTCTCTTCATTTAAAAAGTTTATAATCTAATTTTGCTATGCTCATGGCAGATATTCAACAAATGTTGATATCACCGTGTGAAGAAAATTAAACTCTCTATTTGTACTGGAGCAATATTTTATTTATTTTGGCAAAACTGCAAAAACACCGGCCCTTCCTCTCGATCCCGACATTCCCACCTTAATGACATGAGAGATGTTAATAAAAATAGGTCGAGGGAAGGGTAACTCACGAACGTTCCAATGAAACAATGGCTTCCCCAACTCTCTAACATATTCTTTCCGCCTCCCCTACAAGATAACAGTGGTAACGAGCGTTTTATTGGGTAGCAGGGCGGGCCTAATTGGGAAGTTTCATAAACATTCAGGACACTTCAGGGAATTACTCTCGAAATGTACACTCTCTCTCTAACACAAGTTGGACCATCACACACAACAGGTCAATATCGAAAAGATTTAAACGAGATAAAACTAAGGTGTCCGTCTACTGGAGGCACTAGGTCCGGAAATTCAGCGTTTTTAAGAACATACTTCCATGGTCAAATGGTCTAAGGCTTCATTCTTGCGATAGACTGGACTTTCGATGATGGGGAGATTGAGGTTTGAATCCCAGCTGGTTGTACTGAGGTTTTTTTTCCCTAAATGGTTTTACACCCTCCCTCCACGCAAATGTGATTACAGTTTCTTTGAATTCAACCTTACTCATACCTAACACATTAGAGTAATTATTACATGAGCGTATAACCCGAACGGGTAGTAAGACGCGGTGCTAAAAGAGAGTAAATGTCACGGTGTACCTCACAGACACACTCTCTTTTATTTTAAAATAGAGACATTTAATAAATACTCGTAAGATTTATGAGACGAAATAATATTCATTGTTGCAGAGACATACTTCACTAAATAGCATAAATTAAATAATATACACTGTTACAGAAACAATGAAAAACGGGTAACTACCTTTGTCCACCAAATAACAATTAATTTCACATTCCAAAGACTTTAACTAAGAAATATATTTGCTTATAGCTCAAAAACGTTTGGTTTTATAAAACTATATTTAAAATAAAATATTTTTATTTTTATTAGTACTACAACTTTACAATGATAAGTTATTTCGTGTATGAAATAGTTTACGAGATATGATCGAGATTGGAAATTTCTGCTTACATAAAGTACCCTCAAAGTCTTTTAATAATAAAATGAGATCTGCCATTTTGTCTGTAATGTTAAACAGTGCCTTGATACCAAATTTAAACAGAATCGTTATAGCGGATTTCTAGAAAATACATTTTCTCTATTTTTTACCCTTTAATAAACCGTATCGTTGTAAAGATGTAGTATTAAGTTTAAAAAATAAAATATTTAAGTTAAATAAAAAACAGTAGTTTCTGAGCTACTGGAAAATATACTTTTAATGGAGCTCTTGGAAATCGGTAATTGATCGTTATGCTCTTTGGTTAAAAGAGATATTACTTTTATATCAATATGTTTTTGTAAAAGTGTATTTATTTAATCTATGCTCTTTGTAAAGCTCTTTTTTTCCCCCAACATATTTCTCCCTTATTGTGTATATGATTTAATTTTACAAATCCTTTGAGTTGTAAGTAAATGTTTCCATTTTTAGATAAAAAAGAGAGGTTGTTTTTTTTCCACACAAAACTTGTGCCAAATTCATGTAAGAGAATATGATATTCAAAGAATCAATTATGCCTACATATTTTCGTTTTGTTTTAATTTTAGTATAAAATATTTTTTTAATAAATACATTATGTTCGTGAGGGTTAACAATTACTTTTATATTTCAAGTGAGGATTGAATGCAACAAAAAAAACCGGTGTGGCGCCTGACTCATGATTAGACTCTTGACTACTCTTCTACGGTATGCTAAAGGCCGATTCACACAGAACGCTAAGCTAAGATAAGCTAAGATAAGCTAAGCTAAGATTTGCTCTGCTAACTCTTTAGAAAAATAGCGGACCATGTATTTAAATGTGTTTGGTTCACACAGAAAGCTAAGCTAAGCTATGCCTTATCCATCTTACGTTGCTCATGCGCATAACGAAACTTGGGCTCCGTGTTTAACAGACGCAGTGCTGGTTTGGTGGAAATAACTAAAGAAGTGTTGAAGTTTTGTTTTCAGTTTGTTTTACGTGTATTTAGGTAATATTTATGTTTTATATTTAATAAATGTTTGTATATTAAAATGGAAGCGTTAATTGAACAAGTCAAACCTCCACCTTCTAAATTTTCTTCATCTTCCAAAACAGCTGCTAACAGCAGCATCTTCTCTTCCTCAGTATTACCATCTTCTCTTCCTCAGTACTATCATCTTCTCTTCCTCAGTACTATCATCTTCTCTTCCTCAGTATTATCATCTTCTCTTCCTCAGTATTATCATCTTCTCTTCCTCAGTATTATCATCTTCTCTTCCTCAGTACTATCATCTTCTCTTCCTCAGTACTATCATCTTCTCTTCCTCAGTACTATCATCTTCTCTTCCTCAGTATTATCATCTTCTCTTCCTCAGTACTATCATCTTCTCTTCCTCAGTACTATCATATTCTCTTCCTCAGTACTATCATCTTCTCTTCCTCAGTACTATCATCTTCTCATCCTCAGTACTATCATCTTCTCTTCCTCAATACTATCATCTTCTCTTCCTCAGTACTATCACCTGAACTCAAACAAGACATTTTGGAGAACGCCATCATAACTAAACTTCACTGAAGCAGATCAGAAAGAAACAACACTGAATTCTGGAGGGAAAAGAGTGATCCTTGCTTAGCTTAGCTTAGCGATGAGTGTGAAACCAAAGTGACAAAGTCTTAGCACAGCACAGCACAGCTTAGCTTAGCATTCTGTGTGTATCGGCCTTAACTGCAAGTTCATCACCACAACGCGGAACACCCGTTGGACTTTTAATCACCTAAATGATGGTGGTTGCTTGGAAACTACAATTCAATTCTAGTTGGTATTCGAGTTGATTGTACGACCATAGCAAATATGTGCATACTGGATCTCAATTCACTCGAAGAGTCCATTTTCAAAGGGGAATCACAGAACATAAAATTATTGGATCAAACTTAGTGTTTTTGTCGTTGTTGTCATGCTTGACTTAAAAAGGTGGAACTTGCTGCTCTCGTTGTTTGGTTATTAACGACGTCGCCTAGCTGGATATCTGGAAGCTATGTTGTTTTCTTAACCTGATGCACTATAAGCACTATCACACTTAGATGCCAACGTACGAGATTAGTAAGAGAGGGAAGAAAATGAGCAGTTCACCCTCTCAGGCCTGCTGATAACACTTTCCCTCTTCCTCTGACGAGTTTACACAGTCACTATTTTATTTACGTCTTGAAAACATTAGACTTTTTAAAATTACATTTTTTCGGTTTCCTAATCTAGATAGACGTATATTTACACGGACTTTTTTTTAATCTACATCCTGGCGGGAAGATTCCTACAGGACATTTTAGTGACCAATCTAAATAGTATACGAACTATAAAAAAAATGCGTCAATAAAAAAAATCTACTTCAAGATAAAAAAAATAATAACTTTGTGACAATGTAGGACTATTTTGAGAATTATTTAAGAATTTATGGATTTTTTTTAAACGTTATATCTTTAAAAAAAACTCGCTGAACGAAACGTAAATCCATTAAGGTGGGGTATCCTATCTTGACCGGTCATGACGTCATATGTAGGCAACATCCTTAAACTTTGATTGAAAGTGGGCGTCAAGTTTCGGTTATTTAGCGCCGTATTTCACGGTACTGGAGCACCGAGAGGCGTCGCCAGGCGTCCAAAAACCCCCCGCGTCATTTAAGGTGGGCTGGAACGGGACGCGAGATAAGGTTAGTGTTTTTTTGGGTGAAACTAAATAAAATATTGCTTCAATACAAACCTAGAGTTTAATTTTCTTCACCTGGTGATATCAACAGTTGTTGAATATCTGTCAAGGGTGTCCTGGAATTTAATGACAACTTTTTATCTTCATTTAAAAAAGGTTGTTACATAATACCACCATGATCACGACAGATATTCAACAACTGTTGATATCATCGTGTGAAGAAAATTAAACTCTATGTTTGTACTGAAGCTTTATTTTATTTTGAACAAAAACATGTTTTGCCATAAAAACTGCAAAAACAATGGCCTTTTATAGCGTCCCGTTCGAACCCACCTTAATAAGTGTTTTTCTCGTTGAAAAACTTGTAGGTAAAATGTTATTAATTTCAGCCTCAATATTTGCTTTACCTATTTTGTAAGAATCCCTTTTTAGAAAAATGGACTGTAGATGAGCTAACAGATTATTTTCAAAATATTTGTTCCAATTTAAACATTACGAAGAATTCCCTACTCCCCGCACCCCCCCTTCTTTTTCACGTGGAATATATCATGTCATTTCCTTAATTACATTTTAAGTACCGCTTGATATTATGACTTCCCTCAAATGCAATGAGGGTTTTATTAGGTCGGTGATTTAGATAATGAAAGGTCTGAAGTCAGTAATGGGCTTCGGACCAGAACGAATTAGAAAAAAAAGTATTTAAAGAGACAAAGCCTTGGTACATTGACACCGAGTCCGATTAAAAGCTTTATCGTTTTGTTAGACTGGGTTGAAACTGAAAGGGGTTCTTTCTACGGTATGAAATACACTTTTGATTATCTTTTTTGTAAGCGATAAACACACAAGAGGGGTCATTAGCGTTTAGGACCACACTAATAGCCTATAAATAGCCCAGGTTTTAAGCTCAGTTAAGCTCTCGTTCAAACAATTCGATAGTATTGGTCGCCCACTAGATCAATTGGGGGGAATGATTGGTTGACACCTAGATAAATTGGAAGAGATTGGTTGACACCTAGATAAATTGGAGGAGATTGGTTGACACCTAGATCAATTGGAAGAGATTGGTTGACACCTAGATAAATTGGAAGAGATTGGTTGACACCTAGATAAATTGGAAGAGATTGGTTGACACCTAGATAAATTGGAAGAGATTGGTTGACACCTAGATAAATTGGAAGAGATTGGTTGACACCTAGATAAATTGGAAGAGATTGGTTGACACCTAGATAAATTGGAAGAGATTGGTTGACACCTAGATAAATTGGAAGAGATTGGTTGACACCTAGATAAATTGGAAGAGATTGGTTGACACCTAGATCAATTGGAAGAGATTGGTTGACACCTAGATAAATTAGAAGAGATTAGTTGATACCTAGATTGACATAGTCTTCACCAGTTCCTAAACAAAAATTAGCACACATAATATACAGGCTGTTGTGATTTTGATCATGCATTATAAACAATACACAGTATCACACAGGATTAAAAATGTCCTTAATACTTTTTCATCTACATGCTCGAGAATTTGAACTTTACAGGCAGGTATCAAAGTAAGAAGTAGCGTCTGTAGTGGTAATAACTAATAAGACTCTTATAAAGGGGAGAGGTCTTTGTTTTTGGTGGGTGGGAGTTTGGGGGAGGACGAGAGGGGGGGGGGGAAGACCAGCATGGATCAGTAAGCAACTCTTACAGCCCTCATAAAAACCATCCTGACTCCGCAACACAACAAGTGTCACGCGTAACTTTTACAACAGTAGAGGATGGCGTCGAAAACGAGCTACTCGCTATCCTCGTGTCGTAAAAATATGGCTTACAAATTACTTTCGGGCGTCTTTTCAACTTTACTGCAAGGGGAAGGAGAAGAAGAAGAAGAAAGGAGTTGAAAAGAATCGTGTTGAAAGTGATAAATTTCAACAAGTAACAGGGGAAAAAAAAGTATATATTTATAGCAGATGTACTGTAAAAGACACATCGTTAAAAGGCCGACTAGATATATATATATATAATTCATTCGTGATAAGTTCAATTTTTTTTAACATATCTGGAAGGAAATATTTTTTAGCACCACGTATTACTACCCATTTGGGTTATACCCATATCTATTAATTATGCTAGTGTGTTAGGGATTGGTAAGGCTGAATTTTGAGGGTGTGTACCAGTATTTGGGTTTAGAGAGTGTAGAAAACCATTTAGGAAAAGAAAAAACACCATCAGTAGACCAGACCGGCATTCTAACTCCTGATTTCCCCGTCACCAGCGGGTAAGTCTATCACAATAGTGACGTCTTAGATAATTAAACCATCTAAGCTAGTTCGGATTTAAAAGTTTAATTTAAATACCACTATCAATAAGAATAAAGCATTGTTCTTTTCATATTTTTTGTGTGTTTGGGATTGTTGATCAGGATACTTGGTTAGAATCTCTGTGGAAAAATAAAATAAAATTATCACGCATTATGAGTGAAAATGAGTGATTTGTAGTTCACGGAAAGTTTGGCCACACATTCTAATCTAGGCCCTATTTACTTAGGAAGCGCATCTAATAGAGAAAACAAAAGCTCTTATTTAAGGCAGTAACTACTTAAGGCTGTCAGAAACCTTCACTCAGTCGGTAGCGTGTGTGTCTACAGATCTAAGAGTCCCGGGTTTGATTCCTGGCATGGCCAAAAAAATGAATCATTGGTGGACTTAGGGTTTTCCCTTTCACGGTGATGAATTAACGGTCAGTGGGCTGGATGTTGTGTCTGTTCTAGATTTAAGTTTGATTATAAGTCGTGTGCTGATACAATCAATTGGTTTAGAGAGTGCACGTTAAATACCTCAAATAATAATTACTAAAAAACTACTTAAGGCTATCGTCATATGTTTTAGGTAGGCTTGTAGGGGATGCAAGAAAAGGTTCGTGTTTTTGCAATTTTTACAGCAAAACATTTTTTGGACAAAATAAATCAAATATTGCTCCAGTACAATCATAGAATTTAATTTTCTTCACATGGTGATATCAACAGTTGTTGAATATCTATCAAGGATGTCCTGGAATTTAATGAAAGTTTTTTTACCTTAATTTAAAAAGTTTCTCGCCTAATACCACTATTCTCGTGACAAATATTCAATGTTGATATAAACACGCGAAGAAAATTAAACTCTTATATTTCTGGAGCAATATTCTATCTATCCTGGATTGGAAACGGGTCTAAAATAGCAGAGTGGTAAGAGAATAAATAGCCAGGTAAAAACAACATACCTATTACAATATTAAATTAGTGCCTGCGGCCAAAAAATACTTAAGTCAGGCCTCAGATCGAAAGGTCCAGTTTGACCTTGTAATTGTTTCAATTCACCGCTCCCCCAGAAGGTCAAATTTCAACGTGAAAATAATGTTCCAAGAGCGTTCGAATGGAATGTTGTGGTTAAGCTAAGATGTTATCTAGCGACCAGTAAATATAGGTCATGGTTACTGCCGAGCTTTACTTATCTTAATATATTTGTAAAATTTCCTTAGGTAAAAAAAAATAAAAAAATAATTTGTAAAGTTGGCAACAACTTGTCCACGTATTTGTAAATGTGTAATAAAAAAATTTACCTGAGAATGTTCTCTTACTTTTACTAATTTTAAGAAAATATATATAAAATACAATTATTAGGAAAAAATTTGACATAATTAAATTGAATAAATGCATTCAATAAAGCCTAGAGGATGATTTATTCTAAGGACATTAACATCCAGACAAATTATCAAATGCGTTACAATAACAGCAATAACAGCGATTACAGATTTCTTCTCAGACTCATGCATCGACCACAGCGCTTGGCGGTTGAATGTGACACTAACGTAAGATCTGCTGTATACAATATATGTTACAGTTGAAATATATTGCACAATTTTAACAAGTGTATATATTATTATACATTATATAATATTATTAGTATTTATATTATTAATATCATAAATATTTCATTGTGTAGGCATACACCTCATTCGTATACATGCCTAGTTATACTTAATTTTAATCCCATACGTTAATTACTTTACCTTAATAATAGTACGCGAAAAACATAAAATAACAAGTTTAAAAATCTTTCTACTCTTCCATTCTAGGCAAACTCTGATACATTTCCTTTAAATTATACCTTCCTCCCTAATCCAATAGTGAAGCTTTTTTTTAACCAGTGTGCCACGGGAGTTTTTGGTAAAGATAACAAAAAATTAATGAGAATTTTTTTTTAGGAATAAATTTATTTAGCACTGCGTCTTACTACCCGTTCTGGCTGTACGCTTAAGTATTAATTACGCTAATGGGTTAGCATTTGGGAAGGTTGAATTTAGAGGAAGTAAACCCGCATTTGCGTGGAGGTAGAGTGGAAAAACCACCTCCAGTTCACCCGGCCTAGATTCGAAACTCAATCTCCCCGTCCTCGGCAGTCTATTTCAACACGAAATTAGCGCGTTAGCCAACTACACCAACGAGGCAGGTCTTTAGGAAAAACAATAAATATTTTTAAATACATGATAAACATTAAAAAAATTAATCCAAATTATTAAAATGTTAGCTATTAAACCTTTAAGCACAATTTTAATACTAGTTATTTTAATAATAACATTACGTTAAAAAAAACCTGATGGTGTGCCTTGAGTTGAAAAAGTTTGAAAATTGCTTCATTAAGTGTAACCGATAACCTGGGTGAATAGTAAAAATCATTGATATATATAGGCCTATATATTTATGTTAAGGTCAGGAGTGCTAACCGCTCACCTCAATCAATGACCAACATCCTTGTGTGGGCCTTGTTTGGAGGCGGACATTAGCAGCATGTCCTCTTTCTTCCCCTCCCATCCCTCACTTCCCCCCGGGCGGCGGAAGTTGTCTGTTTCTTTCATATATAATATTGGATTCAAGACTAATTTTTTTTTCTTTCTAGAATGCGGGAGAGCAGGATGGTGAGGGGGAGAGGGGGGGGAGTAGTTTAGGATATCAGACTACATAACTGGTCTGAACTCTGCCACATGGCCAGAAGCGATCGACGGGGGTAAAAAAAAAAGCCCCAACCTTTTTGTTGATGCTGGAAAAACACGCGGCGCGAACAGCACCGACTTGAAGAGAGACTACCGAAAACAACCTTAACGACGTGTCTTACCCGGTGAATTCGGAAATGTTTTGCTAGACGTACTTTATTAGATAGAATTGCAGAAGAAACGAAAAATGGTAAACTTTTTTTCAGTTGATATACCCAGAAATTATTTTGGTTAAAAGAAATCGCATATTTCTCAAATATAAACCTAATAGTTTAATTATCTTCACGTTGTGATATCAACAGTTTGTTGAATATTTGTTAGGGGTGTCCCGGAATTTAATGAAAACTTTTTTCTCTTAAGGGTGTGGCAGAAGGTAGCGAAAGTATTTTTTACAGTTTTTATATAATTGAAATTTTTTGACCAAAATAAATCAAATATTTTTCCAGTAGCAACATTGAATTTAGTTTTCTGCACATGCTAATATCAACAGATCTTGAATATCGTCACGATTGTTCTGGAATTTTGTCAAAAAATTTATCTTTATTTAAAAAGTTTTGACAAAATTTCAGGACAATCGTGACAGATATTCAAGATCTGTTGATATTAGCATGTGCAGAAAACTAAATTCTTTGTTGCTACTGGATAAATATTTGATTTATTTTGGCCAAAAAAATGTCAATTATATAAAAACTGTAAAAAATACTTTCGCTACCTTCTGCCGCACCCTTAAGAGAAAAAGTTTGTCATCTAATGCTGATATTATCTTGACAGATATTCAACAACTGTTGATATTATCATGTGAAGAAAATTAAACTTTATATTTCTCTTTGAGTAATAAGTCAGATACCTTAGATCAGTCGGTAGTGTGTCTGTCTAATAAGCTAAGAGTATCTGGTTCGATTCCTGACATGACCGAAAAATCTCTGACGTTGGTGAAATGTGAGTTTTTACCCTTTCACAGTGGCTAGGTGTCGTGTCTGTTCTAGATTTAATGTTTTTTTTAATCGTGTGCTGATATAATCAGTAGGTTCAGAAAAAGTACACGTTAAAAACTACAAATAAATGAAAGAAAAGAAATACTGGAGTATTATTTTATCCAAAAGAGTGTCTTGTTGCAACAACACTGACCTTTTATCCCGTCCCCTACTTTCTCACCTTAAGGAGTAATACAATCATGTTTGACTCAACATGCTTGATTCCTCAGTCCACTTTTTCATCCATCTAAAGACCTAATATTTTAAATATCTCAAATTAACAAATATTCCAGTATTTTTTTGTAAAATTCCCCGTGTTTGTTTACACAGTGTCCCAGTTGCGAGGTCGACCCGGTTTCTGGAGTTAAGGCTGTCTTGTGAGAGTTGACGCGCGCGCACGGAAGAAGGAGATGGAATTATGTTTCCGGCTTCTAGAACTCATCTTGTTCAAAAGGCAGGCTGGGCGGGGACGTTTAGAGAGAAAATTGGTGCCGATGGGGGGAGGGGTGAGAGGGGGTATAAGTGTTGTGTGTGACGTGACATAGAGTGATGCGCTCGTCCCTTTAAATCACGCACCCCTTTTGTCGGAGCCCTCCCCCCCCCCCCCC
>CABFWO010001076.1:89645-108279 GCA_902155825.1 Timema genevievae | reverse complement strand
TGGTAGGGTGATTGTGAGATGAAATGGAGGACCTACAGTTTAACGTGGGATCCGAACCACGGTGGAGGCCTGGCATTCCACACATTCACAAGTTGTGATTAATACACGTCTTGTCAGAGGTTGAAGGAAGGGTTTGACAATCAGATAAATCTGTGCCGGGACCGAGGATTGAACCCCGGACCCCCAGCACAGAAGTCTGACACCTTACCCCCTAGACCGCCAGGTCACCAACCCGAAAGATATTACTTCATAAAAATGTAAACATTTTATGAAACTTATACATTATCTACCATTTTATTCTAGCTATTTAACTTGGAGTATTTTTTTTAAAATTAATCACTTGGTCTTGTATACTACGTTCCGATTTAAATAGGATTTTTTTTTAAACGGCTATAAATAAAAGTTACCAAAACAGTTTTCATATATTCATACGTCAAATCATTTGATCTTCAGACGTCTCTTTTGATAAATATTACAATACCCGGCGTTACTCGGGAGAAAATGTTTTGCTTGAACGTGGAAAGTAAATTCAAAGTTAGTGCCTTAAGCCAAACCTGGTCTTTTACTAATTTTAAAACAATCTAGTCAAAATTTAAAAATTACGGCTTTGAGCTGCTTATGTTCATACACAGGGGCTACTAATTTTTTTAAATTTCAGAACTTTGTGTTTGGTAGATATCACACAATGCTCACGACAAAGAGACAGAAAGACACTTTATTTTATTAATTCAGAAGAGTAAGATAGAAAATATAGATGTCTAACTATAAAATAATTATAATAAAGTAAAACACGCTTCGATGGCCGCATGGTCTAACGCTCTACTCTCACAGTAGACTAGACTACCAATGATGGGGAGATCAAGGTTCGAGTACCGATCGGCTGTTCTGAGGTTATTTTCCAAAATGGTCTTCCACTTTCCACGCAAATGTGGGTACACTTCCTATAAATATAACCTCCCTAATCCTTAAAATCATTAGCGTAATTAGTACATGAGCGTATAACCCGAACGGGTAGTAAGACGCGGTGCTAAATAAAGTATGTTCAGCTTCGAAATTGTTTTCTGAAAGGCCTTATTCCCTAACGGAAATATATTATATAGTAGGATATTGGTATGAAGAAAGACCTTTCAGAGAGTAATTCCTACCGTGAATGGAGTATATATACAAAACCACGAGACCATTGAAAGGTCAGAAAAGCTACCGACTGAGCTAAGGCATTTGACGGTCCCATTCTTCTCAAACAAGGTCATTGAGTGGACTTATCGCTTCGTCTAAGTAACTGAATAGATCGGTATAAAAAAAAAGAGGTGTGGAGGACAAGGCTGAACCATTTTTAATATAGCAAGTCCAACCGATCCCTCTCAATGAAAACAAATATTGGTCAACTCCTTCTGTGCGGTCCGTTGACGACATTCTCACCACAAGTTGAACACCTCCCTCCCAGCTCGATATTACGTCATCTAAGTCAACCTAGACCCTGTGAGAGCGAAGTGGTTGACGTTTGGGAAGGGATGTAGTGGAGTGGGGGTTCGTAACTTCCCCTCCTTATAGATCAGGGGTTTCAAATCAAGGAGGAAATAGAATGAGTTTTTGTGGCCCATAAAATATGTATATTTTTAAATATAGCTTTTTAAAAAAAAGAATTGATTTAATTTTTATTATCAATGCGTCTAACTACCCGTTTGGGTTATACGCTTATTTACTAACTACGGTAATGCTTTTAGAGAGTAGGAAGGTTATATTTATAGAAAGTGTACACACATATTCGTGGAGGGAGAGTTAAAAACCATTTTGGAAAATAACCTCAGAACAGCCGATCGGTACTCGAACCTTGATCTCCCCATCATCGGCAGTCCAGTCTAATGCGAGAGTGACGCCTTAGACCATGTGGCCACCAAAGCGAGTTTTAGTTATATAATACATAAAATAGGAAAATATTCTATTTGAACGCAAAAGTTTTGTTTATTATTACTAGATAAGTATGTAGAATATGTAGAGGTAATTAAAAAAAAATTCGTAAATTAAAAACATGAAAATCAGAGAAAATTTCATGCTTATTTTTACGATACCGATCACTATTTAATGTCATCAATAATTTTCTTTTTTAAAAGATTTCGGTTCGATACTTTTATTCCATTAATAGAAACAAGTAAATAAAAAAAGTATCAAACACAGGAGGAAAAAAACTTTCCATATTTTCATCCGTCAGTTGTTTTCCAACATGGCTCTTGTTTTAACATGTCATCCCTTCCACGCTAACCAAAATGCATCACAACTGCGTCAAAAACATAATGACAGTTACCAAATGGTTCAATGGAGTTGAAACCATTACGCCATACACATATTTACCCTCAAAAAGCTCCCGGGTTTTTGTTTTATTTTATTTTTGTTGAGTTGGTGTCAACTGTCTACAGTGAGCATATGAAGCTTGTGAGGAGGGAGGGGGAAGGTTGGAAAATGGAGGTTAGCGCGGTTTGGCCCGCACGTGATAAGAGAAGCTATTTATCACGCAAGGGACGGGGTGGGAGAGGGAGAGTTTGTGGGGAGGGGGGTAGGGGGTTAGTATGCCTCTAGTCTCGCTCGTGCAGCTACAGCAAATACTGCCCTCGACGAGGTTTTTTTTAAAGTGGACGTTGCCTACCTGTGATGTCACGACAGGTCATGAGAAGATTTCCCATGTTAATGTATTTAAGTTTTATTTAAAGATATAACATTGAAAATAAAACTAAAACATTTAACTCTTAAATAAATCTAAAAATAGTCTAGCACTTTCATAAATATATTTTTGAAGTAATTTTATTGCTAACGTATTTTTTCCCCCAATCACTTACAACTCAATCTATTTTATTTATTAACGAAAATATCTTATTGGAATCATATTTATCTGGAATTGGATACACGAACAAGATTATGTTTAAAAAGCCAGTCAATGTTTTCAAGGTGCAAATAGTATAGTGACTGTAAACTCGCCACAGGAAGAGGGGAAGTTTTAACAGTAGATAAATAAGAGGCCTCACATGGTGAGCTACTTATTTTCTTCCCTCTCTTTCTATTTCGTGCATTGGTTTCCAAACGCGATAGTGTTTAGTTTGCTTAGGTGCGTCAAAGTTAAGACGCAACCCGCATCGCAAAAGTGGCTTCGAAATCTCTAAATAGGCCACGTCGATAAATCCAATCCTCTCGTGAGATTCCATACAGTGCGCCCTGCCAGCTGATAACGTAATCCTATATATAGAATCCTCCCTTATTTCAAGAGTAAAAGGGGGTGACCTTTTTTTTTAAAACGATGTTACCCAGTTGGTGAATTTGAAGCAAATATGCGGGGCGGGTTGTATCTTAATTTAAGGATTCTACGTGGGAGAATAAATATCGTATTATTTATGAAGAGGTTCGATACTTTTTTAAATATTGTTTTCATCAAAATATAGGGAAAAGAACTGACTAGATAAAAATATTAAATTTAAATCTTAAAGTGGTTAAAAAAATTGTGTGGTAGCTCACATAAAACCGGCTAAAATAATCCCGCTTTATTTTAAAATATCCTGTTGAGACCCTATCAAAATATTACTTCATTTAACAGAGAAGGCTAGATCTATACTTACTTATACTTAGCACCACGCCTTACTACCCGTTCGGGCTATACGCTTACGTACTAATTAAGCTAATGGGTTGGGAATTGGGAAGGTTGAATTTAGAGGAAGTTAAGCCACATTTGCGTGGATGGTGAGTGGAAACCCCCCCCCAGCTTACCCGAGCGAGATTCTAACCTCGATCTCCCCGTCCTCGGCAGTCTAGTTCAAGGCTAGATCTAAGTTTCTGGCCATTTGCTCCAATCACAGAGGTGAACATTTTTGCGCTAAGTGACTTTAAATTAAAAAAAATAATAACACTTTAAACTTACCTGCTTTGGTGGATTCGTGGTCTAACGCGCTACTCTCGCAGTAGATTAGACTCCCAATGACGAGAAGATCCAAGGTTCGGATATCGGTAGGGTATACTGGGGAGTGGTTTTTCAAAAAAAAAGTTTTCCCATGAAAATGCGGGTACACTTCTTATAAATATAGCCACCGTGATCCCTAAAACCATTAGCGTAATTAATATATAAGCGTTTAACCCAAACGGATAGTAAGACAAGGAGCTGAAAATTTTTTTTAAACTTAAAATTTAAACTAGTTTGCAAACAATCGTTTATTTGTTTGTTTTACCGCGTTTTACTACCAATCCGTCCTAGAATTATAGAGGAAATGTTTCTGCATTCACGTTGAGGGAGATCGGGAAAACCATTCTTTGTACACTCGGATGACAATCTAACCCCGACCTCCCCGTCAATGGCAATCCATAACAGACGAGATTGACACCGCGGCTTACTACCCACTCGGGCTGTACACCTATGTACTAGTCACTCTAATGGGTCAGTGAATAGGAAGTTTGAATTTAGAGGGTGTACCCACATTTGCTTGGAGAGAGAGAAAGAAACAGATAAAGAGATAAAAGAAAGCGAGAGAAATAAAGAAGAGAGAAAGAGAGAAAGATCAAGAGAAAAGAAAGAAAAAGAAATAGAGAAAAGAGAGAAAGGAAGAAGAGAGAGAAAGAGAAAAAATAAAAGAGAAAGAAATAGAAAAGAGAGAAAGAGAATAAGAGAGAAAAGAGAAATATATAGAGATAAAGAGATAAAAGAAAGAGAGAAAGAGGAAAACCATTAAGGAAAAACTACTCTAACTACACTGATCTCTCCGTCATCGGCAGATTGACACCTTAGACTATGCGGACACCGAAGCGGTATCTTTCCACGTGCACCCATCGGTACGGGTCTTAAAACAGTTTTATTTGATAACTTCTTCCTTCAAGCCATATATAAATTAAATATATTTAATAAAAAATATGTTTGCATTTCAAATTCTAAACCATAATTCCCTTTAATATCTAATACAAACTACGAGATCACACAAATTATAATTCCAATTATTGAGTTTTATGACGTATGTCTATGAAATCATTTAGTGACGTCACAATGGGTGGCCTATTTTTAATTCAACTTATGTTTTTGAATCCCCCCCCCCTCTCCCCGTTATTAAAGAGGTGCTCTAACCTAATTAAACGAGTGACCCATTCTAATTGAAAACATTTCTCCTCTCTGCACGTAAAGTGGAATATATTAGAACTTGGGGGTTACGACATAAATATGCAACAGGGTGTACTCTAATTCTAGTAGTGTGTCTAGTGTGGTATTTGAAAGGATCACGGGTAAAAACATATATGGTAATTAAACACAGTCACACCATTTAACTCTCCCCAAATTTACAATGTCACCTAGTTTGGGGGAGTGCAAATAAAAAGATAGACGTTCATAAAAAAAATGTTCCCGTGAATAATTATTTTTTAAATAAAATATATTTTCCTCATGGAACGATTTTTAAAAATAAAACAAAACATATTAAATTTATATCCATGTTCATGTTACATTTTCAATATTTATGTACCTTTTACGAATATAGCTAGCTTCCAGTTGCGGCTTTTTATTAAAAAAAATGTAGACTCTAGTTCAAAACATTCTAAACCTTTATATATCACAGGTTCTCGCAACTGATTGTTCGTTACGTCTTTTCATAAGACAAAGTTAGTAACGACTCCGGGCAGCAATGGTTAAATTTAAAAAAAAATACTCTGTCTGTTTTTGAGCAGTTTCGGACTAAAATAATAGTAGAAATAACGAACATATTTATTACATTTTTTTTTGCATTTATGCAGTTATATTTAATTTAATTAATTAATTTTTTAACATTTATATTTTTAGTTTGTATCTTTTTCAACAAAAAATCTCTCAATTTAATTTGTATCAGCCTTTATAGTAATAATAATAATAATAATAATAATAAACAGCTTCCAGCCACTGGCTGGGTCTGTTTGGAGCATTAGCCTCTCCCACCCGCCTTCTTTCCTCCCACACCCTCTCTTCCTCCAACTTGGCCCAGTCCTTTCCTCATTCCTCCACACATGCCTGTAACAACTAGGGTAATTCCCACAGGCAATAAACCTATGAGCGACAATGGTGTAACGATTACTAAAATAAATCAGATGAACGATGAACATAAGACATGTGTGGAGATAAGGAAACATGCGTGAAGGTGTATACACTAGTAAACATGTATTTACAATATAAGGACCCTAAAGAACCCTACCTGGAAAAAACTGGAGATGGCTTTTACTGTATATAATGGAACACCTACTGTATTCACTGCTACTGTATGCACTTGCCAAAATCCCAATGTGGTATAGCGAGAGAGCCAGAAGGAAAGAAAGATAGGAAGAGTCACTATCCAAGACCGGAAAGCAGAGGAGCTGCAGCCGAAGATGTGATTGGCTCCCTAAGACTCCAGGCGGTAAACCGGCCAGATAACCCGTCAACTTATGCGTGGAGGGCCGGAGCATCTACCAACACTTGACGTTACCCTGTGTAACCTCGTGGCAGTGGAGCCGATTAGTGGTTGTGTGGGTCCATTTCCTCTAAGATGCCCTCATAGTCCCTTACGAATTTGTTTAATTCGGTAATAAACTCTATACTACATTACTAAACAAAATACTGTAAAATACCATTTTCCATCAGTTTGTGTAGTGAACTAAAAGGCGATATAGGACAAAGATTATTCGAACTACAAAAGTCCTCCTTCACTATTCCTCTTTCTTTAAGCCACCATACAGGAAAGATATGATAGTTATAATGAAATTTATATTCTCGGCTCTTTAAGAAGTCCGAGGTTCGATTCCTTACATTATCAAAACTCCCCCCTTACCCCCCCCCNNNNGGTGAAATTAAGGCTCTATCCTTTACCAAAGGACTAGATGTTGCATCTGGTTTAGAATTAAGTTAATTTGTAAGACGTATGCTCATAAAATAAATCTGTTCAAAAAGTGAAAGTTAAATTTTAAAAAAATCATATTTTTTTTATCACCGCGTCTTACTACCCGTTCGGGTTATCACGCTTATGTACTAATTACACCGATGGTTTTACGGATTAAGAAGGTTATATTTAGAGGAAACGTACCCGAATTCGCGTGGAGGTAGTGTGGAAACATATTTAGGAAAAACCACCCTCAGTACACCTGACAGAAATTGAAACCTCGATCTCCCCGTTATCGGAAGTCTAGTCTACTACGAGAGTAGCGCCTTAGACTATGCGGCCACAGAGGCGAGTAAAAAAAAAAGCATGTTCCTTTTTTATATTTTAATTTTGTTTTGATAAACAAGATAAAGCTTGGTCCACCTGTATAGTCCTTGAGTTTTTTCATCACTGTTGTTGGCACTACAGATCTGTGACTCCTCTTCTAATTAACCAATCAATCAATCAGAGCAGTAGGTGGCTCCCCTTGACCCTATTTGTCAATGTGCTCGAGAGCTGGTGTCACGGATCATTTTAATCTGATATTACCCTAATGAGGGATTTTTATTTTACCCGCCCGGGGAGACTGGGCCGGTGGGCCGGGTTTGATTCGGGCCGATGTAACCAGTTTCAACTAAAATAAAGCTATCCATTCAATTCTAAATGATGTTTTTTTTATTTAGTTTTAACATAAGAGTCCAAGGAGTAAGTTTGAAGGTGCTCAGAATACATCATTTGTGGAGATATACGATTGTTACATTAAATGTAAAACCATCTCTTAGTTGTTCCTTTGTGTTTTTTTTACAAACGATCTGTTTTTTTAAGATAAACGTAAAAACATGTTTGTTTAGGAAATAAGGACTGCTACCAGCTTTGTAATCTACACAAGTAGTGAGTGGTGGATCATTTTATAGACCTAAATATTTCAAAAAGAGACTCCCGGAGGTTGTCTTAACAATTTTGAAGCATGTGACGTCACGACAAATCAATATAGTATTTCCCATGTTTATGCATTTACGTTTTATTCAGCAAGTTTTAAAGATTTAACTTTGAAATGGAAACCATATATTCTTAAATAATTCTAAAAATAATCCTACAATGCCATTAATCTATTATTTTTTATATTTGAGTAGTTTTTTTTTGTAGACGCATTTTTTTATAAATCATCTACAACTTAGCCTGTTTGGCTTGGTCACGAAAATGTCCTGTAGGAATCATCCTGGTAGGATGCAGATTAAAATAGTCCTTGGAAGAATATGTCCGTCTAGAATGGAAAACAAGAAAAAGTTAAAATTTACCAAGCAAGTCAATATTTTGCAGGAGCAAATAGTAGAGTGAGTGTGTATACTCGTCAGAGGAAGAAGGTAAATGTTATCAGTAGATTAACGAAAGGCCTCGCAGAGTTAACTACTCATTATCTTCCCTCTCTTTTATTTCGTACATTGGTGTCTAAGTGTAATTGTGCTTAGACCACTTGGGAGCGTCAGGTTAAAATGCAACACACTTCACAAAATAGTTTCTAAATCTCCAAGTAGGCAACGCCGTTAAGTGAACTAAATAGCAACATAATAAACAATAATGTATATTAAGAATAAAATATCCGAAGCTATTATTTGTGCTTTTAGAGAGGAGTTCTCCATCTAGATATCATATTCTGAAAATTGAAAAATGACACCTGGACACGGGAATCGAACCCGGGACCTTCGACTTAGTACGTCATTGCTCTAAACCACTGAGCTATCCAGGAGTCGTCCCGTGCCCAGGATCATTCTTCACTCATATTTTCTGCACGTCTATCACAGACTCTGCCTTAAAATATGAGTGGAGAATGACCCTGGGCACGGAACGACTCCTGGATAGATCAGTGGTTTAGAGCAATGACGTACTAAGCCGAAGGTCCCGGGTTAGATTCCCGTGTCCAGGTGTAATTTTTCAATTTTCAGAAAATAATATAGATGAAATGACATCAGGATTACATTCACTAGTAATAAAAATATAAATACTTCATCACTTCAAACATTTTTCAGCTTGTACTGAAAAATTAGATCCAGTAATTTATGCCATATTTGTAGACCCGGGAGGCTTGGAAGTAACCGGTACACCCCTGACTACCCCCTCCACAATAAATGACTTGGTCAAAACCCTCTTCGGTGGGTCGAATGGTCTAAGGCGTCACTCTCGCTATAGAATTGACTGCCGATGAAGGGGGGAGATTGGGGTCGGAATCCTGGTTGGTTGTACTGAAAGTGAGTTTTTTCATAAATGGCTTCCCACTCTCCCTCTACGCAAATGTGGGTTGATTACTTATGTTTCGTTCCTCATTCCTGCCACACTTGAGTAGTTAGCATGCATATATATATATATAGGCTTGCCAGACGTCCCGGTTTGACCGGGACAGTCCCGGTGTCCCGGCCGGTTTACTTCACGTCCCGGTAAAAATTAAACATGATTATAATTCTTATAATAGATGACCAAAAAGTCTAAAAATAATTAACCGTGAAGGATTATTTAGGATAAATACTTTGTCATTTATTTCACTGTACTGTATGGAAAGTGAAAACTGTGAAAGAGTGATGGTCTGCTAATAATATTGTCATCGTATCGTCTTGTCTTAGTCCCGCTCTCCGGGCGAGTCCAATATTGAGCACTAAGGGGTGTAGCTTTAGCGCCAGAAGAGATTTCGCAACACGCTACACCCCCTCGTGTGCAATAAAGTTGGACTCGCCCACCTCGGCGCTAGCCGCTTGCGATTGAGATAAGTCAGTCAGTTCCCTTTTTTGAGGAAGGTATGTACTGGTACTGGTAATCAACATTAAGATGATAGAGTTAAATGTTCACATTGTAATTTTGAGTTTTCGGTTGCTCACGGTGGTCGATCCGATATAAAAGATCATTTGCAGTCGAGTAAACACAAAAAGAGTTTAGTATGTGCTGCTAGCTCATCAAAACTGACCAGTTTTTTTTAAGACTGTGAGTTCTAATGACAATAACTTAGACTTAGCAGCGAAAGAGGCGACATTTGCTTACCACACAGCAAACCATAACCTAAGTTTCAATTCGACTTCTTGTTCATCAAAACTAATTTCTAAGTTTTTTGAACCTAAATTCTCACTCGGAAAAACTAGGTGTGAGGCAATAGTTTTAAATGTCATAGCTCCTTTAGCTCAAGAAGAGCTTAAAGAAGACTTGACCAAGTCAAACTACGTATCTGTAAGTATGGATGCATCAAACAGAAAGGATTTAAAACTTGTGCCAATTGTTGTGCGCTACTTTAATCCTAATTCAGGTGTGCAAGTAAAGTTGTTAGATTTCAAATCTGTGGCGGGTGAAACATCTGAAATTCTTACAAATCACTTATGCTCTGTCCTGTTGCAAAACGATTTGAACAACAAAGTAGTTGGCTTTTGTGGAGATAACTGCAACACTAACTTCGGTGGTGTGAAAAGAGCAGGGAAAAACAATGTTTTCCATCGACTCAAGAATAGCCTAGGACGGGAAATCAATGGAATCGGATGTGGAGCACACATTGTGCACAACTGTGTGCAAACTGCAGTAGACAGTCTCCCAATCGATATTGAGGCCTTACTGGTGAAGATTTATAAATACTTCCACATATACACAGTCCGTGTAACTAAACTAAAAGAATTTTGTGAATATGCCGAGATACAGTACCGTAAACTCATTCAACACGGGAACACCCGGTTTCTATCAATGATGCCCGCTCTGGAAAGAATTTTACAGATTTTTGAAGGTCTGAAAGCGTTTTTTTTAGACCAAGAAATGTGCCCATCAACAATAAAAAAGTTGTTTACTGATTCAACGGGCGAGCTCTACTTGTTGTTTGTCCACGGACAGCTTGCACTGTTTAACAAGGCCATCCTGGGAATGGAAAAAGATAACACTACAGCTTTTGAGGTTGCTGAAGCTCATAAAGATCTCAAAAGAAACCTGACAGAAAGAAAGGCTTCAAACTTTATCCCTATGGGCGCAAAGAACATCTACAGGAATCTATATGAGCAAGTCCGTAACAGAGTGAAAGAAGAATTTGATGGCTTTTATGAAAGATGCATTGCATACTTGGACCTCTGGGAGAATAGTTTTGGAAACGTTAAACAGTTGTCATGGGTCAATCTGACCAAAACAAATGCTGTTGATTGGGAAAACGCCGAAACTTCTGCTGAAATTATTAATAGCAGTCTTGATGTACCCGATATGAAAATAAACAATGATCAGCTGTTTGACGAACTTGTGCTTGCTAAGGAGTATTTGCAGTCAAATTGGGAACAGTGGAAGCAAGAAGAGACTACCAGAGATGTGATTATTTCAAGTGAAGAAAAATGGCTCAGGCTGTTTGGTCACTTCAAGGAGAATCACATAGAAGCCCCCAATCTGATCAAGATTGTTGAGTATGCCTTCTGCTTACCTGGGACATCAGCACCAGTTGAGAGAGTATTTTCTTTGATGAACAACGCATGGACTAATGATAGGGGTTTAATGAAGGAATCTACGGTTCAAGGCTTGATGACATGTAAAATTAATATCGGATTAGCTTTTGAAGATTTTTACAACAAGATTAAAACCAAAAAAGACTTTCTAAAAAAAGTCCTAGCCAATGAAACGTGCATGTAAATATAGTTCAAATTTTTATTCCTCATTCAAAGTGTTTCTTCTTACTTAAGTAACTTATATATAAATATTAACATGTAAGAAATAAAATGTGTAAATTTCGGCATTCCGGTGTCCCGGTTGAACATTTCAGAAATCTGGCAAGCCTATATATATATATATATAAAACCTGAACAGTTAGTAAGACGTGGTGATTAAAAAATACCGTTGAGTTAAAAAGTATCGTCCCAGTAATAAATTTTATATAATAAATAGTTCGGAGCACCACAGAGACTTCCTTGCTCCTTTGCCTACAAGTGGAGATATTTACCCAAAAACTCGTAAAATATGTGAAATGAAATAAAACACAGTTGCAGAAACATTACACCAAAGGGCATTAATGAGATAATATACAACGTTACAGAAACATATTTATAAAAAAATCAACATCTCTGTTCGTCAAAGAGTATAGCCATTTCCCAGACTTCAATTAAAAAATATATATATTTGCCAATACCTCAGCAATATTAGGTTTTATAAAAATATATTTCAAATAAAGTTTTTTTTAACTACTTTGTGATGTTAGGTTTTTCGTATCTCAAAGAGGTGCGGAGGTGTGATCCAAATTTGAAATTTCCGCACATGTAAAATACCCTCAAAGTCATTTTCATAGGAAAATCAGAGCCCCCATTTTGTTTTCAAAGCTATTAAATGCCTAGATAAGAAATTGAAATCAAAATCGTTAAAGGTTATTTTGGAGAAAAATCGATATTTTCTTTTTTTTCACCCTCGAGTAAAATTATCCTTAATTTTAGGGTTAGCTATTTAATTCTAGGGTTAGCTATTTAATTCCAAAACTCCCTCTGTGGAATCTTATGCAAGCCATTGACACCAAGTTTTAGGCTGATCGGTAATTTTATTTCGGCTCTAATATCCGGTAAGAGACAGACTGTATCATGGAAACAAATTCTTCGGGCTCAGAGCTTATTAAAATAGAGAGTTAAATTTTTTTTTTTACGATCACCATACTTTCTCAACCCGAGGGGTGCGAGAAAGTAAAAATGAATTGGGGAGTTTGTCTTACTCCTTCACGCAAAAACCACTAAACCGATTGTGCTGAAGGGTGACTTGGCGGTTTAGGGGTAAGGTGTCAGACCTCTGTGTTGGGGGTCCGGGGTTCAATCCTTGGTCCCGGCACAGATTTATCTGATTGCCCAAACCCTTCCTTCAACCTCTGACAAGACGTGTATCAATCACAACTTGTGAGTGTGTGAAATGCCAGGCCTCCACCGTGGTTCGGATCCCACGTTAAACTCTAGGTCCTCCATTTTCATTTCACAATCACCCTACCACTACACATTAGCGTAAGTGTGTACAACCCGAACGGGTAGTAAGACGCGGTGCTAATAATAATAATAATGATTGTGTTGAAATCTTGCATGGACATGACTAATATTAATTTTATGTTCTAAAAACTAATCTAAAATTTCTGTACATAGATAATAATAATAACAATCCAAAAATATATTGCCCACATACATAATTGTATATTTAAATTTATTGACATATTAAAATAAAATAAATGAGGAAAGTATAATTAAATAAAGGACAGAGAGGAAACAAAAAAAAGAAAGCAAAAACATTAATACACACACACAATCATACTAGACCCACATGGTGCGTAAATAAAACAAAGACAAATTCAAAAGATATGTGTTGGCCAATTTCTCTCGTTCAGGCTGTATATAAAGTGAGACTTGCGCGAATCACAATACGGTGGCTCGGTCGAGTATAATAAATGGCTAAGCCCAGGNATGGGCGTAGGGAGAACCTATTTTTGGGAGAATTCCAAATTGTAACTCTATGACATGATGTTAAGAATTCTGAGAAATGAGAAAATTATTTTAAAAGGGAGGGGGTGGGAGGGGGGAGGGGTAGGCGGATTAGCCAGGGGTATGCGAACAGGCGATTCACACTTGGAGTCAGGCTCGTATAAAAATATCGAGTATTGTCGAGTACAATTAACATAGGACAATATCTGTACCAAATATTTCAAATTCAAATTTCTCTAATAGATCCATAAACCATAAATACTAGCTGATATTTTTGTTGTAATAAATGCCATAGTCATAAACATTCGAATTTTTAACTTAATTTAACATAAATGTATATTTCATTTATCCTGAAAGTAAACATCTTACCTTGACATATTAAACTATGACCCTATCATATAAGCTGCTCCATAGTGGAACAATGCAAAGTAAGCTTGCTACCATTTTCAGGGTAAACGAAGGGTACAAATTTTTCTTTTTTTTAACGGACAGAAAGAAAAATTGAAGAAACGTTTGAGAAAAAATTAATGTTTTTAAATTGAACCAAAGTATTTACATTTACGTATTCAAATTTTCAAATTTCTGAAAAACCACTAGAATATTTGCACCCCTATAGGATTAACAACATTACAGGAAGACAAAAAAAATAATTAAAAAGTGACATTTCATCCAACAATATAAAGGTAATTTTTCCCTATCAAATCTTCAACCCTAAAAAACATTAAAGATAATGTATTCTTGTACAACTTTGTAAAGCACAATTAATCGAGAATATAGTTACATAATTATGTTGGAGCACAAACGTAATTTTAATTGGCGTTTACGCGTCAATCAACTTGCTTGAAGTGTTAGCAGTTGCCACCTACTAATTACACTGGACAATTAATTTACTCTCACTCTGCATGACTAGGAAATCCTCTCTTCACTACTCTTTCTCTCTTGGAGGTACCAGGTACGTTTTCGGATTGATGGACCACCTTCAAGACCCCGATGCAATACATCAAAATGTCAATATTATAGTAATTTTATGGAGGGAAAATTTTAATAGACATTTTGACCACAACGGAAGTCACGTGGATTAAATATCAGGATCACCCAGTCTGTCAATTTGATTATTTTTTTAACACCGAGTATTACTACCCATTCGTGCTATACATTTATGAACTAATTGCTCGAGTGGTTTTAGGGATTAGAAAGGTTATATTTAGAGGAAGTGTACACGGATTTGCGTGGAAGGAGAGTGGAAAACCATTTATAAAAAACCTTAGTACAACCGACTAAGATTCGAACCTCGAACTCCCCGTCATCGGCAGTTTAGTCTACTACAAGAGTAGCACGTTAGGCCATTTGGCCACTGAAGTGAGCGTATATAAAGTTAAATTAAACATTCAAGTTTTTTAATTAAAAACGCCATTAAATTATTTAATAGATTACTATCAATTTGTATAATTAGTTTTTTTAGTACCGCATCTTACTTGCCGTTCGTGTTATACGCTAATGCACTAATTACGCTAATGGTTTTAGGGATTAGGAAGGTTATATTTAGAGGAAGTGTACCAGAATTTGCATGGAAGGCGAGTGAAAAACTATTTTGGAAAAAAACCTCAGTACACCCGACCGAGTTTCAAACCTCGATCATAGGCAGTCTAGTCTACCGCGAGAGTAACGCCTTAAACGATGCGGCCACCGAAGCAGGTTTATAATTATTAGTTGAGATTACTCTAAACATCAACTGGGATGAACCCAGATCCTCCTACATCTGAAATATACCAACGCCATGGCTTCTACTAAGAGAAACAACCTCAACGTTTTGATGGACATAAGTCATTTTCCCTTTCCACCCAATTTTCCGTACAGTGACGTGTAATGGTGTCCCTACCCCTCTACCCCCCCTCACAAAACACACCCAGTAAACTATCCCCTCCTCCAACCCCTCACACTAGTAATCTCACATGTCAGTGCTCACATGTCCATTCCTCCCTCCCCCTCCACGCCCCCGCCACCCCGTGATATATGTATGCATCCGCGCGTCGCAAGAAGCTATGACATGTTTCAAATAGGAGTTCGCACGTGCTAGGGACATTGACCCACCCGATTAGCTCAGTGATACGGGTCCTCACTTAGCTCCCCATACAGAGCAGGTAAATACAGGGGTTGTTTGTGTTGCGATATACGGCCCTGAATCCGTAACTCCTTCAGCCGATACCCGAATGTCGATAAGGCTGTCTGGGCATGAAACTTAATCAATACCCTATTTGGCGGCTGCGTGGTCTGACGCGCTACTCTCGCATTTGACTAGACTGCCAATGACGGGGAGATCAATGTTCGAATATAGGTCGGATGTACAAAGGTTGTTTTTTCTTCTTCAGAAATTGGTTTTTAAACTCACTCCACGCAAATGCGGGTACATTTCCTCTAAATATATCCTTCCTTATCTCTTAAATATGTTAGCGTGATTAGTAGTCTATATAAAACAATCGGGTAGTAAGAGGGGGTGCTAAAAAAAAGTCAATAGGCTATATACCTTATTTTGGCTAACATTAGCTATTATTTGAATGATTACTAACAAAAAAAAGTCTGTTTCAAAGTACCACGAGCTAAAAAATAGCCTTAAATAGAGTTACGAAGGAGGTAGAGGGAATGGAGAGATTGTTAGCTTAAGGGTGTATTTATTTTAAAAAACAATCACTCCTTCAAATAAATGTATCTTGAATCGTCGGCATTGATTCCATTGGTTAGTTTTGAAATCACACTGGGTTCACTCAAGCTGATGCTGTCGGGCAGAAATAAGGAAGACCTGACGATATCTCGGGTCACGCCGAGCGAACAATGCCAGTGAGGCTGGAATACAGAATGTTAGGAAACTCATAGTCCAAACTGCACATACAGCTTGTTTGAACCAAAAGTAATACAAAATCCCTATACATCCGGAAAACTATACTAATACCATTAAATTGTGTTCAAAGTTTCGACGTTCAGTGCCGGGAGAGCAAAGCTGTTCAAGCATGCGTGTACAACAAGTTGCATTAAAGATCGGCGCACAGCAATGCACATCTAATAATGGCAAGCACATTCTGCGATGTGGGACCGTTAATGATGACCCTCAGAACGCATTCCTATTCCTAGATGGACTGGTGTGTTGTTTACTATTAACTGTGGTATGTTCTGCTGCCGTGCTCCAAGATGTCGAGGTGTGTAGTGCCGTGCGCTTAACTTATATGTAATCTGTTGTACACGCATGCTTGAACAGCTTTGCTCTCCCGGTGATGTAAGCCGAAACTTTGAACGTAATTTAATGGTATTAGCATAGTTTTCCGGATATAAGTGTACTGGGATATTGTTTTGCTTTTGGTTCAAACAAGCTATATTTGCAGTTAGGGCTATGAGTTTTCTGAACACCCTGTCTACAATGGATATCATAGCTGTGGAAACTTGCATGATGACTATTAGGAAACAACGCTGCCATTATCTCGTAATTTTTCAGGTGAATCTCCCCTCGAATGTAAGACATTGTTTCGCAACGGCGGATAGTCGAGGTTGCCATTAGCTCCTTCCTACCCTGACACACCACCTTCAGACATAAATGAGAGCGAGGAGATTTGGCAACAGTTAAATGAGAGAGAATGAAGAGAAAGCTTTTCTGCATAGAACCCGCAAATGGGCCTCAGAGATGATATTGGGTGTAGTGATTGGTTTAGAGCTTGTCCCTTGATTAAAAAGTCTCATGCTCTTTTACTTTTCTGCAAACGTGTGAATTCACTAAATCTTAGTTGTTATAGATCCAAGACTTCACTCTCCAAGTGATATGTATAAATACTAGCTTTGCTCGTTGGGGGCTCCGCCCCCAAACCCCCAGTGAGTTTTCTTTGCAAGTGGATGTAAACTAATGTCATTCCAGAGCTGTTTTTTTTTATAGGTCTTACCGTTTAGCCACTAAAGACCTCCAAAGAAAGGGCCGCACCAACTTTAAAGTTGCTCCAACATTTTGAATTTTTTTTTCGGGGGTTAAAAATTAAAATTCTTAACTTTTTAGGATTTTACCGTCGGTTACAGGCTAGAAGCTATAAGTTTGCCAAATTTCAAGTTTCTATCTCATCTGTAAGTCGGTAAGCATTAATGTCAGTGAGTGAGTAAAGTAATAATTTGTTAAGCCTTCCCCTTAAGTTACATAACATAATCTCAAAGTCCAGCAAACCAATCCGTAAAGCCAAAACAACTGATCTGAATCAAAGATACCAAGTCTTACTACCCGTTCGGTTTGTACCCCTATGTACTCTAATGTGTTAAGATATTAGGAGGGTTTAATTTAGAGGAAGTGAACCCACATTTCCGTGAAGAGAGTAGAAGAACATTTTAGAAAATTCACCCTCAGAGCTGCTGACAGAGATTCGAAGCCCAACCTCCCGTCATCGGCAGTCTAACACGAGATTAGCGCGTTAGACCATACGTCTACCGAATTGGGTGAAAGTTATTTAATAGAAATAAGACAGTGGTGATTAGCGGTATTTAGTACCCATAAAAAAATTAATATCAAAGCTGATTGAAAAGCGAGGGAAGTGTTTCAAGGTCTTCTGCACGGATCAATTTAATCTGCGTGTGCCTGGGGCAAGGTCAACAGCTTATACACCTGCACACGCGTAGAAGGACCTACAGGGCGAAATAAGTGTGTCAAAAAATAAATAGTACAACACAACTATTGTACACACATTCTCATATAGTCTATTGTAGCTAGAAACTAAATTATTAAAAATTGACACACTCATCCAGCAAGCGCTGTAGTCTATAAGTGAGTGTAAGAAAAGAACTGGAGTCGATGTTACTCCTTTTATCGTAACTCATTTGGATCTAATAATGTCTTTGGGGATACTTAACTATAAAATGGTGTTTTGTTCTATTTAAATAGCGGATTATTTTTTAAATTAAAAACTATTGAAAATTATCCAAAACGGAACCTTTTATGGAAAAATTAAGGGAAGATTTTTCCGATACATTTTCTAAAATTCTCACATCCCTACGCCTTATACCGCGTGACCACCAGTTCGGGGAGAATATATTAGTGGGAGTATGGACCAAATCGGTGGTTCCCTTTGGTCGTGATTAAAAGTCTAATGTAACCACACTATAAATTTTCCCCAAATGACAAATCTCAGGTAATTGAAGGAGAAAGTTTCTCCGTGTAGCTTCGAGAATTCTCCGCCGCGTTTGGTTCTCTTGTCAGTTTGCCAATTTTACCTGGTGAGATTCTCACGTACCCCCCTAAATGTCGTGCGCGCACCCTAGTTTAAGAACCACTGGGCTAAATGATCCCCCCCCCCCCCC
>CABFWO010001076.1:56045-86437 GCA_902155825.1 Timema genevievae | reverse complement strand
TTATAGAAATAATGTCGAGATTATTTCTTCTTTATAGTCAACTTTGTAACACCTTCTCCTTATCTGTTATAGAAATAATGTCGAGATTATTTCTTCTTTATAGTCAACTTTGTAACACCTTCTCCTCATCTGTTATAGAAATAATGTCGAGATTATTTCTTCTTTATAGTCAACTTTGTAACACCTTCTCCTCATCTGTTATAGAAATAATGTCGAGATTATTTCTTCTTTATAGTCAACTTTGTAACACCTTCTCCTCATCTGTTATAGAAATAATGTCGAGATTATTTCTTCTTTATAGTCAACTTTGTAACACCTTCTCCTCATCTGTTATAGAAATAATGTCGAGATCATTTCTTATTTATAGTCAACTTTGTAACACCTTCTCCTCATATATTATAAAAGTAATGCCGAAATCATAACTTAACCTTACTTAGCTTTGTAGCAACATCTAATGAAACAAAAGTGTCAAGACCGTATATGAACTATATTCGACTTTGTAGCCCCTGTTCATGTATAATAATTAATAAACATTATATCGAGTTCATAGCTCATATTAATAAACTTTGTAGTACCTCCTTTTCATGTTAAATTAGATGTACTAATGCATATCATCATCATCATCATCATCATCACCACCACCACCACCACCACCACCACCATCATCTGTTTCCAGCCTGTGGCCGGATCAGTTTAGTAAAATAACTCCATCTTCCTCTATCCTTCCACCAATCTTCCTCCCCTTAATTGCTTCCGTTCGTCTCCTCTCATTTGCACACTTTCTGTTATCTGTTCCTCCCATATCTTTCTTGGCCTCCCTTGCGGTCTTTTCCCTACATACTTCATTTCAATCATTTTCTGTTCCATCCTCTCCTACCAATGGCCGAATTCTTTATCATCAATTCCTCTGTGTTCTCGGTAAATTTATGAAGAACGAGCATTAAAAAAAAGTGTGTGTTTAAGATAATCTGAAAGAGAAGTAAGTCTATACCAAATATGAACGAAATCCATCAGAATATAATTTTCAATGACTCCAGTAATAGAATCGAAACCTGCGCCGATAGGACTCGTAAAAATTAAATGTTTAATGTGTTGTTTAAAACAAACAAGTATTTAAAAAAAATCATAAACGTATTTAAAAATACATTAAGTTTTTTATTTATTCATTTGAGATATTTAATATGCACTTTCTGTACCGAATGATTACATCAGCACACGACTTATAAGATGGATTAAATCTATAAAAGACACAACATCCAGAATCCGGCCTTTAATGTATCACTATGAAAGGGTAAACCCACATTTCACCAATCCTAAATTTTTTAACTATACAGGGAATCGAGCTTTAGACCTTTAGTTCAGTGGACAGACACGCTACAGATTTGGCTAAAGTATCAAACTGTATTTAGTTAAAAACGCTTCTATGTAAAAAAAAAATCAAAACCATTACAGTTCTGTTTACTTTCGATTGTAAAATATGAAAGTTCCTCCTACCCAATCAAAACCGGATAGCTCGGTTGGTAGAGCGTTCAGCACGTAGAACCAAGGTTCAAATCCCAGCTGGGAGATCATTTTTTCTATATTTACCCAGTCACTTCATCAGAATATCATCTGATAAGACGTGATTGTTTAAAATAAGAACACTGTTCAAATCACTGACCTAAGTCTCTTTAGCGCATGCGTTTGTAAAACTATTTTTAACACTGCGTCTTACTAACCGTTCGGGCTATGTAGGCGTACTAATTACACAAATGAGTTAGGGATAAGAAAGGATGAATTTTAGAGGAAGTGTACCCGCAATCACGTGGATGGAAAGTGGAAAAAGTCATTTAGGAAAAAACACCCTCTTTACACTCGACTGAGGTTCGAGCCCCGATCCCCACGTCATCGAAAGTTCCAGTAGATTGCGAGAGTGACGCTTTAGACCATTCAAACACCAAATTTGGTAGACTTGTACTGAATTCAGTACTGGCTTATCCATGCAAACATCGCCCGGGCCTACGGAATATGAGCAACACAGTAGCAATATGAACATAAAAAAGGTCTTCTGATGGAGATGGGGGGGGGGGAGAGGTAAAGAGGGTTTGAGAGGTGAGGCATTTGGGGTGAAGAGATTCAAAAAGGACGAGAGGAATTTGATCCGGTAGTGGCGTCACGATCGCCCGTAAAAAAAACCTCAACCAATAAAACCTTTAGACAAAAAAAAAGCACACACACAAGATAAAACGATACTCTCAGCGCCAGGGAAATATAGCTTCGCGCTACATGGATATAATGCAGATCATCTTCTCAGATTACCTGTAAAACCAGGCCTGAGGAACTCTTTGTATCGGGCACACAATGAACTATGGGTAGTGGAGATTATCTTTCTTCCTGCACTGCGGGGGACTTCCCCTAACTGGGATTTTGTACTGAAAGATCTGTGGGGAAAATATTGCGAAATTTAACGACGTTGTTTACTCAGGGTGGCCACTATTTTCTTAGTAATAAATTCCCTGTATTTTCCAGGTTCTCCAGTTGTGTGGCAACCCTGATATTTGGTGAATTCTGAGCTATTTTGCTAAGCGGGTTGCATCTAAACTTGACATACTTAAGTACCTTACATGCTGTCATATTTAGACGACAATGTAGGGAATAGAAAGAGATGGAAGAAACTGAGAAGTTCACCCTGAGAGGCCTCTTGTTTGCCTGCTCATAACACTCTCCCCTCTTCATCTAACGAGTTTACGCACTCACTATACATACTAATTTGCACCTGGACAGCAGTGACTTGAATTTTAAAATTACCCTTTCATTGTTTCCCATTTTAGATAGACATTTGCTTCCACTGACTTTTAATCTACATCCTGGCAGGAAGATTCCTACAGGACATCAAATAATCGTCTGATTTGTTGATGAATCATAAAAAATAAGTGTACAAAAAACTACTTTAAAAGACAAACAAAATTGAGCAAAACTTAAATTCCACTACTCTGGGAAATTCTATCTTAATTTTCCGTGACGTCACAGGTAGGGCTGTCACTTGACCTTTATAAAGGAGGATACAGCCTCCTATTGCCCCCCGCCCCCCCATCACAATTTTATGTTATCCAAATTCCGCTTCAGAGGCTGAATGGTATAACGTGTACTAAGATTGTGTTGAAAAGTTCAAAAACGAAAATTCTAATGATTGTGTAATTTAAAAAAAATAAAGTTGATCATAAATTTAAAAATAATTATTTTTACTCTACAAATTTTTCTATCGCTTCTTTTAATCATCCCTGAAAGTCCCGTAGCCCGCCGGCTGACCTGTCGCGGCACACAGGTTGAAAAATGCTGGTCTAAGTTGTAGCTCTAGCAATAGACTATATTATTTAGCATCGTATCATACTACCCGTTCGGGTTATACGCTTAATTACTAATTACGCTAAAGGGTTAGGAATTGGGAAGGTTGAATTTAGAAGAAGAGAACCAGAATTTGCGTGGAGGGAGAGTGTAAAACAATTTCAAGAAAAAACACCCCCAGTTCACCCGACCGAGATTCGAACCTCAATCTCCCCGTCCTTAGCAGCCTAGATCATCAAGACTAGCGCGTTAGTTAACTACGAATATACTATAGCTTGCCAAGGACGGGGAGATCAGAGTTCGAATCCTGGTAGTGTGTTCTTCTCGTGTTTTTTCCCTAGATTTGTTCACTCTCTCTCTCTCTTTCTTGAAGCAACAGCGGATTTATTCAATTGATCATGCCTAAGAATTTTTTAAAAAAAAATTTAGGTTCTAGGTGTTAAACAATCCGAACATATATGTATTTAAAAAAATATTTGAGGTATTTAACGAGCACTTTTTGAACCTACTGATTATATCAGCATACGAGAATTTCTAAGAGCGAGTGCGAAAGGAACTATCAATTTTGCCGGGAAAGGTATTTCCACATACCTTCTTATTTTACGTGTCCACAATCAACATGGGACCTACGGGATTCACTTCCCCTCCGAAGTATTTTTATCGCTCAAGAAAAATCCCTAGACCTCGACTGGGTTTGAACCCACGAACATCAGGTCCCGAAGTGAGCACTTTACCCCAAGACCACACAAGTCAACATTTGAATACCAATGTTGGTAGAGTTTGTATTTACAAAAATTTTAAATGGCTATAATATAAATATTTCATCCCCTGAGAAAGATTTCAAATATTTCATCCCCTGAGGAAGATTTCAAATATTTCATCCCCTGAGGAAGATTTCAAATATTTAATCCCCTGAGGAAGATTTCAAATATTTCATCCCCTGAGGAAGATTTCAATACTATCCCATGTATATAGTCTACATCAGCCTGGCGGTGGTAATATAACAGTCTTTTAAACAAGTGATATAGCCATCAACACCTGTGACAACAGTCTGTCTGTCTGTCTGTCTGTCTGCAGTACACTCGTTTCAAATACCATCTGAACTATTGGAAAAACATGCGAGTCCATGTGAAAGACATCCTCCTAAAAAAACTGATTGTAAAAATATTCGGATCAGAATCCTAGGGAAAGCGAATTTCATCATCAGGGCTTTGATTATAATATTAAAGAAGGAACATAGTTGGTCTACAGCAGACCCGATATTAGTGATGCATTCAACCACCAAGCGCTCTAGTCGGTCATATGATACTAAAGTGTATTTTTTTTAGCACCGCATCTGTCTGTTCGGGCTGTACGCATTATGTACTAATTTTACAAATATGTCAGGGATCAGGAAGATTTAATTTAGATGGAGTGCACCCACATTTGCGTGGAGGTAGAGTGGAAAACAAATGTGGAAAAACCACCATCAGTACATCCGACCGGGATCTAGCCTAGATCTCTCCATCATTGGCAGTCTAATCTAACACGAGAGAAACACCTTAGACCATGCGGCCACTGAGGCGGGTGAAGTATACAATTTTAAACTTGGGATTTTCGATTTAATTAGTTTCTTATTTTTCAGCACCACGTCTTACTATCCGTTCGGATTATAAGCATACGCACTAATTACGCTAATGAGAAACGTTGAATTTATATTTGAGGGTGTATACCACAATATGCGTGGAAAGCCATATAGGGGAGGAAAAACACTCTCGATACAACTGACCGAGATTCGAAACCCGATCTCCCAGTCGTCAACGAGCCAGTCCAACATGAGGATGACGCCTCATAACCATTCAGCCGCCAAAGCGGGTCAACTCACTCCGAAACACATAAGTTTGGCAACAGTGTCAATGTTCGCGCTACCGTAAGGAACCTGTTTGTACATTTTGATTGCAAGTGAGTGTACGTCACCCAAGCCGCTCGCCCTCCTTATTAGGACGGTGTGCCGATTCCTGATAACACGATAGTTCACCACGACTTGATCCGAAATGTGTCTCAACGGAGCCTTGTGTGAACCTTCCATAGAGGATCACGATTACAAAACAGGGGAACGACCTAAGGAACATTATTATTTGGACAGGTTTTAATGACGTCAGGACCAAACATCATGATCTGTTTTTACCGGTATATTAATAATATTGCGCGTCTAGGCTACATCCAGTATGTATATATATATATATATGCAAATATGCTACATTTTCTCTTAATCATACTCTCCTCATCCCTACCCAAATGACGTAATCAAAAACTTGTAACCCTAATGTGTAGTAAGAGGAGTGGGAAAATTATACTACTATGAAGCCACATGACTCGATCACTCGATCCCTCGATCACTCGATCCCTCGATCAATCGATCACTCGATCACTCACTCAATTACTCACTCACTGACATTAATGTTTACCCACTTCCAGATGAGCTAGAAACATTGAAATATAGCAAACTTATAGCTTCTAGCCTGTAGCCGAGAGGAAATTCCAAAAAGTTAAAAATTTTAATTTTTAACCCCCCAAAAAAATTCAAAACGGTTGAGCAACTTTTAAGTCGGTGCTAACCTTTCTTTGGAAGCCTCTTGTAGCTAAACGGTAAGACCTATCAAAAAACGCATTGCACCAGCAGCTACGGATTTGGCGAGATACACAAGTTTGGTCCTAATAATTTTTGTCGTATCTCCATTGGCTATACCTTAGGTAGAGCTATTTTTTTTGATTTTAGGTAAATTTTGCCCATTTTCAACACCTTTTTTAATTTCAAAACAACGCTGGAATTACATTAGTTTACATCCACTTGCAAAGAAAACTCACTGGGGGTTTGAGGGTGAAGCCCCCAATGAGCAAAGCGAGTAGTTATACAGGATATAGTGTGTTACACAATATGCAATGACAATTAATTGCGTCAACACCAGTGGGCAGATTAGTTTTAGAAATTACTCGAAACAAACTTTTTATAAAACCACAACACGATTTCTTGGAGGTAAAAAGAAAGTAGATTTATTACGTTTATTAAAACTTACAACATAATGAAAATATAAATTTCTTCTATTCGCTCCGACGAGTATTAAATGATTACTTTGATTGAACAGTTCGTGACTGATGTAAAAAAAAACACTTTCAAAATCTACTCTCAACCAAAACAACGTTATCTATTTTTGGATGACATTTCGAGAAGCGGGCTAGTCCTTAACTTGACGAACTTTAAGCACTCTCACACTTACAGACTCCAACGTACGAAATAGAAAGAAAGGGGAGAAAATGAATTCACCCTGCGAACACTCATGTTTATCTGTTGATAAAACTTTCCCTCTTCCGCTAATTAGTATAAACACTCATTCCACTAATTGTGCCTGAACAACATTGACTCGCATTTCAAAATAATATTTTTCTTGTTTCCTCTTCTAGATGGACAGATGCGTCCTTGCAAATTTCAACAATCAACTTAGACCCTCAATAAAATTTGAAAAATACATGAGAATTTTTTTAAAAGCCCAAAACAATCAAAATTTTCTTTTTAGTACAGTGGTTTTCGAATTTTTGAGTTTTTTCAATTGGGGAAAAAAGTTATAGGCTAGCACTTTGCGCCAATGCTTTCTGTCGCAAAAATCGAGGTGTTTCGAGCAGCATCTAGGGGTCTCCCCCAAACGGTGAGGATTTTTAAAAAAACAAAAATTGTTTTTTAACTATCTCAACATGTAAAAAAAAAACTGTGCAAATTTTTTTTAAAAATTGTGCGGAAACTACCTCTTGTTGAAATGGCATGGAATGACCCTCTTAATTTATACCCTGCCAGGAAAATTCCTTTAGGACATTTTCGTGAATAAATCAAATAGCCTGAGCTAAAGTCGATTACGAAAAATACGTTAGCAAAAAAAGCAACTTTATAACAAAAGTAAAAGTGTTGTGACAAGAACCAGTATAATAAAACGTAAATAAATCAACATGGGAAATTATATCTCATCTTACAGTGACGTCACAGGTAGGCAAAGCCCCTTTTTTATTGTAGTTTTTCTTTCCTTGGGGAATGCAGTACAAGCATTTAAATTTGACTATCCGATCCATTTTAGATAAAGTGTGCCGAGTTCAAATCCTGACTGGGTTCTGTGATTTTTTCTCTTTCTAAAATAGTTCCCACTCTCCCTCCACGCAAATGCAGGTACATTTACTTATAATTTATACCTTCCTCATCCATACTCTATTAGTTTAATTAAATGTGGATTGTCCCAACAAGTATTGAATGGAAAAAAAAAAGGATTTTTTTCTTCTTCTAGTTCCTTTTGAAATGACCTAAGGTGGGTTGGGAGGGTGGGGTACATTTAGGTACTTATTTTTGCAGTTTAAGTGACAAAAAAATAGTTTAGGATAAAATAAATAAAATATTACTTCAGTATACACGTTTAGTTTTATTTGTCTCACATATTAATGTCATAGCTTGCATCCTTAGTCAATATAGAGCATACAAGGATGACGTAAGCCTAAGTAAGAACTGATACTGGTCATCTGGCCCGAATCAGCAGTCATGTATTAGTATCAGGTCATGTTTTGAAAAAAAAACATGGATTGTTTTGCCAATTAGCATAACATAAAGTATTGGCAAAACTAGTAACTTAGGAAAAATACCTCTCTCCTTTGTTGGTAAATAACAGCGACTTTTTAGACCTTTAATGGAGAAGGGGGGGGGCGCAGAACACCATTAAGCCATCCTGACAAGTAAGCCCACGGGAGTAGGAGTAGTGACATTAACATGAACAATTCTTGAATATTTTTGTCACGGGCATTGTGTAACAAGACCGGGACTTTTTATCTTCACTAAAAAATTTACTGTTCAAATTCCAACGCGCTTTTGACAAATTATCCAAAAAACTGTTGAGATTAGTTGTGTAGTAAATTAAACTAAACCCGTACACTGAAATAATATTTTATTCCATATTAGCCACAAAAAAAAGTTTTTATTGTAAAACATATAAAAAAAACTGCCCTTACCTCGTGTCCCCTTCCACCTCGCCTTAAGGTACCTGATATTGCCAATCAGATGTTGCGTTTAGGTTAAATATTGACAAAACCTTTAACAGTACAAGGGTTCTGTGTTTACTGGAATGAACACAAAACCATTATTTATAAACCATCAACTCGTAAACATAAGTTTAAAAGTTGAAATTTTACATTCTGAAAAGTTAGAAACTCCAAATATTTCTGTTTATCATTAAGAGCTAAATGTTCCGAGAAACGAAAGGTAGAGGAGCGTGGAATAGATCGTTGTGAATCGAATTATGTCATAACAATGGAGGTCACAACTTAAGTTGTATTATAATTAGTATTTTCCTCCTCCCCTGTGTGTTATCCTACTGCTGGACCGATCCACCCATGAACGTTATAAACCCACTTGGTGTATGGCGTTAATGAATTCATGATTGACTATTCTAGTGGCTTATATAGACAGCTACACTTATCACTTATGTCGTCTGGATTGGAAGATTTCCTTAAGACTTAAAATGTTGCCAAGGTTACATATAATACTTTTTAGGTTAAAAGGAAAATAATGGGGGTACAGGACGTACATGATATAGCAGAGGAAGCAAGACTGAGATGGTATGGTCATGTAATGAGGATGTTGGAGTACATGAGATAGTAGAGGAAGCAAGATTGAGATGGTATGAGTATGTATTGAGGATGTTGGAGTACATGAGATAGTAGAGGAAGCGAGACTGAGATGGTATGGGTATGGAAATGGAAACGATTAAAAAAGTGAAGTATGATAGAAAACCCACTTCAGTGGCCGCGTGGTCTAACATGCTACTCTCGAAGTAGACTAGACTGCCGATGAGGGGGAGATCAAGATTCGAATCTTGGTTGGGTGTACTGAGGCTAGTTTTTCACTCTCCCTCCATGCAAATGCGGGTATATTTCCTATAAATATAACCTTCTTAATACCTAGAACTATTAGCGTGATTAGTACATAGGCGTATAACCCGAAAGGGTAGTAAGACGCGGTGCTTAAAAAAATAATTAAAGAATGGTGGAAGGATAGAGGAAGATGGAGGTATTTTATTGAATTGGCCCAGCCGCAGGCTGGAAACAGTTGTTGATGATGATGATGATGATGTTAAAATATGGAATGAGATATAGACGTATGTATTCTAGTCTTGAAAGGTCTAAGTTTTTAGATTAACGCGATATCTACTTTAAAAAAAAACTTACACGAATGTTTTTTCAAAGCAAGAGGAATTTTTTATAGCCTTCAAATTCCTCGCTCATCCGAGCAATGGAAAACATATTTTTTTTTATTAAAATAACTATGCCCCGTATTAAAGAAAATAAAAACTCTATGCTACTCGAATGTTTTGAAAGTAAAATCTTAGAAAATGTGTTGAAAAAAAAGAAAAGAAGATAATCACAATGAATATCCCATACAGATATTTAAATCATACTTTTTCCAACGGTGGAAAGGTAAAAAAAATGCAAGGGAGAAAGGGGTGGAGAAGTAAAAAATAAGGTGAACCGAGGGTTACAAAAAGTATGCGAGCCATTTTACTTAAAAAATAATTTACTGCAATGTTTAAACAAACTCCTACGTAAATAAACGATAAACATTCCAATCTGGAAAGTACTCTTAAGTGTATCTAATATAAAATAATATCTAATAGCGTGCGAGAGGGCATTTTTAACTTCGATTTGAGCTACAATGAAAACGAGTTTTAGTTGAATATGATTTTTTTTATTAATAACTGTGCTATAGTAGCATTATTTAATTATTTGAGGTATTTAACGTGCACTTTCTAAACCGACTGACTATATCAGCATACGAGAATTTCTATGAGCGAGAGCAAAAGGACCTATCAATTTTGCCGGGAAAGGTATTTTCACATTATCTTCCAGGTTTCTTTTACACTCCACAATCGACATAGGACCGACGGATTTACTTCCCCTCCGAAGGAAGTTGTGCTACAGATTTTTATCAGCAAAGAAAAATACGTCAACCCCTGCTGAGTTTGAACCCATGAAAATTAAGTCCTGGTGTGAGCACTTTACCCCAAAACCAATGAGGTCGACTGTTAATAAGCAACATTTATAAAAAACAAACTTTTTTCGATCAACATAGTTAACATTCTACTATATAATTAAGCTCTAAAGCGTCAACTCTCACAGTAGACTAGACTGCCGATGACAGGGAGATAAGAGTTCGAATCCCGGCCGGTTATAATGAGGGTAGCTTTTTCCAAGATGGTTTTCCACTCTCCCTCCACGCAAATACGGGCATAACTCTTATAAATATAATCTTCCTAATCACTAAAACCATTATCGTAATAGTACATAACCGTATAACCCGAACGGTTAGTAAGACGCTGTGTTAAAAAAAAAGCTTTAAAACTAAGTCTGTGACACTCATCAAAAAGGAGTTATCATGTTAACAAAAATTACTACCTTCTGTTTAGTTTTCAGAGCCGGAATGTTAATAGTTTTTGCTCCCTGGGGTGAAAGCGGGGGGGGGTTTCCTGTTCAAGTCTGGTAGATCGAGATGGAAAGCTGTTATTTTTTGTGGACCGTAGTCGTAAAGCTTTGGAGGGGCGGTGGGGAAGGGGGAATACCAAAGGAAGATAAGCTTCCGATTGCTTTGGCCTTAACATTTCTTCAAAGTATCACATTTTGATTTAGTTACATCTGATCTATTTTTTAGTTCATAAACTTCACCAGTGGACACGTGGACAAAGGTGTCAGCATCGTCTGGTCTGGTATCGCCGTTGACGAGGGAAATTCGGGATTCGAATCCCACTCGAGTGGTTTTTTTCCTCTAAATTATTTCTCTCCCTTCCTCCACGCCAATACTGGTAGTTTTACTCTGCAACTCCACCTTCCTCATCCCTACCCACAAGATCACACCTGATTACTTTTTTACTATTATTATTATTTAGCCCCGCGTCTTACTATCCATTCGGGTTATACGCTCGAGTACTAATTACGCTAATGGGTTATGAATTGGGAAGGTTAAATATAGAATAAGTAAACCCGCATTTGTGTGGAGGGATTCACCCGACCGAGATTCGAACCTGGATCTCCTCATCCTCGGCAGTCCAGCTAACATGAAACTATCGCATTGGCTAACAACTACGCCACCGAGGCGGGTGACCTGATTACTGAATCCAATTTAACCACTAGTGAACAACTAGTGAAAAAATGGCCCTTGAACACCAAATGAACCGGTAACTATTTGCTTACATTACCATGGAAACCATGATTTGTTTATGATTGTGTATCAATAAATACAATATTTATCTTTGGTTTAGAAATAAGCAATAATTATTACTCTAGTGCCACAGAGAGAGAGAGCTGGGAGAGGGATGGTTTTAAAGTTCTCAGTGTGATATAAAGGGGAAAAAATACCAGTTTTGTTTAAGGTGGGGGTGAAGGGGACGCGAGAAAAGGCTAATGTTTTTGCAGTATTTATAGCAAATCTTTTTTTAGCCAAAATAAATCAAATATTTCTCCAGTGGAAACATAATAGTTTAATTTTCTTCACATGTTGATATCAACATTTGTTGAATATCTGTCAAGAGCATAATAGAGACATTAGACGACAAACTTTTTAAACGAAGAGAAAAAGTTGTCATTAAATTCCAGGACACCCTTGACAGATATTCAACAAACAGTGAAGGAAATTAAATTATATGTTTCTACTGGAGCAATATTTGATCTATTTTTAACAAATAAAGATTTTGCTATAAAAACTTAAAAAATCACTGGCCTTTTCTCACGTCCCCTTCCACCTCAACTTAAAAATTAAACACAAATCTCAAAATCTATGGGAATTTTGAGAGCCTTTCACGATAAAACCTTTAACTAGAGATTCGATTGAGGCCTCATTCTTTTTTCAATAAAAAGTTTTGAATACATAATTATTAGCAAGATAAATTGCAGCCAATCTTCAACAATCCACTATTAATCTTAAACCATCTATAACAGGGGTTTCCAAATTGCGGCTCATCACGCCTATTTTTTAAGGCCCTCAACGTTTCTTGGAGAAGTAATCTACTGTTATGAAAATTGATGTTTTTGAGCAGAGAAACGGAAAATTTAGACTTGCGTGGAGAAAATACATTCTTGTTTAATTTCTTCCTTACATCTGCTGTATTATATTGACGTATCAAAGATAGTAAGTATATCTTATTAGGAAAGTTCGTTAAACATGTAACTAAACATGTTTAAATTTCCACTTCTTATTTAATTCATAATTAAATACCTGTTCTAATTTTTTTGCATAAATCAGCTACTAGACTTGTGGGTTCAATTGTGGCTCTCGGGAACTTTTGAGTGGGGAATCCCCCAGCTAGAAGAAGCATTCCTATTTTACCACTATTCCGTATCACTTACCTAACGAATGTTAGTGGAATTTTTTTTATCATAATTTATTTTTAATATATGTAAAATGTATTTATATATGTTCAGTAGTCTTAGTAAGCTGAAGCCCTTTGTATAATTTAATTAACTAACAAATAATGATATAAAAATCCTATTCCATGGCAGCATGGTCTATGGCGCTACTCTCGTATAAGACTAGACTCCCGATGACAGGGAGATCGAGGTTCGAATCTCGGTCTGGTGTACAGAAGGTGGCTTTCTCAAAATGGTTTTCTACTCTACCTCCACGCAAATGTGGATATACTTTCTATCATTATAACCTTCCCTAAAACCATTCACGTAATTTGTACAAAAGCGTGTAAACCGAACGGGTGGTAAGACACGGACTAAAAATATATATATAGAAAAACTCGAGATATCGATTCTCAACTGAACTTTCAATTTCGTGGTTGTTAAATTCCTGAGTTGTTTTTTTTCGGTTGGCAACTTCATGTTCTTCCTCTCTCCTCATCGATTGGTTCAATGATCTACAGAACCTTCCGTTGGTGTTAGACAGTCAGACCGTTGCGTTGTCCAGACACGCGGACACCAATTAAAATCAAGGACGCCAATGAATCAAAGAGTATCTTTTTACGGGTAGAAATGGACCAAGAGAAGCAAAAAATAAGGGTGGAGGACAGGTTGGCCAACTGCAGCGGACACATTCCTTTTATTTTTATTTCAGTTAAGGGTTTGGTATCCAAACCCCGATGTTGGTAGGAAACCTATCATGGAAAGAATTTAAATCCTTATTAAATACTGCTATAGACTTTAATAGGATTCTGGTAGAAAACAAGAACTTACAGAACGGGCTAAGTATCAGAATAAGGGAATATTTTTATTTTAATTTAATTTATTTGAGGTATTTCTGAATGGACTGATTATGTCAGCTACACAACCTATACACTAACTTAAATCTAGAAGACACAGCACCCAGCACCCTGGCCGTTAATTCATCACTGTGAAAGGGAAGGACCCATATACAACCAATAATTATTTTCTTTGTCCGTGCCAGTAATCGAACCCGTGACCCCCAGCTCGGTAGGCATTCACGCTACCGACTTCTTAGCTCCACGTCTTATTAACCGTTTGGGTTATATGCCTGTGTACTAATTACTAAATTAGGTTAAGGAAGGATAAGGTTGAGCTTAGATTAAGTGTACCCACATTTGCGTGGAAATAGTTTAAAAACCATTTAGGAAAACTACCCTTAGTAGATACGACCGGGATTTGAACCCCTATCTCCACAGTATAGTTTATTGTGAAAGTAACGCCTTAGACCATACGGCCACCGAAACAGGGGGTTACTTACTTAGCTAAGATGCTGTACCCAGTTCACAAAGTAATATTAGATTCTGTTTGACTCACTTTTATCAATACGTAAAATTTATTCGCATAGAGAACATTTTTCTAACACGTTCTCGTGCCATAAACATGAGCTTTAACAAGATTGGCGCGCTTCCAAGAGAAAATCCTATTTTTTTTTGCTCAATCCGCTTTGAACGATTGCAAACGACGTAAAATCTCTTAGAACATGATTACGCGAAAAGAACCGTCTCAGTAAATCAATAATGAAAAGGACAAAAATAAAAAAAAAGGAGAGGAAATAAATTTGTGATTTAAGTGGTAAAAAAAGGATGAATCAATTTCTTTTTCTTAAAAAAATTAAATAAAAAAAAGAGAGACCATCGGAAAAATATTCTCTTAAAACTTTGTTTTATATACATATATATACATATATATACATATATATACATATATATACATATATATACATATATATACATATATATACATATATACATATATATACATATATACATATATATACATATAAGGAATCTCCCTTATTTTAGGTAGTTAGAATTTGCGAAATAAGTTATTTCTAGGACTTACGAAGGTATGTTTGAAAAGTAAGGGTAGAAAAAAAAAAGTGGGGTAAGTGTTAGACGAATAGGGGAAGAAGGGTGGAGAGGAAGAGAGAAGGAAGTTCGAAAGCTTTTCGACTCAACCAAGCATCAAGTAAATCCAATTTGAAAACGTTATTCGGGTAAAGTTCTATCTGTCACTCTACTTTAGAGTTTTTTACCTTCTATATTTTTTTTCCCTCCCTACAGACCCACCGGGGACTTCAGGGTGACATTTCCGTAGAAAAATAAAGTACAAACATAAACCAAAAATAAATGGTTGCATTTTTTGACAATATCATTCCCTCCACTCACCTTTGCCTCCCAACCTATTTTTTTGGGGGGAATTAAGAACGTAATAAGCCTTGTCCACAGACAAGTAAGGAACAGACTCTCAACCTTACGGGGGTTTCGCTGCGCTCTTCGCCAGCTTGAGTCTTTCAACACTGGGCTGAGCTAGTGTCGCTGCTGGGTGAAGATAGGACTAGCCGCAGCGATCCTAGTGGTGAAGGACTCAAGCAATCAAAAGGAGCGCAACCATTTTAACCTGGAGGTTGAGTGTCTGGATATATTATTTGTCTGTGGCCTCGTGTAAAAATGTACCCCTGTGGTTGGACAAATAAACAAGACGGCAAGATCGTCTTTGTCTAGGTGTTGATGGAGAGGTGAGGGATACATTCTAGGCAAGATGTACTGATAAGATGTAAGACTGTCAGATGTCTTTCTCCACGCAAATGCGGGTACATACACTCTAGCATATACTTTCTTTTTATCATCTCATACCCCATCAGTGTAGTCCCACATAGATAGTCTGGACGGGTAGTAAAGCACGGTCCAATTGTAATTTCTCTGGTTACCACATGGTCTAAGGCGTGTTCTCAAACTCAAATTCTTCTAGAGGTTAGGTTTATAAACTTGGGTGTGTTGCGCGTCATGGAATATATAAACTTGTCTGCTTAAATGTATTTTATACTTTCGGTTTTCAAGTAAGTCTTAATACCAGTCTGTACAATGCATAGTCTATTTAAAAAAAATTATTCGAAGTATTTAAAGACCACTTTCTAAACCGAATGATTATGTCAGCACGCGAGAATTTCTATGAGCGAGAGAGTTAAAGGGTCTACCAATTTTGCTGGGGAAGGTATTTTACCATACCTTTCAGGGTTCTTTAATCTGCCACAATCGACATTGGGACTGACGGCTTTACCTCCCCTCCGAAGGAAGTTGTGCTACGGATTTTTATCGCTTAAGGAAAAAAAATCCATTGTCCCGGCTGGGTTTGAGCCCACAATCATCGGGTCTTGAGGCGAGCACTTTACTCCCAGACAACCGAGGTCGTCAATGCACATTCAAATCACTTTAGTAGGTGAGGTATGAAAAATATATAATTCAGAGGAAATGTAACAGCATTTGAGCTAAGGGAATGTGGGAAACCATCTAGGAAATACCACTTTCTGTGCACCCAGCCGGGATTTGAACCCTGACCTCACCTCTATCCACAAATGTTGGCACTATCGTCACTAAAGGGGGTGGCCGCTCGGTCGGAGTACACCATAGAGTTTTTTTTTTCCTTCCACCTTCCTATGATAATCCTACCATGGCTCTGTACTAAGAAAATATACTTATAATATCTTTGATTATTTTAATTTTTGTATAAACTTTATTATTTCATGGTACTGCAGATAAAATATGACTAAAAGCAAAATAAAGTCGAAAGATTCCATCAAGGATCTTTTTATTTAACCCTATAGTTTGATTTTTATTAATAGAAAAAAAGTGACATTAGCTCATTTTCAACGACTTTTTAAGCAGATTTATGGGGTCAGGAAGCTAGGTTTGATGAAAAATGGTGGTATTTTTTAGTCCTCCTTTAAAAAACACAGTATTTTTTTTATAGGATCACAACAGAAAAATTATAAGATATTTGAAAACCATCAGCGAGCTTTTTATCTTTACCTTGAAATAAGATGCTTAATCGTTTTCTTTCCAATCTTTTTTATTGACATGACAAAGGTGAAGGGTAAAAGGTAGTATAAGCTTAGACAGAAGAGAGAAGTAATTCCAGAATAAGACACAGACCATAGTAGTTTAAGCCGTGTGACCCTAACAACGATTGGTACTTTCTCGATAAACGAGACGGCCACCTTAAATACAGTTACAACAATACGCAATATTAGAATAGATTTCCACAAATTGTTCACATGGAAAATTTAAATTGAACATAATATATTTATACTAACAATAGGCCTACTTGAATCGTATTTTAGTAGATGCATGGATGGCTAGGTCACTTGATTATTATTTTATCATTCATTTATGTGTGTGTGTGTGTGTGTGTTTATTTGGGTCACAGAAACAAGAATTTTAGTTTGAGAAGGAAGTAAAAAAAAATAATCAGTCGTGTGTAAAATTAGATTTTTTTTCTGCTTTTTTTTTTTGTGGTATTTTGTCCCGGACTCCGTTTGAATCACGAAAAAGAAGAATAAAATAAGACCTGTAACCTCCCCCCCCCCTTCCCTCTTAATACTTCCATCTAAGCTTTCCATTATAATAGATCCATACGTATACAATACAAAAGAGATGTTTTGAGTTTCAAAAGCAACTACCTTCCCCCTCCCTCCCTTTTTTTTATTAGTGAAATATGATTTTGTGTGTGTGTCATATAAAAGAGGTAACGTTACGATGTTACAAACATTTTATCAAATGATATAAAAGGATTTATTTATTTATTATGCTATAGAAAAACCAACATTTTTCTGTCTGCTCATGTAGCTACATTATTTGATATCATATGTGACCATGCGTTATTCCTCTATTTCTAAGAAGCGAACAAACGACTAATGTATGTTTTGACGAACAATAAAACTTTTTTTTTACATTGTATTTAATTAAATTGAAAGATGTATTCAATAAACGGCTGTATCTGTGTGCACGGTTAACCCAACAGCCGATTTGATAGGTTCAGTATTCTACCGCTAAAAGCGCTAGAACCGATGAAAAAGGATTTACATATTTGCGATAGTTATGACGTTATCCCAAAGATAGGGAGGTTGTGTATTATTTCACCAAATGTATTATTGAACGGTATAGGCAGAAAAAAATATAAAGAATCTGAAAAATCTGAAAAATCACTTTATAAATAACAGTGTGGCGATTTTTTCTTGAATAAACTTACAATAAATAATGATATAACTGTGGTAATCTTGGCAACCAAAACCTGAAACCGAACTACCTGGCATTCTTTGAATATGAATCTGGTATCTAAGTCTTCCTGCTCCAATAGAGATATTTTAATATTCTACTTTAATTTATGATACTTCGTTTTAATAGATAATATTATTTAGTAAATACTAATATCCAAACATTTTTATTGTAAGTTATAAAAATATATCAAATTAACCAACTTTATTTACTACTTTATTAAGAAAATACAATGTGTTGACAAAATTAAATTGCTGTGTTAGTAAAATACTTTATGTTTTATTATATATAATCCAATATATAATAAATATAATGTACATATAGGCCTATAGTATATTTGAGGCTTTAAAAAATATGAAGAAGATAAAAGCTTACGATTCTGGAGCCAGGTCAAGAAAGAGAATCTTGAGTTGATTGTGTTGATTTTCAACAGAAACTCCGAAAAACAATTCTCTCACGTTAGAGGTGACTGCCATGAACTTACCTGTAAAACAAAAAACAAATAAAAGTTCAGAAAAAAAAATAGAATGGACATTTTTAAAGGTTCTGAAGGTTGAGATAAAAAAAGACAGGGTGAAGAAAAGTAAAGCGAAATACAGATCCCAAACAAAGAAAGGGGTGGGTTTTTTTAGTACCTAAGGGAAGTTTTAAAATTGCTTTTTGAATTTAATAATCGCCGATTGGAGGATAGAAGGTACTATTATGAGATGTCTCATACTTCCTTCTATCTACACCAGTGGTCAAGTGGTCTAAGGCGTCCAGCTCGCAATATAATGGATTGTCATTTATGAAGGATGGTCAAAATTCAAATCTCAGCTGGATGAGCCCTATAGCTTTCCTCCCCCTTCAGTACATGCCTGGTTAGTGGTAGCGTGTACCATTCACGTATTTAAAACAAACACATTTCTAAAGGGAGGGGGGTGAATCCAACTTAAATAACCAATAACAGGCCATGTTTAATCTAATATACACTCCTCTATTTACTCTTTACTATTTAAAAAAAAGAGAGACCGTAGTTTAACTACCTACAATTAAAAAAAACCCAACAAAATTAATCATCAAAAGATAACTTTCACAAATATAATTTACAGCGAAAATTTTGACTTATTGTTAATTCGTTATCAGTGTCGGTAAGAGCTATAAAGAGACAAGAGAAAAAGAAATCAACATTAAATGTAAAAAAAAAAGAAGGCAAAGAGTGCCTTCGGCTCAGTGTTGACAACAGAAGTCCCCCCCTCTCCCGCACTTTCTTTTATTTTTCCAGCCCTCCCCCAACTAACGCCGGTCGTAAAACTGTTATTAACAGCTCAATCTATTGTTCTTCGTAACCGCGAACGCCTCAGAATCTAACCCTCTTAGACAAGAAAGAAGGGGGTGATAACTGAACACACCCCTCATCATGGATAAACTAAAAGAGGATGGTATAGCTTTGTACGGGATCGTCTTAAGGTGGGGTGCAAGTGAGCACGAGTTTAGGTCAGTATTTTTCAGGTTTTTAGAGAATAAACATTTTTTGGCCAAAATAAATCAAGTATTTATTTTATAGAAACATAGAGTTAAGTTTTCTGCACATGCTAATATCAACAGTTGTTGAATATCTGTCAAAGGTGTCCTGGAATTTAATGACAACTTTTTCTCTGCATTTAAAAAAGTTTGTCACCAAATGGCACTATGCTCATGACAGATATTCAACAACTGTTGAGTTTAGTTTTCTGCACATGATAATCTCATGTTTCTATAGAAGAAATGTTTGATTTATTTTGGTCAAAAAATGCTTATGCTATAAGAACTGCAAAATTAATGCCTTAAACTCCTGCTCACCAGCACCCTACCTTAAATAATAATAATAATAATATTTAGCAACCGCGTCTTACTACCCGTTCGGATTATACGCTTAAGTACTAATTACACGAATGGATTAGGAAATGGGAGGGTTGAATTTTAGAGGAAGTGAACCCGCATTTGCGTGGAGGAAGAGTGGAAAACCATTTAGGAAAACCACCCCCAGTTCACCCGACCGAAATTCGAACCTCGATCTCCCCGTCCTCGGTGGTCTGGCTCAACACGACTGGCGCGTTAGCCAACTACGCCACCGAGGCGGGTACCCTACTTTAAAGACGCTGTCAACTTGATGAATTTGAAGATATGTTGTGATGTTGCATCTTAGTAACTAAGCAGTCTAAGCATTATCACACTAATGTTCGAAACATAATTAGAGGGACGAAACCGAGTAATTCCGCCCACGAGGCCTCCTGGCTACATTTTGATAGAACTTTCCCTCTTCCACTGATGAGTAAACACACTCTCTCTCTACCATTTGCGTCTGAACAACATTAGCCTTTTTTCTTTTTTCCTTTTCTAGATAGACAGTTGCTTCCACATACTTTTTTAATCTACATCCTGGCAGGAAGATTTCTACAGGATATCTTCGTGAATAAACCAACAAGTCAACAAAAAATATACTTCAAGATTTAAAAAAATAATTGTGTGACAGACAATGTGATACTATTTTTAGAATTATTTAAGAAGTTATGGTTTTTGGTTTAAATGTTATATCTTTAAAATTTAAATTCATTAACACGTGAAATCCTATCCCGATTTACCGTGACGTCACTGATAGACATCGTCGTTAATAATTGAGATTGATCGATTGGATTTTTTGTTTGAACTTTAATAGGCCTGTGATATATTTCAAATGTATTGCTATAATTTTAAAATGGGCAGTGAAAATCAAAGACATAAATATAATAAAATTTAAATTATTGGAATAAAAGGGAAATGAGTGCAAGAAAATTAGGCAAATGTGAGGTCATGTGTGTGTGTGTGTGTGTGTGTGTGTGTGTGTGTGTGTGTGTGTGTGTGTGTGTGCAACATAAATAACGTATTTACAGTAAAATGTGGGAAGGTATGAATCATTAGCAAACCTAAAAGCCCTTTTACATTCAATTCACTTTTATGCTATTTCCTTGAACTCAGAGCCAACTTTAATCACCCCTAAGAGCTTTATAACTTTGTTTATTTTATTGGATAAAGAAAGATAGAAAAGACTTATATTAAGATCTTATTTTGACAACAGTGATGCAAAGAGATAGGAAGTGTGATTTCCTTCCTTTGTTCCTCCGTGTCCTCACATTTCACGGGTGGTGTTGTTTGAACAATAACAAGGTAGAGAGATGGTAAAGGTGACTTCCTTGCCTCATTCCTCCATGTCCTCACATTTCACGGGTGGTGCTGTTTGAACAATAACAAGGTAGAGAGATGGTAAAGGTGACTTCCTTCCTTCGTTCCTCCATGTCCTCACATTTCACGGGTGTTGTTGGTTGAACAATAACAAGGTAGAGAGATGGTAAAGGTGACTTCCTTGCCTCGTTCCTCCATGCCCTTACATTTCACGGGTGTTGTTGTTTGAACAATAACAAGGTAGAGAGATGGTAAAGGTGACTTCCTTCCTTCGTTCCTCCATGCCCTTACATTTCACGGGTGTTGTTGTTTGAACAATAACAAGGTAGAGAGATGGTAAAGGTGACTTCCTTGCCTCGTTCCTCCATGCCCTCACATTTCACGGGTGTTGTTGTTTGAACAATAACAAGGTAGAGAGATGGTAAAGGTGACTTACTTCCTTCGTTCCTCCATGTCCTCACATTTCACGGGTGTTGTTGTTTGAACAATAGCAAGGTAGAGAGATGGTAAAGGTGACTTCCTTCCTTCGTTCCTCCATATCCTCACATTTCACGGGTGGTGCTGTTTGAACAATAGCAAGGTAGAGAGATGGTAAAGGTGACTTCCTTCCTTCGTTCCTCCATGTCCTCACATTTCACGGGTGGTGCTGTTTGAACAATAACAAGGTAGAGAGATGGTAAAGGTGACTTCCTTGCCTCGTTCCTCCATGTCCTCACATTTCACGGGTGTTGTTGTTTGAACAATAGCAAGGTAGAGAGATGGTAAAGGTGACTTCCTTCCTTCGTTCCTCCATGTCCTCACATTTCACGGGAGATGTTGTTTGAACAATAGCAAGGTAGAGAGATGGTAAAGGTGACTTCCTTCCTTCGTTCCTCCATGTCCTCACATTTCACGGGTGATGCTGTTTGAACAATAGCAAGGTAGAAAGATGGAAAGTGTGACTTCCTTCCTTCGTTCCTCCATGCCCTTACATTTCACGGGTGATGCTGTTTGAACAATAGCAAGTCGAACTTTATATTGAGATAAAGACACGAAGATGAAGCGTTTCAAGGACACACCTCACATAAATAAGATTTCACGTGAGCTCAGAAGGGTGGCGTAGGGGGGATTTATACACCTTACTATATGTCTATTTCTTGGGGGAGGGAAGAAAATAATTGTTTGCAGAATGTCTTAAACTTTATACTACCCTGCAAGCGGTTTTGGTTCAACCCCATAACAGCAGGTTTATGTTCTGAAAGGTTAGTAAACAAGATTAGATTGTTGGGAACCTTAAGGCTGAAACAAGCACGTTCTGTTGTCAAACTCTCATCCTAAAATATTAAAAAGAAAAAAATATATATTTGCGCGTCGATAATCCCAAATAATTGGGGATTGACCTATCCTGGATAATCGATTTGTCTGGATTTTTGAAAATCCAGTACCTATATAAAAATATAAAAAAATTGAGGGTTGCGAGAAAGTAAAGCAAAGATGAATAGTTGTCGAAAGTTAATGCTTCAACGTTTTTAAATAAGTAGATTTCACGGTCCAGATCAAAACAACAATTTGGCCTCGATCCTAGTTTTAATCGCATGAACATCAAACAATCACGACTGCAATTCATAAGATCGAGCCCATGACCTATAAAGAAGAACAGTGAAGCAATGTTGTGGAACCGCATCAGTGGGTCACGTGGTATAAGATGTCAGTACCGCAATAGAATGGTTTGCCGGTGAAGGGGACAAGATTCAAACCTTGGTTGGATATATCGGAGGAAGTTTTTTTCCTCCCCAGATGAGTTTTATTACTACAGTTTTCCAAACCTCTTTCCACGCTAATGCGAGAGTTCTTTCACTAAGCAACATTCCTCATCCTTACCCCTTAGATTAAGACGTTAATACTTCTTGTCGGTATTTAAAGTAATATTTAAAAAAATATATCGGAGAGACCCCGCATCCAAGAAAGTTTTCTCACCCTAATGTTAATTGATCGTTCCCAAATGACCTAGCCGGGAACTTTCAAAACAGCAAACTCTGTATTTAGGTCACTAAACACCTTCATTTGATTAAACCCCACAAGTTTTGGGTACTGCTGCGGGTATTCACATTCGTCGATGAATCAAAATAATATCTCGGGAACACACAAAAACCCAAGAATTTGGCACGTAATGCGGTGATGCTTTTCATGTTACGACTTCATTAAGTCTCATCAACTACAAGTAATATTTTTTAAATTAAATGTCAGCTCGAAATTAAAGGAAGATTATATATTTTGATACTTCCCCTTTTCTTGAAAATTTTCTTTTTGCTAAAATTTTTTTTATACAATACCACAATCGGCCTTTTATGTTCTGTTCTCTGTTGTTTTTCAAAATAGGAAATAGCGTGATTTGTGTCCACGTCTCTGACAGGTTATCAGTATATTTTTTTTCCAAGTCTTGGATTTTTCTCATAAAGATGGCATGATCTATAGGCTAACGTTATATATATATATATATAGTTTACTTTTACATGAAAGCTCTTTACAACAGTAAGTTTGACCCCCCCGCCCCCAATCCCCATTTCCGGCCTGAATACACCACCACCACCCCAGGGGGTATTCCACACACTGCGATCACGTGGTTAAACTGGATATAAACACTGATATAACTCTACACCTAATATCATCTCTGAGGGAACTACATGACTACTAATGGGGAAACAGCGTTGTCATTCTCTTGTCATCGTGTGGTCAATCTTCCCTCAAATATAAGACAAATTTCGCAACGCTGGTCCATCGATGTTGCAAGTAGCTCTTTTTAAACGTAGCAAACCACTTTCAGACATAACTGAAAGCAAAGAGATTTGGCAACAGTTAACCGATAGAGAGAGAGCGAAGATAGGGCTTTTCTCCAGAAGACCTGAAGTTCCCTCAGTAGTGATATCCAATATAGCCACGTGATCACGGTGTGTTGAATATCCCCTGGGGGTGGAGGTGTATCTAGGGTGGAGTGAGGGGATCAACCTTAATGTTGTAAAGAGCCGAGTCTATATTCTGTGTAAGACAATGACTGAATAACGGCTTTCATGTAAAAGTGAACAAAATTGTTAACCTTTTTTTGCAAACAGTGGTATTCGCTAACCCCAAATTTATTATTTAAAACGAAAATTTTGCATTAATTAGATTACCGATTTCAGAATTATAACCAAGCATTTGTATTAAAATGCCTTATTTTACTATTAATACTGAAAAATATTAGGCCTATGTAGGCCTAAATATTTACTACTTTTATTGCGACACTGACCTATCGTTTTATGTTTTTTGTAATTATTAAAATTTACAAACTTGCTGATCAAAATTATGTTCTCTTACAAGTCCTCTTTTTATTGTTTTGTTTAGTTAGAATGATTTTTTTCAAACAAGCAAGCTTATTATTATTATTAATTAAAATTCGTACTAATTAAAATATTACAATTTTAGTTGGAGCCTGAAAAACAATAGTTGCCTCCCCTCCCGTTACCTCCTTCAACCACCCTGAATCTTCCCTTGGACAGTCTCTCCCCTTCCCCCCCCCCCTCCTTCAGAAATTTTCAGTTCTAATTTTTTTTAGGTTAGCTACAACACCAGGGTGATAGTGTAGGGGACGCGAGAAAAGGGCCTGTGTTTTTTGCAGTTTTTATAGCAAAAAAAAAATTTTTTTTAACAAAATAAATCAAATATTTCTCCAGTAGAAACATAGTTTAATTTTCTTCACACGGTGATATCAACAATTGTTGAATATCTGTCATGAGCATAGCGGCATTAGATGATAAACTTTTTTAAATGATGATAAAACATTGTCATTAAATTCCAGGACATCCTTGACAGATATTCAACAAATGTTTAAAACACCTTCTGAAGAAAATTAAACTTGATGACTGTAAGAAATATTATATTAACTATGATTTAAAAAAGTGTTTGACTTAAAAACTGCAAATCACTGATATTTTCTCGGGTTTCCTACATTCCCACATCAAGTAATCAGTATGTGAAGTTTCACCTTTGTATTTTATCGGGAAACTTTGAGAAACCCTTTAAAGTTTTAAACCATTTGATCGCAGAAGAAGGGTTCAACGATTATTAAGTCGCAGAGTAGAGAAAGAAAGTTATTATTAATAATAGTGAGACAGCAGGAAAAAAGAAAAATCTCGTACCCTAAATGAACGAAGGTGACTGACGAACAAAACAGTCAAAGAGGGGAAAAAGATACAGTAACTGGAACACAAAAGAGAAACGTAGGATAAGGAAATTCACGATATGCCGAAGTTTATAATTCAGAGAGAATTTCCTTACCCTCATGACGAAAATGTACATGGCTTTTCTTCTTCTTCTTCTTCTTCTTCCAACACACCACATAATTTTATTTTAGCATCTCCCGATCTACCAGCCATTCTCTTGGAAAGTTTGTTCCCCTAGAGGAAGAGGGTGGGTGAATTTATAACAATAGCAGACTGTTGCGAGTTCTGAGGGGCTGGTTTCACAGTTCCTTCTCCTCAGATAGATAATAGCTTAGTGACACAGAAACGCAACAAAAGAGGGAAGAAACGAAACAGGGGAGGGGAGATACGATGAATAGAGGGGAGGATTAAGGGGTAGAAGGGAAGGGGGGAAGAATATAGGCGTACTTTTCTTTGAAACCATTTTGTGATTAATGGTTATTTTGTTTTATCAGTGTAATTTCATTTTTGTCAGTTTTGGCAGGTGTATCATGTAACGTAGGTTGCGCACACAATTTGTTCTCACTATATATATATATATATATATATATATATATATATATATATCTTTATCTCTCTTTTGTGATCGAGAATATATTCGTGTCCCTGTTAAATTGTTACAATATCGAGCTTTATTTTGTTGGTGAACACGGAAGCATTTGAATATCAAAATATATGTTGAAATAAACAGAAAATATGAAAGGAATAAGATATAAAAACTCTTCTCATTTGTAAAAAGGTTTATTTTATTCAAAGTGTAGTATCGAAATAATTTAAATACGAGTATGTTTGTGTGTCAGGGATATTTAATTAAATAAATTTAAATTTGATTAATTGATAAATTTCCGCCATTAAAAAAAAAGCGAAAACGTCCCCCTATCGTCCACTGTTTGAGGGCTTTATTTAATTGGCTTTAGGTGTTATATACACTTACCTAGACCTTTCTCCTACTTGGTAGACCGCAAGCCGCACTGTGGAAAACCAAGTGGGCTTATACCGTTACTGGGTACTGCTGTCCAACAGTAGGAGAACAAACAGGAGAGGAGGAAAGTACTAATGACCCCCATTATTGAATGCCATCGTTCGATTCACAAAGATCCATTCTACGCTCCTATATCAGTTACCTTTCTTTTACCGGGCACTTAGCTCTTAGTTAACACCCGAAATATGTGGAAACTCGGATTTTTTCAGAGTGGGAAAATGTCAACTTTCAAACTAAGATTTTTGTTCATTCCGGTAAACACCAAACTCGTGGATTGTTAAGGCCCTTGGCCCTGTCGAGTGCAAGTTTAAAACAAATTTTGTGGGATGGTGGGCGGGAGGGGGAAAGTCATGGCGTGGCTTCACAACCAACCAAAGTATCCTTCCGCGTCAACAAGAACTGATGGAATTACAAAACAACTTTTTTTTTATTCTCTCTCTTTCCAAAATGCCACGAGAAAGTAAAAAACCAAAATACAAACATCTAAATGGCAAATTGTGCATTATGATATCATAAATTTACCCTGATAGGTCACAGTGACACATTGGTAGACATCAATTTTGATCAAATTTACTGACGCAGTTATATTATAGCCCGGATAGGCTCAAGAGATTAAAGTTAAGTTGTTTTTATCTGTAGCTATACATACACACGCTAACAGGACTAGGAGAGGAAAAAAAAATTTATAATATACTAATAGTGTATACGTAAATTTTAAAAATGACACATTTGAGAATCGAACCCAGGAGCAAGTGATTAGCACGTCACCACAATACCACTGAGCTATCTAGGATTCCATTCTTATTCACTCTTAGTTTAAAGGCAACATCTATAACGAACGAATCATGTATAGTTCAGTGGCAAAGCATTGGCGCACTTATCCAAAGGTCCCAGGTTCTATCCCCGTGTACCGGTGTAATTTTTTTTTAAATTTACGAAGATAATGTTTGATGCGGTTATATCAATAACTAAAAAAAATTTTTCCATCTCATAAGCTTTGTTAAATATGTACAAGTAATCATAGAAACGGTAGCTTAACGATATATACTAAAAAAAAAATAATAACAAAAAGAAATACAGTAGGGTCCCCTTATCCGCCGATTCAATATCCGTGGTTTCAGCTATCCGCGATTTACCGCTGCCCAATTTTATTTATTTTTAATCACAGAAAAAAGTTTATAAGACACAATGCCAACACCATCACACTACTTTTTCTCCTCATCATTTGGCATCATGCTATCATATCATCATCACCATCAGTGATCATCGCAACAAGAAGAATGAAGAATAGTAAGTACACTAGATTACATCACACAATAATAATAATATTATTATTAGTACCAAGTTTTACTACCCATTCAGTTTGCACGCACTTACGCTTATGTGTAATTGTAGGGGGATTGTGAGATGAAATGGAGGACCTACAGTTTAACGTGGGATCCGAACCACGGTGGAGGCCTGGCATTCCACACATTCATAAGTGTACTTTATTTAATGTTGGTAGTGTCTTGCTGTGAATAATTTGATCAAATTAAAACTTCACCGTATTTATGTATGTTACATGAATATAACGTTACATAGTAGTTCAGTATTATTCGTAGTTTCACGTAACCCCGGTGGATCTAGGAACGTATTATCCGCGGATATGGGGGCATTCCTGTACGCTTAGTTTAAAATTACATATTACACATATTTCTAAATACACAATGGATATTTTATGTTAAGGCGATTGGCTCTTTTTATTTGGCGTGGAAATGCAGAGCCATGGGAACAAATTGTTATCTTCAAGAATTTTTATTGTTTTGAAATTTTCTTTTCGGAAAAGGTTTGTTCAAGAATTGAAGCATGTTGATTAAGTTATACTTTTTAATATGCACAAATCCTCTATAATTTTAACACTGATCAAATAGCGATAAAATTGACATTTTTACAATAGAAAATTGCCGGCTTCATAACAAAAAATAAGAAAATGTAACAATTAATAAACATCGACACATGAACTTAGAAGGGGCGTTGAAAATATTAAGATAAAAATTGCACTAGTTCTTGAGAAAACTGATTATTTCCAAATGTATGATTTTTCTGCGAGACCTGTTCGGTAGCTAGCGCCACCTACGGTTTCCAGGATCCATATATTCTTGTTGGTGCGGAAGGATACTTTGGTTGGTTGTGAAGCCACGTCACGCCTTTCACCCTCCCACCCACCATCCCACAAAATAGGTTTTAGACTTACACTTGACAGGGTCAAGAGCGTTAAGACCTTTAGATAAGGAGTTATCATGCACGTGGAGTGAGAAGATGCTGGCAACTTCTAACCAGTGCTGCGAAACTTGTCTTAGGGCTATATTTGAGGTGAGTTCCCTCAGCGATGATATCCAGTGTAAGTCAGCAACGTGCATACATTATAAGCCCGTGTGCTCCCAACCTAAGGGGACCGCCTACCGTAGCAATGAGACGATTTGAAGACGTCCAGAAATCCCACGTTATTTAATAAATAGCTTATTATTTCAAAATATGGTCACACCAAAATTGAGGTTAAAGGTATAAAAGTGTCCATATGAAAACAGCCTTAAAGTTTCATTTTTAAAGTTTAAAAATAAAAATAATAGCAAGGTGGAATAGGCTCGCCTTCAGCAATATTTCACGCGAAATGTTACAGTTCTGATATCCGAGTAAATTGATAAAAACATAGACCTAACTTTCCTTAAATATTTTCAATAGAGTCACAACAGAAAATTCTAAGAAAATTAATCATTGTTTTATATGTTTTGAAATTTCAGAACTGCCATTCCCGTATTTTTTTATTTATTAAAAAAAAGTGGTGTGAAGCGATGCCCTTAAGGTATTTTAATCAAATCCTTACAGTGTCAATATTTGTGTGTTCGTACTTTAGCTCAAACACACTAGCCTTAGTTATCTTCGTTGAAACCACGTATTTGAGATTAAATTTCTACATTTCAAAACCCCTTTTTTTTCGATATAATTTTAAAGCATAGCTACCATTTTATTTCATTCCACAGGCCATTTTTTTTCTTTCCTTAAAATGAAAGAAAAATTTTTATAGGAATTCTTGAAAATTGAAACAAACTGTGTGACAGCCACTTCATCATATTGAATTTATCATTCACACACTTTCATTCTTTAATCCTATCGGTATTCTTCTTTCGGTTCATTTTCTCATTTTTTTTCCCTAGCTCCACACATTAAGGGTATTTTATTTTTTAGTATGTTTATTGGTTTTAAACTATTTTTTGGGATAGAGTGTCAATTTAGTCGTCTGGGAGAGATACTGAAATGGTTTTTGGCAGGGATTTTCAATCTGGGGATCGCGGCATGTTTCAGGTGGGGTCGTAATTATGGTTGAAGTTTTATTTTAATTTTTTAAAATTTATCATGACTATAGGAAGGTGTGAAATTCAAGAAGAAATATGAGCAGTTAAAATAATAATAAAAAACTGTTTCGTTACTGTTTATGTTACTTTTGGTTACTCAACTCTTGACAGTTACTTTCCGACTTTAGTTTACTGTAGCAGTCTCGTGTTTGGTCGAGTGACGCTGCTAGCGTAACTTTCTAAATACCCGCTGTGTTTGTTGATTCTCTTTTGAAACATCTTAGTTTATTCGTGTAATTATTATAGGATCAATTAATAATAATATTAAATTAAGCACGTGGGCTTCAACGTCAGGCTAATTTAGTTTGTTAGTGACGAGGTCAGGATTCAAATTCCGATCGGGTTTACTGGAGGGTGATTCTCCCTAAATGGTTTTCCCTTTCTCCTTTCATGAAAATAAATACATTTTCTCTAAATTCAATTTACCTACTAAGTGTATTTTTTTTAAACACCACGTATTCCTTTAAGTTTGGTTTTATAGGCTTGTGTGCTAACTATACCACTGGTTTTAGGGATTATGAATGTTATATTTAGAGGAAGTGTACCCTCATTTGCGTAGAGGGAGAGGGGAAAACCACCCTCAGTACACCCAACCGAGATTTGAACCTCGGATCTCCCCGTCATCGGCAGTCTAGTCTACTACGAGAGTAGCGCGTTAGACCACGTGGTCAGCGAAGTGGGTACTAAGTGTAATTAAATAAGGTTGAAAGCCACTGGTCTAAGGCGTTACTCTCACAAGAGATTGAACTGCCAATTGGGG
>CABFWO010001076.1:23771-52936 GCA_902155825.1 Timema genevievae | reverse complement strand
AAAATAGAACACATTGGTTGTAATGAGAGGTGGCCAGTCTGGGCGAGCGAGCGACTAAAAAATAAAATAGAACACATTGGTTGTAGTGAGATGTGGCCAGACTGGAGCGAGCGCGGTCAACCCGGAACAGTCTAGTTTACAGGCGCTAGGCAATATTATTGTATGTTGGTTCATTGAGTGCTAGGAAAACTTCTCATTTTGACATTTTTATTACTATCTATAGGTTTAGCACTCTTGCTACTAACGGCCTAATTTAATTGGTAAGATCATAAACCATACCTATATATATACATATATATACATATATATATGATATGTTAAAATACTTCAATATTATCAAAGTAGGTCTTTACAAATAAGAATCACCATTAGCATGGAGAGAGGATGAAAAAACCCCACAGCAATAAATCACTTGTCAAAAACCACCCTCAGTCCACTGAGCCAAGATTCGGAGCCTCCTCGTCAACAACTATCGAGAGCTAACTGCTAACCACACGCTCGCCAGTCTGGCCACCCAGTCGCTCGCTCGCACGCTTGTCAGTCTGGCCGAACCCTAAGATCCAGCAAATGGTATGGACGTGACTCAGAACAGTCTTGTCACACGGGCATAGAACTTTCACACTTTAGCTAATACGTGGGTTGCTGGCATGATAGTCTCCATGCTTTTTAAGTCTTTAGTTATCAGAGTCGACCTCGGGGTCTTGGAGTAAAGTTGCTCGCCTCAGGACCTTATGTTCGTGGGTTCAAACCCAGCTAGGGTCGACGTTTTTTTTCTTTGGTGATAAAAATCTGTAGCCCAACTTCTTTCGGAGGGGGGGAGGTTAAAGCCGTCGGTCCCATGTCGATTGTGGCACGTAAAAGAACCCTGGAAGTTATGTGAAAATACTTTTCTCGGCAAAATTAGTAGGACCTTTCGCTCTAATTCATGGAAATTCTCGTATACTGATATAATAAATTTAGTTAGCATAGTTTAAACTTCATCTCACTTAATGTAACCATTTCTGTCTGCTGGTAGCACTGTTCAATAAATATCAAAATGCATTTCCTTATGTGTTGCTATCCGCAATCTCTCCCTATATCCATTCTGAAAAAACAACATTAGGAGGTGCGACACTGTTATAAAAACTGTAAAAATACACGCCTTAAAAGGGCTGTATAATATAAAACTATGAAGCGTTGTAAGCTTACACGTTTAGAAATTTCGGATTATTCATGAAATTGTTTTATACTGTATTTTTTAATATTGTTGTCATCCCATAAAATCTTAAATTTTTCTTTTGTGACCCTACTCAACGAATGTAAGTTAAATTTTACTTCAGCCTGGAGATGGGGGGGAAAAAAAGTTCTCTTTGATGTACGGTTTATTGAGTATTGTTTTGAGAATTTAAAAAGGCAAATTTAGAAAAATAAATATCTTCAGGCAGGGGTGAAGGAACCATAGGTTGGGTGGGGCGGAAGATATATTATTCTAAAAAAAATAAAGTTATAACTTATTTTGTAAAATATAACAAAAAGTAGTTACTATTTAAAAATATTTATCAAACCAGATTCGTTGATAGACCATCATATTAATAAAATAATAAATCTCTGCACAGAAAGTCTTTATTTACTTTGCTTCTTCAAGGTGAGATGGATGCAAATATATGCGATATATGCGATATATGCCGATTCTTGTTGATACGTATTATCCTCCTTGGGATTGGACGATACTAACGGAAAAAACAGAGAACCGAACAACCCCGTCACCTGTCAGTGTTCGCCGCGCAGTTCGGCGTACGGTTCGCTGTTAGGTTCGCAGGTGTGTACGTGGCTTTACACACCCACCTTACAGGCGTTCTTTAACAGAGTAAATATCGTAGCGGAACGCCTTTATCGACACGTCTTGGAATCCACGACTCTTCTAAGTCTTTCAGTAAGATTAAGAAAGAAACATACAAGAACTAAGAACTGAGGAAAAGTGGGAGATGAATAATAAGAAAAGGATATATAGTTAGATAAACAAATAAATACATAAAATTAGTGTAGAGAAATGTAAAAAGAAAGTCACAAACAAATACAAAATATATTCTCAGCCGTAGCACAAAACTAACGGAGTTATTATTATTATTATTAGCACCGCGTCTTACTACCCGTTCGGGTTATACGCAACTAACGGAGTTAAAAGAAAGGGACGTATGGTGAATGGAGATAAAGAGTGAAAGTGGTATGTGAAGTGAAACAAGGGAATAAAAAGAGAAGGAAGAATGAAAGAGATGGGTGAAGATAAAGTGTGTTTGCTAGATTGCGGTTGCGTATATATGCAAACTTTATATATTCTGTGTATTCTTACGTAATAGTTTTTATGTATGTATAATAAAACAATACCTATTTATTGGTTTATAGTTCTGTTTGCTGCTTTCATATGGTAATAAAATATTCATATAATCATAAGCTCAATTACGTAAAACGTTTTATGTGGAATACTATGCTGTCGGAAAAAATAGTGCAATTATTATTATAAAAATGGTGTCGTAACAGCAAATGTTTGAAATATTAAATACAAAGCAAATGGCACAAATACTCCGATGCCCACAAAAGCGTGAAAGCGGAAATGAGAAAAACAGTCCGCGTCAAATATGGGACTATTTAGTCTTTTGTCGAAAATGTGGAAATGAACGAGTATATTACAAATAAAATGGTGAAATAAATTTGCACAAGCTTTTGATATATCTATACGTTGGTAAAATAGACACAGTTTTTAATTATTATTATTAGCACCGCGTCTTACTACCCGTTCGGGTTATACGCACTTACGCTAATGTGCAATGGTAGGGTGATTGTGAGATGAAATGGAGGACCTACAGTTTAACGTGGGATCCGAACCACGGTGGAAGCCTGGCATTCCTCACATTCACAAGTTGTGATTAATACACAGTTTTTAGTTAATTCGTTCATATTAATCGGTAAGATGTTTATGATAAAGACATCATAAAAATTAGTAAATTGTTTATCCTGCATCTGTCAAAAATTAATACCCTTTCTCGAAAAGTACAGCTGAAGAACAACCATGACTTGCCGTATGAATCTATTAGAATTAATTTAGTATTTCATTATTAGCAAAGATACTTTTAATGACGATATACAATACCCGCTACATATCAAGCTTAGTTACCAATCAAATGAAGACCGTTTTACTTTCTCATATAGAGAAAGTATTGTAATTGTACACATTTTCTATCTCGACGTTACTATGGATAATGATATTTACGTGCCCCTGAACCCAAAGAAGTGGTTCTTACGATATGTCCGTCCGTCTGTCTGTCCCTCTGTTCCTGGAAATAAACGGTTTTATGGATTTCATTCAGATTTGATATTTAGATGATATAATTATGGTCATATCTCACGGATGATTCTGATTCTAGCTCAGAAATTAAGAATAGTGTTTCAAAACTGATTTTTTTTTGAAAATTCAAAATTTTTCCCATAAAAGGTTCTGCAGTTTTTGTTTTAAAATTTCTACCTGAAGAATTTTTAATACGATTAACAATATATCATGATAATTTTTCTTAGGAAAACTTATTTATGCGTAGTTTACTGACAACATTTTTTTAAAAGCTTTGTTACAATCTATAGTGTGGTCAATGTCTAAGATCCAGAGGTCTTTGGTTCAATCCTCTGCACTTACAGATTTTTCTGTGAAGCAGTGGGTCTGTACCGGGGTCAACACAGCCTCGTGAGTTCAAATTAGGAACTACTAGAATAAATAAGTGAAAGCTCTGGTCTAGAAAACTGAGAATAACGGCTGGAGGGCACATTGTGCTGACCATATGTCACACTATATCAGGATATGTTGACACCGTCTTCACCAACTAAAGGCGGCCGTTAGGAGTTTTTGTTTGTATTCCAAGATATAAAATACTATATGAGAAAATTTGCACGATTGTGTCGGACCATTTATTTCACTAATGATATTTAACATGTAATTTCGGATTATTTTTATTAGGTGTTCTGTCTTACGACAGCTCCATTCCTCTTGTCGGTGGACTTAGACCACCAATGCACCTTGTCCTCTGCCTCCTCCTTCAGCTCCCAGAGTTTTCTTGTTTACTTCAAGTTATCCAATATCCTCTTTCCCTCAACCTTTCCTTCTATGACGTCGTGCAGAAGACAGTTCCTCCTAAGTATGTGTACAATCCAGTTTGATTTGTACCGAAGAATCACATCTAAACTGGATCTCTTCCCACCCGCTCTTCTTAGGACTTGTTCATTTGTCACCCTGTCTGTCCAATCGATCTTCTCAAAGTCTTCTCCGGCGGCCTTGTAATGAAGGGAAAAAATATACGTCCTGCTCTAAATTAAACACCTAAAGCTCAAAATCTATGGAAAGTTTAATCCTTTGCCGAGTAAACCTTTGACTAGAAAAGTCGAGTGAAGCCTCATCCTATAGAATATATTTTCCCTATAGAAATGTTTTAATACAATTTAGCGTGATAATCTGCAGCCCTCGATACAATGGTTTACTAGTTGATAGCGTTTTACTACATATTTATTGTTATTTTTATTAATGTATCGATAATATCCATCAAAAGTAACAGCTGAAGAGAACAAGATTTTATGTTTAATATAAAAAAATATATTTTATAAACTTTTGTAGCTGTCAAAAAATCTTCTTACCTGAATCTGACTAGTTGTTTTTAGTAGCACCACGTTATACTACCCGTTCAGGTTATACGCATATGTACGAATTGTGCTAATGTGTCAGGAATGAGGAAGGATGAATTTAGAGGACGTGTGCCCGTATTTACGTGGAGGAAGAGTGGAAAAACCATTTAGGAAAAAAAAAACGCTCTCAGTACACACGACCGAGATTCGAATCCCAATTCCCCAGTCATCGACAGTCTAGTATATTGCGATAATGACGCCTTAGAGCATGCGGCCACCGAAGCGGGTGACTTGTGGATGTCAAAACACGTAAAGAAACAATAGTAGAATAAATAACAAAGAATAAACGAGAAAAAGATGAAAGCAAATACGAACCAAATCCCTATGAAAGTAAAATAAATAAATAAAGTAAGGAATAAAGAGAAAGCGAGTGAAAGAGAGAGAGAAAAAGAAAAAAATAATAGTCAGGCAAGTCTGAGTTTCAAATAAAGCTAACATTCCAGCTTATTTTTATTCTCATCCACCCACCCCAACCTCTCGTCCGTTCCTTACAATCTTTCACCTCCTTATTTCCTTCTTTTCCTCGAGCCGCTTTGTATTCCACACAACGGGAAAGTAGGGAGAGGAAAACGCATCTTCCTCGTTCCTCGTCCTACGGCTATTCGGCCCTCCATCTTCCTCAAAATGGACCTCCCTAGTTTTGGCGTTCCACTCTCCCAACCGTTCTTCCTTGTTCCCTAATATTTCATCGCTTGTTTCTCTCTCTCTCTCTCTCGCTATTGTTCTCAGCGACCGATTTTCCGTTCCTTACGCCTGTACTCGCTGGTAAAGGCTTCTTTATTGCCCGACAAGTCGTGTCGACCTGTTACCTAACAGGGACATGTAAATTTGTGGACTCGTAGCTTTGTTAAACAAGATAATTCACATTAACTTGTAATAAATTAGAAAATTATATATATTTTTTAAAACCACAAGGAAGATTTAACAATCTACAAGTGTTTTTTTTTATATCTTTTATCTGAGATATTGCCTACCAGATGTTGTTCTTAGGTTGAATATTAATCAAACCTTCAACATTACACGAGTTTGGTGTTTACTGGAATGAACATAAAACTATTTTCTATGATCCTATATAGATAAATATTTGTAAACATAGTTTAAAATTTTACATTTTCCATTCTGAAAAGTCCCAAAAATCCACACATTTTAGTTTATCACTAAGTGCTAAATTTTAGTTTAACATTAAGTGCTAAAGGTTGACCTTGGTGGTCTTTGAGTAAAGTGCTCGCCTCAGGACCCCATGTTCGTGGGTTCAAACCCAGCTGAGGTCGAAGTATTTTCCTCTAGCGATAAAAATCCGTAACACAACTTCCTTCGGAAGGGAAGTGAAGCCGTTGGTCCTCATGTCGATTTTGAATTGTAAAAGAACCCTGGAAGGTGTGTGAAAATATATTTCCTGGCAAAATTGATAGTTCCTTTCGCTCTTGTTCATAGAAATTCTCGTGTTCTGATATAATCAGTCGGTTCAGAAAGTGCTCGTTAAATACTTCAAATAAATTTAAAAAATTAAGAGCTAAATTCCCGTGAAACGAAAGGTAACTGTTAAATGAGCGTAGAATGGATATTTGTGAATCGATTCATGTAATTTAATCAGGGAGGTCACAACAAATTGTATTGTAATTTGTATTTTCCTCCTCCCCTACTTGTTCTCTAACTGGTGGAGCCACCCGGCAGTAAACGTCATAAAGCCACTTGAATTCTGACGTTTAGGAATAATTTATGATCGACTATTTTAACTACCAGAACACTAGTTCACATCGTGAGAGAAGGTCTAGGATGAACCAAACACAAAGAAACACAACGAAACACAAATTTCGTTAAATAAACTACAAAGTTTTAACTCACCCCCGAGCCCAGTTTTTTTTTCACCTTACCTATATATAGATCGAGATAGCTGACCACGAGCGCGATCTACTGGCATGACTCGGGGAATGTCGAGAATTTGGTTCGAATCTCAAATGGGTGCGTCCCCCATTTTAATCTTCCTTCACGTCACCAGCAAACCAGATTAAATGAGTCTGACATTGAATCCTCGTGCCCACCAATGCGGGTGTGTTAAGTTTACTAAATAGCTATTTATTTCAGAAAACTTATTTTTTACTTTCTCTCTATCTTACAGGTAGAGAAAGTATGGTGATCGTCAAAAAATCGAACTCGAGATTTTGATGAATTTTGACGTTTCATGACTTCCTGAATCCGAAAAAGTGGTTTTTGAATGTCTGTCTGTCTGTCTGTCTGTCTGTCTGTACCTCCAACTAGAGCCTAAACTATTTTACCGATTGAGCTGAAACTTGATATCTAGGGTTTTCATAGGGTTGCCCCGAGGGGTTTTTGGAATTGGATATCTACCCCTAAAATTAAGGGTAGTTTACTGAAGGGAAAAAAGAGAAAAAGTCGATTTTCTCAAAATCGGCTCTAACGATTTTGATTAAATTTCATTTATGAACATTAATAAATATTCCAAACAAAATGGCTACTCTCAATATTTCGGCAAAATGGCTTTAAGGGCTCCGGTCTGATGCGTAAATTAACATTTTTTATAATAGCTCCGAAACTATTTGAGATATGAAATTACTTAGCATTACAAATATGTATATATATTTATAATACAGATATTTTATCCGAAACATATTTTTATAAAATCAATAACTTTCAATCTATACGCAATTATAGAAATTTTTTAACTTTTTGGACATTAAAGTTTAAGTATTGCGACCGTAAAAAAAACTAACCTGAAATGTTGATGGATGTCGACGTCTCATGACCCCCCGAACCCTAAAAAATAGTCTTTGCAATGCCGTCTGTCTGTGTGTCTATAAAAACTTAAAATTAAGGGTAGTTTACTGAAGGGCGAAAAGAGAAAAATTTGGTTTTCTCAAAATCTGCTCAAACGATTTTGATTAAAATTCGTATCTAGGCGTTGATTAAGATTATAAATAAACTGGCTATTTTCATTTTCCTATGAAAATGATTTTTAGGGTACTTTACAGAAGCGTTAATTTCCGTATCTCCACAACTATTTGAGAAACTAAACAACTTATCATTGCAAAATTGTAGGACTATTAGAAATAAAAAACTTTTATTTGACATATATTTTTATAAAAGCAACAGTTTCTGAGATATTTGCAAATATATTAATACAATTTTGTGAGCTTTAGTTGTAAACATATACTACTTAAGTCTTAACGCAATAATTCTCCAATGCCATAGAGTAATTAAATATAAGTATCTAAAAAAGTATGTTATTTTTCCTTAAAGCTCTTAGGAGAAATGTTTGCATAGCAATGATCTATCTCCATTTTAGACTCAATAGTCAATATTTACATTTTTTATTGGTCAAAATGTATAAATGAATAATTAAATATCAATGCGATGACTTGAAGATCTGCAACACCTTATAAAATGTTAAAATTTTAACCAGAAATCGAAATTTTAATACGAAGTGTTGACCCTTGTGGAAGACATTAAACTGTTTGAAATGCTCTTAGGTGGACAAAGATGCGCCTCTTTTCTCATTGATTCTATATCATTGTATATTATTTTATGCGTGTTCTTATGTGGAGTGGTGATGATACAATGTACATTATTCCGTTCAGAAATCTTACGAGTTTATAGAAAAAGAGAGAAAGTCTGTGCGGTGCGCCGTACCATTTATTTAAATCTATTTTAATTCATTCGTTGGTTATTTATTCTATATTTTAAATAATAAATTACATATAAGATTATTTATCCCGCATCGGTGGTTGTATAGTCTCAGGCGTCACTTTCGTGTTGGACTGGACTGCCAATGAAGGAAGGGTTGGGGTTTAAATCTCAGTAGAGTGTAGTAAGAGTAGTTATCCCTAAATAACTTTCCTAATTTTCTTTCAAGAAAATGCGGGTACATTTCTACTAAAATTCTACCTTACTAATCCTCATTCTACTACCATAAGTTATGGTTAGGTATAATCGGAATGGGTAGTAAGACGGGCCGGATGGAAAAAACTTGTTATTAATTTAGTATTTAAATTTTAAACAAATAAGTCAATCAGTTAATTTCTCATATAGAGAAAGTATTGTATTCGAGAATTTTCTATCTCGAGATTATCATAAAATTTTACTTTTTGTGTGTCCCCGAACCAAAAAAGTGGGGTATTTCAATTCTGTATGTCTCGATGTATGTCTGTTCCTGTGGCTACAGCCGATAGAATTTAATGGATTTTTCTAGAGTACAAGGGAAATAGATGGAAAGTCACCTTACACATATTTTCCAGGACAACAACTTTTAAATCTCAAATTCCAAAAGAACCCCAGAAAATGCTATTTTTAAGTTAATTTAAATATGACCAAGAACTCTTTTAACCATAATCTAAAGTACATTATAAAGGTCTCGTGATTGTCTAACAGATGGCAGCTCTAACTCAATGATTGTCCAACAGATGGCAGAATCAACTAATGATTGTCCAACAGATGGCAGAATCAACTAATGATTGTCCAACAGATGGCAGCTCTAACTCGATCATTGTCCAACAGATGGAAGCTCTAACTCGATCATTGCCCAACAGATGGCAGCTCTAACTCGATCATTGCCCAACAGATGGCAGCTCTAGCTCGATGATTGCCCAACAAATGACAGCTATAAAGCTATAACTCAATGATTGCCTAACAGATGGCAGCACTAACTCTAAATGGAATACATTTTGAATGACCCCTTCTTTCCCTTGTATACTTCATATTATATGACTATAACTAGAGGTGATTTTTAGAGGTGATTTTTTGAGTTGGATTCTAGCTCTCAAATTAGGGTTATTTTATTGATCGTTCATTTTTGAAAATGTATCAACAAACTATTCTTTAATATATGACTGTACCGTACCACATTTATTTTAAATCAAGCGTTGAGCAACCTAACCTTTGTCTAAATAATACTACACCCATAATTGTACCGAGTTCGATTTTAAAATGGAGTTGAGGTCAGTTTAATTAACCAATCGAAACACGAAACCACACAAACAATCGTGGAAAAGTCGAGGAAAGGCTGAAGAGATTTAATTCCGTTCCATTGATTTACCAGAGCAGTTAAGAGAACGGCTGGAAAATAAAAAGGGATTGAGGGAAAATGGGACGGAAAACAATAAAATATTGCAGTTCACCCCCTCACCGTAATGTTTCCACCTTTAATAGAATGTGTGTGAGAGAGATAGTGCGTAGATAGGATAGGGGGAGGGGGAGTTTATTAAATGGAAGAGTTACTATAAATCACAACAGGCGGTGACGTACAGACCCATTCTCGTAGGAAGAGCCTTATCTGACGGCTAGAAAAAGTGTTTTTTAAGTACTACGTCTTAATACCCTTTCAAATTATACGTTTATCTACTTATTACGCTAGTGGTTTTATAGATTAGAGAGGCTAAATTTATAGGAAGTGTACCTGTATTTGTGTGGAGGGAGAGTGGAAAACCATTTTGGAAAAACCACCTCAGTACACCGGATATAGTTTTGAGCCTTGATCTCTTTGTCATCGGGAGTCTAGTTTACTTCAAGAGTAGTTTTTTAAGGCGGTGTTTTCGTCTTTAGTCAGTTCACTCTTCTTCATCCCCGTGTTCATATTTTATTGTATATTCTTCAGCGACCATGTCTTCACCATTTCTTTAATTTTCCTGTAGTTTTTTTATTTAATTTATTAATGGTTAATTGTCCAACACTTTAGATAATTCGGCAGTGTGTCTTCCTACTGAGCTAAGGATCCCAGGTTCGATTTCCAACATGGGCGAAAATGTATCATTAATGAAAATATGAATTTACCCTTTCACATTGATAAATTAACGGAAGGAGACAGGATGTTGTGCCTGTCTTAAGTTAGATTATAAGGCATATGAAGCTACGGCAGGGCTAGTTGTGGAAAATATATGTCTTGTATAAAAAAGTGACCAGGACCACAGTCTGGAAACAGTAATGGATGTAAAGAGAATTTTTTTTATTATTATAACACCAATGCAAGAGTCTGTATCGACTAAAATTTAAATCCCATTAATCAGTGGCGTGTCGTGAGGTGTTGCCAGGGTAGGCAGACTTAGTTTAAACTGTACCTGTGAGTTGTTTACACCCCTCAGTAGAACACACTCATTAGTCAGGTATAAACGAGAATACATTCCCGGGTGATGCATGCAGAGCCTATGTATGATTGGTCAAATAGGGCCACAAGTGGGCGAGAACATATCACAGGTACAAATTTAACAAGGCCTGCTTCCCTTGCAACACCCCGCGACACGCCACTGCTATTACTTTTGTTTCTATCAGGTGTTCTAAAACTTTTGGCCCTTAAGCCTCATTTGAACATTAAAAATAAGCGTTAAGCCTCACTTATGGGGGGAAAAAAACAGCTTTTAGGATTAATTAAAACAAAAAGAAAGCATTCAATATTTTAATTTATTAATATATTTATGACTATTCGCAGTAGTACCCGGCACTTTTTGGGGGGGAGATGTTTTTATTTTAATGACTGTACTCAAACATTAACTTTTAAGTTAGTGCCATTAAGCCCTGTGTTGCCCATGGCGTTTTTTCTTCAGACCTGGTGTTTATCTATTTTTTTTAAACTAATAAAATTTTTAAAATTCTAGCTTCGAGGTGCATATTATGTTCATGCACAGGCACTATTAATTTTTAAATTTTAGACCTCTGCTTGCGGTAAATATAGAGCCACGCTCAAGACGTACAGATATACAGATACAAAAACTCCGTATTTAAGAAACATCGCTTTGCTTCAGACATGGCGCCTCACCAGAAATTCCCTCACGCCTCACAGTTTGAGAAATCCCGGTTAAAATTAGACAATAGAATTATATTTGTTAAGATTTTTTAAATATGTTATGGATGTCATAAACTACCCTTAATTTTAAGGTTGAATCTCTCATTCAAAAAAAAAAGTGGGAGAACCCAATGAAAAGCCTAGATACCAAGCGTCAGGCCAATCGTCAGTGGCGGATTAATCTGTTGGAGGCCCCGAAGTGCAATTTGATTTTGAGGTCCTCCCCATTCCCCCCTAATTTAAAATATTATAATTTTAAGGATTTTAAACTAAAATGTGGAATGAGATATCTGAGAAATGTAAAGTAGAAAAACTCGTATGGACAGAATCCGTAGTGAATGGGTGCTGAAGGAGTGCGGTTTCAAAGGAAATCCAATAGGTCAATGTGAAAGAAGTGTCTTACGTTGGTTTGGGGCGTGTTTAGAGGATGATTATGGACAGTACCACATGATTAGGTGTATAAATATAAGTCGAAAATAATCTTTGCAGAAAATCCGTTCCTCCCATACCTTTTGAGAAAAAACTACACTAAAGTTAGCGAGAGGTGATGTGGCAACACTGTGCCGGAAATCTCATATCCACCGGCGATTAGATGTAGACAGAAATGTGAGGTCAGTATTGAGTAAGCAGCACTGAACTACTGACACGTAGAACACCGGGATATGGCAATGGCAATAGAAGAAGCTGACAGCCGAGCTGGACCTGCCGCGCTGCTGTACACTGATCACTTCGTCGGAAGACGATGTTCGGGGCCGGTATTGTTGGGGGGATGCGATTATGGGCCCCTATTTGATAACAGATCTTTTGTATTTCCCTCCTTGACACGGTTTTACCTGGGCTGCTGGAGGACGTACCCTTGCTTGTGTGGTAGAGAATGCGGTATCGGTATGACAGTGTCGGTGTACACTTTGGGGCACAAGTGCGGTGGTGACTTAATGAAATCCACCCCCAACCAGTGGAATGGACGTGGGAGGTCTGTTAAATGGCCACCAAGGTCACCGGACCTCACATCACTCGATCTTTATTCTTATGGGGGGGGGCGGGGGTCACCTCAAAGCACTGGTGTACCCACCGCAGTCACCCGAGCACATCCATGCTGCTGTTCCGACAGTTGACGTTGACATGCTTCGCCGCGTGCACTTCGAATCCATACGCCATTTGGGGATACGAATAGCCGTGCGAGAGTAAACCTTTGAACACCTACTGTGTACTAACATGAACGTTTAATATAAGTTTCAGATACAGCGTTGCCACATTAACCTTTTATACATTTAATGCCGTTTTTGTCAAAAGAGATGGGGAAAACTGAATTTTTGCAAAGAATGTTTTGGCAAGACTGCCGATGACGGGGAGATGTGTGCTATAATCACGTTTATATGTACTGAGGGTGTTTTTTTTCCTAAATGGTTTTAAACTCTACCAATACGTGAATGCGGGTATACCTCCTTTAAATTCAACCTTCCTCATTCCTGACATATTAGCTCATAGCCAGAACAGGTAGTGAGACAAGGTGCTACTTAAAAAGAATCAAGGTTCAGATTCAGGTAGGAAGATTTTTTGACAGCTACAAAAGTTTATATAATAAGTTTTAAAGTATGTATTTACCCACCTAATCATATGGTAAACCTACAGTACATATCCTCCAATTACTACTCACCCTGGTTATGTAGTATATTTTAAATTTGTTGCAAACTGAACGAAATAATTTATATTATTATTATTATTATTATTATTATTATTATTATTATCATCAGCACCGAGTCTTACTGCCCGTTTGGGTTGTATGCAATTACACCCATGTGTAATAGTTAAGGTGATTGTGAGATGAAATGGAGGACCTACAGTTTAACGTGGGATCCGAACCACGGTGGAGGTTTGGCATTCCACACATTCACGAGTTTTGGATTAATACACGTCTTGTCAGAGGTTGAAGGAAGGGTTTGGGCGGTCAGATAAATCTTTGCTGGGACCGAGGATTGAGCCCCGGACCCCCCAGCACAGAAGTCTTGACACCTTACCCCTAGACCGCCAGATCACCCAACGAAATAATTAATTTTTCAAAATATATGGTCCTTGAAATGGTTATAAACCCTTGACCCTGATCCTGTGGTAAAAAAAAACCCAGCCATTTATTAGCTACAAAGTGTTTATCATGTTTGAATTAGTTTCTTTTAAAGCTTGGTCTGCTTAATATGAATATCAGGAAGAAATACAATAACAATGATGACTTGAAAAAATGGAGGGGGTGGAATTTTCAGTATACAGAGTTTCACTGAAATAAGATAAATGTTTTGCTTTTATGATCCTCTGATAAGCAGATTTGCACTTTTTTTTCCTTATTGCTCAAAATAACTTTGCTTACTTTAAACTAACCATTTATGTTTTAGCCCTGTAGTGGTAATGTAAAATATATAATTTATTCTTCGCTGATAAAATATTAGATATGTATTTACATTTTTACTGTTGAATAATGGATTTAACTTTCTGTAAAAATTTCGATTTTTTTTAAACTAGAATAATATACTGTTCTCTTGTCGAAATTGTACATGGGTTTCCATTAATAATTTTTATTCAAATTAGAGAATATATATTCAACAAACATAAGCTTTTTTTGTGTCACCGCGTCTTACTACCCGTTTGGTTTTTATGTTATGTACTAATTTCGCTAATGGCTTTATGGATTAGGAGGGTTATATTTAGAGAGAGTGTACTATGCATTTGCGTGGAGGGAAAGTGTAAAACCACCATCAGTAAACCCGACCAAGATTTGAACCCCGATCTCCTCGTCATCGGCAATCTAGTCTACTGTGAGAGTAGCGCCGTAGAACATGTGGTCATAGAAGTGAGTAAATATTAGTTTGGTTTTGTTTATATCAGGGGTTACAAGTTTCAAAAAATACATAACAAAAAAAAGTCAAAATAAGTATCAATTTTGTGGAAAAAAAGAGAGATACCAAATTTGTAAGAAAAATGGTTCTGAATTGTATATAAATGACCAAAAGCTTTCAATCACAGCCTTTATCTAACGTAGACCAAAAGTTGTTCTTTGGATATAATTTTATTTTTAGCATTGCGTCTTACTACCTGTACTAATTACGCTAGAGAGTTAGGGATGAATAATATTGAATTTATAAAAAGTGTACCCGCATTTGCGTGAAGGTATATTGTAAAACCACCTTCAGTACACCCAACCGAGATTCTAAACCCGATCTCCCTGTCATCGGAAGTCTAGTCCAACACAAGATTGACACCTTAGGCCATGTGGCCACCGAGTTAGGTATTTGCAAATAATTAATAAGTTTATACATATTACTTTTAAGTTCCCGACCAAATTTGGCCGGGAAAGCAGTTCATTAACAGTTGTTAAAAAAAGTTGGAAAAATCTAATACAATTATATTCACCAGCTTCATCCCAAAATGGGTCGTTAATGGCTTTATAATGTGGCATAAATAGAATCATAAGTAATTAGTAATCACACATTACGTAAAATTTTACAATGTATTTTGTTAAAACCATTATTTACTATTTTACCATATGATACTTCACTAAATTCAACTAAAAGCCTTGATGGGGTATAGCCATAAATTAAGAATAATATGTTTTAATTTACTGACAAAAATCACGAAAAAACCTAATCTCAAGGTGAGATTGAGGGGTGGGTGGGGGATGCGAGTAAAAGACAAGTGTTTTTTCAGTTTTTATGGCAACACTTTTTTTTTGCCATAATAAATCAAATATTGCTCCAGTACAAATATAGAATTTAATTTTCTTCATGTGGTGATGATATCAACAGTTCCTGAATATCTGTCATGAGCATGGTGGCATTATCTAACAAACTTTTTAAATGAAGAGAAAAAGTTTTCATTAAATCCAAGAAATTTTGATATCACCGTGTTTAATACATATAGTTTTTGCAGGTGTATATTCGATTAGCGGTATTTTCTATCAAAATAATATTATGTTAGTGTAGCTGACTGATATAGTGCGGTATTTCAACTAGACTTTATCAACAGTTCCCTAAGGCTGTGACGTCACTAAAGTCAAATGTTCTAATGGCTGCATGGGACGTAAAGTTTGTTCATAATAGGTTTTTACCTGAATGACAGTTCAAAAATCACGTTTAGGTTTTGGGTTGCCAACACTTGTAAAAGATCGTTGTTTTGTTATAGATGTTAGTTTTTTAGTTACATGTTATATTTTACATTTAAAATAACGTGAGGTTAAGTTTTTTCATACTATTTCACTTCTTTTAATAATTTCTTTTTACCCAATTCAAAACAATATTTTAAACAGTTAAAAGTACTTATTATTAGTTTTGGAATGTTATCTATTTTGTGTAATATAGTGCATACATTAATACATTTTAATACAGGCATCGTATTTATTTGGAAAAGAGAAATACTTGTCATTTTTTATGTATATAATTAATTTTATCGTATCTCGAAATATTTAACTGAATAAAATATTTTTATCCACTGCGTGGGTGAATCATTGTAAATAACTAGTTTCCGTCACGTTCAATCACATGGTTTAAATTCGTCGGTCGCCATTTTGGAGGTATGTTAGTTAGATCTTTTGTGGAAGTGCTATGAATAACAGTTTTTTTAAGTGGAATAAAACGATAAATAAACTTTGTGTCCGACCTCAAATAAATATATAAATAATATTGATCTGAGTTACTGGGGTTAACTATCAACTTCATACATTACCAAACGTTTTCATTACAATTATCCAAAGTGACCTGTCAGCTGTTGGCGTAGGGCTGTATTAGGGATTATTTCTATTAACTTTTTTAGCTGTCATCCAAGTAAACTTAGGTCGTGAATGTACTATAGGTGGACTGGGAATTGCTACCATGCACAACGATTTCCCCACCAAAGTGTCTCCCCGCCTTACCATGAACTAATTTTACCTCAGACATAATACAAGGAGTAGCTAAACGTTCAGCTGGATGGCTTGTACTGAACTACAGTTACTGTATTCTGATGGCAATTCATGGTATTCATTTCCAATTAATATTCTACTATTTGATTCTGCCTAATATGAAAGTATCCAATCATCCTGTTTACAATTCCTTAGTTGACCTTGGCACTCTTGGGGTAAGATGCTCACCTCAGTACCCGATGTTCGTGGGTTCAAACCCAGCTGAGTTAAAAGGATTTTTCTTGAGCGATAAAAATCCGTGTCACAATTTCCTTCGGAGAGGAAGTAAAGCCGACAGTCCTATGTCATTGTGGCGTGTAAAATAACCCTGGAAGGGGAGTGAAAATATACTTTCCGGTAAAATTAGTAAGCCCTTTCGTTCTCGCTCAAAGAAAGTCTCGTGTGCTGATATAATCTGTCGGTTTAGAAAGTGCACGTACCTCAAATAAATAAATGCATAAAATTTCTTCTAGTGTAATCGACGTTGCCCAATTCACAAATTTCTCAGATAACAGGTGTCCAATTCAATACCATACGGTTGCATGCCCTACATGTTGATCCCGTTCGGCTACAGATTTTTACTTTCTCTCTATCTTACAGGTAGAGAAAGTATGGTGATCGTCAAAAAAATCGAACTCGAGATTTTGATGAATTTTGACGTTTCATGACTTCCTGAATCCGAAAAAGTGGTTTTTGAATGTCTGTCTGTCTGTCTGTCTGTCTGTCTGTACCTCCAACTAGAGCCTAAACTATTTTACCGATTGAGCTGAAACTTGATATCTAGGGTTTTCATAGGGTTGCCCCGAGGGGTTTTTGGAATTGGATATCTACCCCTAAAATTAAGGGTAGTTTACTGAAGGGAAAAAAGAGAAAAAGTCGATTTTCTCAAAATCGGCTCTAACGATTTTGATTAAATTTCATTTATGAACATTAATAAATATTCCAAACAAAATGGCTACTCTCAATATTTCGGCAAAATGGCTTTAAGGGCTCCGGTCTGATGCGTAAATTAACATTTTTTATAATAGCTCCGAAACTATTTGAGATATGAAATTACTTAGCATTACAAATATGTATATATATTTATAATACAGATATTTTATCCGAAACATATTTTTATAAAATCAATAACTTTCAATCTATACGCAATTATATAATTTTTTTAACTTTTTGGACATTAAAGTTTAAGTATTGCGACCGTAAAAAAAACTAACCTGAAATGTTGATGGATGTCGACGTCTCATGACCCCCCGAACCCTAAAAAATAGTCTTTGCAATGCCGTCTGTCTGTGTGTCTATAAAAACTTAAAATTAAGGGTAGTTTACTGAAGGGCGAAAAGAGAAAAATTTGGTTTTCTCAAAATCTGCTCAAACGATTTTGATTAAAATTCGTATCTAGGCGTTGATTAAGATTATAAATAAACTGGCTATTTTCATTTTCCTATGAAAATGATTTTTAGGGTACTTTACAGAAGCGTTAATTTCCGTATCTCCACAACTATTTGAGAAACTAAACAACTTATCATTGCAAAATTGTAGGACTATTAGAAATAAAAAACTTTTATTTGACATATATTTTTATAAAAGCAACAGTTTCTGAGATATTTGCAAATATATTAATACAATTTTGTGAGCTTTAGTTGTAAACATATACTACTTAAGTCTTAACGCAATAATTCTCCAATGCCATAGAGTAATTAAATATAAGTAAGTATCTAAAAAAAGTATGTTATTTTTCCTTAAAGCTCTTAGGAGAAATGTTTGCATAGCAATGATCTATCTCCATTTTAGACTCAATAGTCAATATTTACATTTTTTATTGGTCAAAATGTATAAATGAATAATTAAATATCAATGCGATGACTTGAAGATCTGCAACACCATATAAAATGTTAAAATTTTAACCAGAAATCGAAATTTTAATACGAAGTGTTGACCCTTGTGGAAGACATTAAACTGTTTGAAATGCTCTTAGGTGGACAAAGATGCACCTCTTTTCTCATTGATTCTATATCATTGTATATTATTTTATGCGTGTTCTTATGTGGAGTGGTGATGATACAATGTACATTATTCCGTTCAGAAATCTTACGAGTTTATAGAAAGAGAGAGAAAGTCTGTGCGGTGCGCCGTACCATTTATTTTTTCTGCGTGGTCTAGAAGTAATAAGTATATGCAGAGAAGTACGTTATTTTCCATTCAACGCCATTTCCCTCCTTCCAAATTTCTCTCAAACCTTTGTAGCATCAAACTTTATAAACCACATCCCGCCACTAATCTACATTACAAAGGCAGAAAACCTCCACCTCCCCACATCATCCCTTCTTTGGAAAGATCCCGAAGAAAGAAAAGGTCTGCGCTACAAATATTGTATCTCATACCAAAAAAAATCCTTTCACAACAAGTGGTTCATAGTTGTGATCTGTCTCTTTGTTGTTGTTGTTGTAGTGCTGTCAGTTGTTTTTTTAAAATTTCATATATAAAGTTGCTCGCAGAGGTAGCATTGGTAGCATTTATCGAAGCGAGAATGTTCAAAGGTTAATTTGTTGCTATGGAAGGACTTCAATAGATTTCATATTTTTATGTCCAGTAATTAGTTTTCTAGATCGAATCTCTAGGGGAATAACACAAAAACACCACCCCCACCCTCTTCCCTCATCTCGGAACCAATATAAAGCCGAACACCGTAAGCTACAGTAGCCCCATGTCTTCTTTGGTGCTGACTGACAGTTCACAGCTGACTTCTGACAGTCAACAGTTAGGTATATACCTAAATTTTGACTGTCAGAAGTGACAACTGCTAAATACATGTTTTTTGCAGATCATATGGATCGGCGTAGGGATACATAACTTGGTCTGGTAGCTTTTCAAAGCCGTCAGAAGTCAGCTGTGAGCTGTCACTCTGCACCACAGGAGCTAAAACTGAGGTATAACTGTGATAAGCCTTAAACACGTATTTGTCGGTTGCCATAAAAATAAAGATATATCTTAGAGATTTTTATAAAAAATGAATCCAGTGCAGCCAACATTGACAAAAATATTCTGAATCTACATCCTGATTCTAGAGATGACTTATCTAAAGGCTTGAAAAGCTCCCAGATCTATTTTCACGTATTCATACATATAATTTCATAGGAGTTAGGCGCGCGGCACTGCACATATAATAATGGCGAACACTTTCTGTGATACGGGACCGTTAATGATTACCCTCAGAACGTATTCCCATTTCTAGATGGACTGGTGTGTTGTTTACTATTAATTGCCGTATGTTCTGCTGCCGTGCTCCAAGATATTGAGGTGTGCAGTGCCGTGCGCGTAACTCCTATGCAACCTGTTGGTACGCGCATGCTTGAACAGCCTTGCTATCCCGGTGCTGTACGATGAAACTTTGAGCACATTTAATGGTATTAGTATAGTTTGCTAGATGTAAGTGTACAGATATGTTGTATTACTTTTGGTTCAAACAAGCTATACGTGCAGTTTGGGCGTTGAGTTCCCCAGTATCCTGTTTATATAAAGCATGCTATTAGCGTGCGTGACCTCGCCGCAAGGAAGAGAAGCAAAACTGGGTGAAAAACTTCATTCCCCAATTTTTTAACCAGTGACTTTTGCATTTTGCGTATTATTATTATTATTATTATTATTATGTGTTCTGTCTCACGACAAGTCCATTCCTTTTGTCAGTTAAACTAGACCACAAATGCGCCCTGTCCTATGCCTCCTCCCTCAGCTCCCAGAATTTTCTTCTTTCCTTAAAGGCATCCAATATTTGAATCCTCCTTCTTCCTAAGCTCCTCTTTCCCTCAACCTTTCCTTCTATGTTATCGTGCAGAAGACAGTTCCTCCTAAGGATGTGTTCGATACAGTTTGTTTTGTACCAAAGAACCAAATCCAAAATGGTGCTCTTCTCACCCACTCTTCTTAGGGCTTCATTTGTCACCCTGTCTGTCCATCTGATCTTCTCAAGTCTTCTCCAGCACCACATTTCAAAGCTCTCCAAGTATTTCTTTCCCATCTTCTTAAGGGTCCAAGTTTCTGCTCCTTACATTGTGATGCTCTAAGTGTTGCATTTAATCATAATATAGTATGTTATAAAAGTTGCAGCTAATTAAATATAAAATCCTTTGTTCTGTTTAGATTAATCAAATAATTGTTTTGTAATTTTTATTGAATAAATTATAATATTATGGACTAATTACTAATACTAATTTCATATAATATATATTTCGCACTTCCAACTAATGTTGATTTGTTTCGTTCTAGCCGCTCCCCTTGTTGCTGTATTATCCGACATGTCAGTCCCGTTTAGTTAGGATAGTCGGTACTCTATTGTGCCATAGAATAACACTAGTAAAAGTCTCATGTACTCACTTCGGTGGCCGCATCGTCTAAGGTGCTGCTCTCGCAATAGACTAGACTGCCGATGACAGAGAGATCTAGGTTCGAATCTCGGTCAGGTGTACTAAAGATGGTTTCTCCAAAACTGTTTCCCATTTTCCCTCCACGCAAATGCGGGTACATTTCCTATAAATATAAACTTCTTCATCCTTAAAACCATTAGCATAATTAATACATAAGCGTGTAACCCGAATGGATAGTAAGACGTGGTGCTAATAAAATACTATCATATATTGTAAAATGTTATCAATTTTGGTCGAAAATAGTTTGTATTTTCTAAAAGTTTATTTCAACCAAAATCATACCATAGACAACGAACAATTGCCCTTCCTTTTAAATACTTTTGGAACACACGGGTCCATGTTGAGTTACACCCTCAGTGCTAGTCCTCACCAAAAATCTAGCTAGGCCTTGGTTCGATGCTGGTTGATATTGACAAAGATACTAATTTACTAGTGATGAGATTTTCAGAGCCCTTGAACGCTTTAGGAAATTTAAGGATTCGAGAAAATATCAAATTTGAGATTCTAAAAACAAACAAAAAAAAAGTATTTTTTTCTCTACATTTTGAATAGAAATTTAGTTTTGAAGTTTCATATTGTTTGTTGGTGACTTAGCTCCAACCTAATTACAGGACAAATTCATCAACCAAACCCTATATCGTTAATTTAACACTTAAATGTTGGTATGGATGTAAGATTTTTTCTTAACACCGCGTCTTACTAACCGTTCAGATTATACAAATATGCACTAATTATGCTAATGAGTTAGGGATGAGGATGATTGAATTTTATAGTAGGTTTACCAGCATTTGCGTGGAGGGAGAGTGGGATAGCATTTAGGAATAACCCCCCTCTGTACACCCGATCTGGATTGTAACAGTGATTTAGTTGTCATTACTAGTCTAGTTGTGTTCTTTTTGCGAGATAGACGTCTTATACCATATGGCCACCGAAGCAGGTTGTATGTGTTAATGAATGCATTTTAACAACAAAACTAACATTTATTTACTATTTCTATTTTCTATTATTCTACTATATTTTTATTTCTTCTTATATTCATAATATTTTTTTCTTTAAAGATTTTAATTCGAGATTTGTAATCGGAAAAAAAAATAGGGAATCTGACTAGACTTTTTTTTTACATGGATTTGTCCCGTAATCAAATAAGTAAACGTCTATATTCAAAATCACGACATTATAAATGAGAGCGGGTAGTAAGATTTATTTGTGTTGAGTTGTTAAGTCGCAAGGTATGGCGACATCTTTCTACGTCTCTGTTTGAAAAGACAGCGCAGTTTTGTACACAGAAACGTATCAGAATGACCACAACTTCTTTTTTTTTTCTAGGAATCTTCGAAAAGGAAATGTCGCCAGATATATATACCCCTTCAGGGTACTTATCTACTTCACTTTCCTTCCTGACGAGGAGCCGTGTAGGTAGAGTCAATGAAATCTTAATCCGTGTTCTAAATCTCATGTGTTGGGAATTGTCATGCATATGACGTAATAGTTGGGCTTTTAAATTAAAATCTATAACGTGTGAAATATCTAGCGCAAAAAACGGTTTATCTACTTAAAATAAAAAACTAAGACACCAGAAATTTTAATTTATAAAATAAGACATCTTTTATTAGTATTATTATTATTAATATTATTATTAATATTATTATTATCATATTTTATCATAAAAGGAAAGCTAAACTCAGAGAGTTATTTAAGGATATCCCGTATCAATAATTTATCTTGTAGAGGTTCTGCCTATATTATTTAATACTATTTAAGTTTACATTGTTTAAGTTTACAATATTCTAATCTATTTTTTGCATAATGTTACTGCTTTTAACCACTATTTGGTTATTTATTTTTAATGTTACTTTTATTCTTATCATTATTAACTACTTTTTTGTCTCGTGGTTGTTTATCGGTATATGGCATTATTTGGCCATTTTTTGTCTATCATGTTTTCTTATGTAAATGTATGTATTGTAGGGTATGTACTTGTGTGCTTTTCAGTGCTGGCCTGTTATAGGTCTTACGACTGTTGGCCGGCACTATAATAAAGGAAATTGAAATTGAAAAGGAAATTGAAATTGAAATTATTATTAATATTATTATTATTATTATTATTCAGGATAGCAAACTTGGATCCAATTTAATCATTATATCAAATGTCACTCTAATGGTGACGAACAAACATTAATATATCATTCTTTAAACGTTACAACTGTTACCCATAATGTCCCAAGTTAGGTAGTTTGTAAGTCGTGTCCTGATATATTATGCGTTTTAAGATAGATAGGTTCTACTGGTTGAAATAATAAAGCTATTATTATTTTCCCTGGCCAAGAAACAAACAATAATTTCCTCTCGAACACACTATTATAGCCAAGGGAAGGCCAGACGTGTGTGTGTAGCCGGTCCCAAAGTGACGTCACCCATTGCCTCCAGACGGTAACCATGGCAACCAAACAGACACTCCCTCTCGATGATGAGCCGAGGTTTTTTTTTTGGTGGAGAGAAAACACGTGGCCTGGTTATTTAATTAAACACTTGTCAACATGGGAGTATCAACTCTATATACACATACACATACACACCCTCTCTCTAGCTCTGAAAATACTCTCAAACACAAACCTGTGCGCGCAGTCTACCGTTCGGCAGAAGAACTAAGCACTACCGAGAGATCACAAAGCACAAAGCACAAAGCTTGTACAAATATTGAGAGCACGAAAGCTTAGTTGCTGATGGATGAAGCGCGAGTACGATTTTAGTAGGAGAGGGCTTTGAAGGTCTTTTTTCTTATCGGAACCCTAATGTATAGTAGGATTATAGTAAGATAAAAAGGCCTTTCGAAATATTCATTCCTTCCAAAATTGAGGATGTCTGCGCAAAAAACATTATAAACCTCATAGATCTAGACGGGGTGGATTCACTATTTAAATTGTTATTAAATCTTTAAATCCAGCTATAATATATAAATAAAATATCTGTCCATATTAAATATTCTCAAGGTCTTAACTGACTATTATATTATTATTATTACTATTACTATTACTATTAACCCGCCTCGGTGGCGTAGTTGGCTAACGCGCTAGTCGTGTTGAGCTCGACCGCTGAGGACGGGGAGATCGAGGTTCGAATCTAGGTCGGGTGAACTGTGGGTGGTTTTTCCTAAATGGTTTTCCACTCTCCCTCGACGCAAATGCGGGTTCACTTCCTCTAAATTCAACCCTCCCAATTCCTAATCCATTAGTGTAATTAGTACTTAAGCGTATAACCCGAACGGGTAGTAAGACGCGGTGCTAAATATTATTATATTATATTATTATTACTATTATTAGCACTGTGTCTTACTAACCGTTCGGGTTGTACGCACTTACGCTAATGTGTAATGGTAGGATGATTGTGAGATGAAATGGAGGACCTACAGTTTAACGTGGGATCCGAACCACGGTGGAGGCCTGGCGTTCCACACATTCACAAGTTGTGGATTAATACACGTCTTGTCAGAGGTTGAAGGAAGGGTTTGGGCAATCAGATAAATATGTGCCGGGGCCGAGGATTGAACCCCGGAACCCCAGTACAGAAGTCTGACACCTTACCTCTAGATCATTTGTTCACCTTGACTGACTATAAAAACAACTTGTAGTTCAAGAGGTAAGTTAACAGAAATCACTGCCAACACATTTTTTCATAAACTAGAGATCATATTTTTCCCCCGAACCTTTTAATTAGGGTATATAGTCTATATGTCCACCTTGAGACAATATTTAGAGAAGGGGTAAAGAGAGTGTGAGCGTGTGATTCGCGCCCGTCGGCGAGTCAAAGCCTTGATACCAACAACTGTAAGTCATTAAGAGGACATATAGGACTTTTATTTTTTTATTGGTACTGTTTCAATACTAGTAAGAGGGAACGTTGGATGGTTAGGTTAGGTTAGGTTAGGTTAGGTTAGTCATTGATCTGATATCTCTATTCTGCTGAAGACAAATTTTTCGACCTTGCCAGAGTAAAATCAATTACCACTCTGAAAAAAAAAATGTGACTCATACGAAATATTTAGTAAATCGGAAGGGGGGGGGGATTAAATAAACATTAAATGTTTTCGTAAGTAGATAGTATTAAAAAAAATTGAATATTAAGTGGGCGAAAACACACATGGTTATTTTCCCCAGGGCTCAACCAACACATAGCCAAAGGTAGTTGAGCTTTTGATAAGATTAATATGAGTTCACTCCCAGATTTCATTGACCCAACATATCTTTTTTTAAAGTTAAAAAAATATATCAAGAGTACAAGTTTATACCAGCACACTTGACTTGCTATATTTACTTTCAAACAGAGAGAAGGATGGGATCTTGGGAGTTTTATTAAAAAAAAACCTAGTCCTACATTTCTATCCCTCTCTGGTTTCGGCCTGCACCCGAGGCTACAGACAAAACGATTTGACGGATTTCATTCAAATCTAATATTTAGAGGTTATATGATCATATACCTCGAGGACAAAATCGTATATTTGACCATAGCTGTTAAAATGTGTTGTGTGGGTATTTTACTAATGATTTAGTTTTGAAACTAGCTTTTAAATATTTTGTTCACATGATAAATTTAACACTGTATATCATACTGGTTTTCTGAAGAAAAAAATTACAGATAATTTACTGGTGACTTCTTTTTTTTTTAATTGAAATTTTTCGGGAATAGTTTATAGCTATTTCATTTAAAAATGGGAATCTGGGGATTGTTTCATATAATAAATAAAAATTGTAGTTTGTTTCACTAACATATAATATAATTATTATATATATATATATGAGGCCAGTTTACTGATAAGCTATTTTTGGGAGATTTGTTAAAAAATAATAAACTAAATGAGAAAGTAGGTTTATTATGATTGTGTTATAACATTTTAGAATTATTTATTTGGAGCAACAAGTCTTACTACCCATCCGCGATACACCTCATATTTATTATAATGGTGATAAGGACGAAGAAGATTTAATCTAGAGGAAATATACCCATATTTTCATAGAGGAGAGCGGAAAACGCATATCTTTTAACTACACTAATGAGTTAGAAATTAGGAAGGTTCAATTTAAAAGAAGTGTACCCAAATTTGCGTGGAGGGAAAGTTGAAAAGCATTTAGGAAACACCACCCTCAGTGCACTCTATTGGGATTTGAAACCCAATCTCTCTGTCATGGGCAGTCTAATCTATTGAGAGCGTGATACTTTAGACCATTCGGCTTTATATATTTAAGTTAGTTTATACGTCTTTTGCTGATATAATAAGTCGCTTTATAAAGTGCAAGTAAAATAACTAAAGTAATTTATAAAATAGTGTTATTTTATTGAGTATAGCCAGGACAAATAGTGAGAGACGCTAAGAAAAAATAAATCCCGATACTATCACACTGCTATAGTATGTGTTATAGTATGTGTTATTAGAATTTTCACTTAAAAAAATACGCACGGGAAAAAAATAGTCGTATGGCCTTCTTGCACAGAACTACACTTGATATCATCTCTGAGGTAACTGCATGGCTACTACTGGGAAACAGCTTTTGTCACTTTCTCGTAATCGTGTGGTCAAACTTACCTTAAATATAAGACAAAACTTTGCAACGCTGGTTCGTCGAATGTTGCCAGTAGCTCCTTCTTACCCCCCACAGCACAAAAATACATAACTGAGAGCCTCACAGTATAACCAAAGTCAGGACATGAAAACAAACATGTTTCAATGTTCATTAAAGCGCTAATGTGGTCGAGAGTTTTTTTCGTAATATGGAACGGATGATTAAATCAGCGTAAAATTGGTCACATAAACGAATATTCGGGCAGGCTCACCGCTAACAGTGCGGTTTAATTGTAATAAATGCAGAAGACTCTAAATGAATTATACACATAAAAAAAGGGCACACTGGTAAAGTAACAATATATTGTGCAACTATTTAAATTGACGCTAATTTTAATGAAAACATAAAAATATTACAGACTCATCTCTTTTTCCATGAAAATGACATTACTTCATAAAAGTAGACATTAACCATTATGATCATATTAATGCAAATATTTTGAGATCAGTGATAACTTATGGTTTTAAAGTTATAGGACTCTTAAAAAATAAACAACTTTTTGACGCAACCCCACCCCCCTTTTCGGCTCTCTGTCAAGATAGCTTACGAGAGGGGTAAGGTTACAAGCAAGGTAGTTGTGTGGGTTCCAAATAATATGCAGGTTTGTGAATTTTGGTTTAGTAGTAGATAATAAAGGATGCTACAAAATGTGATGTTGGTCGTAATAAGAAGAAGAAGGATGGACACCCGTGCTCGTTGAAGAACTCGCTTAACTTGTGAATACTTGGACCGAACAAATTGATTGCTACTACGCGGTGCCTCTACAGAACTCGATCCCGGGACCCTGGGCTTTATATCGATTAAGGCATCGGGCAGCGTGACAACCCACTAGATAGATGAAATTGCCTTCCCCTCCCCTTCCTTGCTGCCCAAAATAGTAAAGGGTCTTTTATACCACGATATGGGCCCCTTTCGGGTTTACCAGCTTAAACATTGTTATGAATTGTCAGCACTCTACTGAAACCTCTCGAGAATGTTACTTCATAGATGCTAGGCCAGTAATTATATAGCACGTGCGTCCAATCGACTTATGTAAGTGTATACAGCTCTTTCTACAGCTTACATAACAGTCGGTGACCTGGTGGTCTAGGGGTAAGGCGTCAAGTATCAGACTTTTGTGCTGGGGGTCCGGGGTTCATTCCTCGGTCCCGGCACATATTTATCTGATTGCCCAAAACCCTTTCTTCACATCTGACAAAACGTGTATTAATCACAACTTGTGAGTGTGTGGAATGCCAGGCCTCCACCGTGGTTCGGATCCCACGTTAAACTGTAGGTCCTCCATTTCATCTCACAACCACCCTACCATTACACGTTAGCGTAAGTGCGTATAACCCGAACGGGTAATAAGACGCAGTGATAATAATAATAATAATAATAATAATAATAATAATAATAATAATACATAACAGTCAATACAAATATTTAAACATTGCTCGGTGGTTAGAACAATTTATTTTAAATAATTATTTATAAAATCAATATTTTCCTAATTATAGGTGAACTTTGGGAGATGATGAGTTGATAAGGCACCGAACAAATAATGTGTTTCTGTAACAGTGACTTATTTTCTAGCACCAGGTCTTACGAGCTATACGCCTATGCCGCTAATTACGCTAATGGTTTAGGGATGAGTAATGTTGAATCTAGAGAAAATATACCTGCATTTGCGGGGAGTTAGAATGGAAAGTAATTTAGGAAAAAAAAGCTTTCAGTACACCCGACCGGGATTCAAACATCAATAACTCCGTCATAGAACTTATCACTTTTTAAATAAAAATTATCTGCTGTTAAATTATCAAGAGCTTCAGGGAAAAAAAACTAAGGGTTTCCTAAATAGTAATCAAGATATATTTAGTCAGTGAGGTGGTATGGGAGGGGGATGCGAAAAAAAGTGTTTTTGTAGTTTAGGTAACAACTTTTTTTCGGTAAAATAAATCAAATAGTTCTCCATTAGAATCATAAGAGTTTAATTTCCTGCACACTGTGATATCAACAGTGTTGATTATCTTTTATGAGCATGTCGGGAGTAGATGACAAACTTTTTAAATAAAGAGAAAAAGTTTCTCATCTTAGGAAAACCTTGAAAGATTTATTATTATTATTATTATTATTATGTTTGTATTTAACGTACATTTTCTGAACAGACTTATAGATTAACTTGTACTGTATACAAAACAAACACAACATCCAGCCCTCCCCCCTTCACCCCCTCCCCCGACTGTCGATTCATCTGTGAAAGGGGAAATCCACATCTCACCAACGATACTTTTTCGGTCATGCCGGGAATCGACCTAGGGACCCTTAGTTTAGCAGGAAGATACGTTACCGACTGAGCTAAGAGGTTGGATCTTGAGAGCTGATATTCAAGAAATGTTGAGATTACCATGTGAGGAAAATTAATATATTTATTTCTACTGGATGAATATTTGATTTGATTTTGTCTATTTTATTTTTTTAAATGTTACAACAATTACAAAATTACTGCCATTAACTCTCAGCTCCTAACATCCTTCCTTGTGTTTAAAGTACAAATAAAAAGGTGCTATAATTTATGAGAAAAGACTGTACAAGAGAATATATTTGAGCTCACCTCTCTTTAGAACGGGTTACCACCATATTTAGAGAAACTTATCAGTCTTACCAGGCCAGTAGGTAAAGCAATGATTGGTGGGAGAGAAGGGGGCGGGGGGGGGGGCGGGGCTTTATACGGG
>CABFWO010001076.1:0-23201 GCA_902155825.1 Timema genevievae | reverse complement strand
CCCCCAACCCCAATTCCTCACGTGTTTATGACAATATTACTCTTAGCGTTCTCTATCACACACAATGGAAAGTTTAATTTATATATAAAAAAATATAGCTAGTTTACTTACTAAAACCCTCTTCAGTGGCCAAATGGTCTAAGAAGTCACTCTCGTGCTAAAATGAGCTGCTGGTGATAATAACGGTGTTTGAATCCCGGTTGGGTATATTGAGGGTGGTTTTCCTAAATGGTTTCCCACTCTCCTTCCACGCAAATACGGATAATTTACCTCTAAAATGCTTTCTTCCTCATACCTACCTCATTAGAGTAATTAACATTGATCCAATAACCTGAATATATATTAAGACCTGGTGATTAAAAAAATGAAAACTTATAATAAAATGGACAATTAATTATTTTAATAAATTATGATTTACCAGTAAAATGAATGGTTAACAAAGAAAAATATCGTAAAATTTCAGTAAACAATAAATAAAGAGAAGATCTACCTGAGGACTTAAACCGCAAACACCAAGCACTAGAGTTTCGTAAACAATGGACTATTTAAATATCCCCAGAGTTAAAAATCCATTAGGTTCACACATGGTGATAGGGCAGGCAATTAAATGGATCCCCTAAGACCAATCCATCTTTGAGGAAAACCTCTTAATAGCTCTAAAAACTAAGCGTTTCTAGTTACATGTTTATATGAACTTTACTTAATTTTGGTGGATGGGAGTACGACCCTAGAATATTTGACACCAATTAATATACATCCTGTATATATACACCTTTATAACTTAACATAATTAGCTCAATAAATACATAATCAGATACATACATATTATAACTATTAAATTATAAATATTTAGCGTAATACACTATCTATACAAAACTGGCTACTTATATATGTACATATATATAATATGTATGTATACTATTTAATATATATATACATATATATAAATTGAAGTCAGTTTTGTATGGATAGTGTATTAAGCTAAATATTTATAATTTAATAGTTATAATATGTATGTATCTGATTATGTATTTATTAAGCTAATTATGTTAAGTTATAAAGGTGGTTTTATGTAGAAATTAGGTGTATTTATATCTATGAATTGTTATAAAATATGGCGGTGGCTACTCGTGTTTAAGATTTGGTTGGGGAAAGTTGGGACATACCCATTAATTTAATTCCAAATAAAGTTGCGACGCGACAAAGTCCAAAGAAAAATTTAATCTGGATGCTTTTTGGCCATTTCAGATTTTTTTTTCTTCTCCACCCTTTGTCTCTTTAAGGTGATGTGTCTTGGCGGTACAAACAACCATTAAATGCTTTCAAACAAAGTGAGGTGGATAAGTGTGTGCGTGTGTGTGCGTGTGCGTGTGCGTGTGCGTGTGTCCTTTGCTAACGTTATCACCCTTTGGGAATTGAGTTAAACTATCTGCTGCTACGAAGGACATTGGGTTGAAGGGTGGGTAGGATTTGCCATAGCTTTTTTTTATCCGGTTTAGGAAATTAATATTATAAAACCTCGTGAAAGGTTTCAAACAAAGAAACATCAAATTTGCTTCGGGACATTTTTAAACTTTAAGAGAAAACGAGAGAAAAGTTTTAATTTCAATTAAAAGATGAGGTTTTATACAGGCAGATTTTTTAAAAAATATTAACTAAATCATATCTATTACGTTCCCACTTCTGGGAAATACTTTTTTCTTTTTTTTTTAGAAAAAAGGGCGTTAAATTAGTTCCAAATAATCATTTTGAAATCCAAACAAGCCTAATTGGACTAACACACTATTTTATATAATAATATTTTTGTTTTATGGTTGTTCAAATTTCCTCTAGTTTATTCGTTGTATTTTTTTGTAAGCATCAGGTTTTTACTACCTTTTCAGGTTACACACATATCTAATATATATTTAGCACCGCGTCTTACTACCCGTTCAGATTATACGCTTAAGTACTAATTACGCTAATGGGTTAGGAATTGGGAGGGTTGAATTTAGAGGAAGTGAACCCACATTTGCATGGAGGGAGAGTGGAAAACCATTTAGGGAAAACCACCCCCAGTTCACCCGACCGAGATTCGAACCTCGATCTCTCCGTCCTCGGTGGTCGAGCTCAACACGACTAGCGCGTTAGCCAACTACGCCACCGAGGCGGGTCATATCTAATAATTACGCTAATAGGTTAGGGATGAGGAAGGTTGAATTTAGAGGAAAGGAGAGTGGAAAATTATTTAGTAAAAACCACCCTCATTACATCCAACCGAGATTCGAACCCCGATATCCCATTCATAGGCAGTCTAATCTGTTGCGATAGTGACGCCTTAGACCATGCGGCCACCGAAGCGGGTACCAATAAAGAGGACTTTGGAAATGTCTCGCCCGAGTATGCTCAGTTTCGGTTGAAATAGTTTTATATTATGTAGTTTGTTGGAATTGAAATAGTTTTACTCAAGATGAAATTGCTGTGGTTTTGAACGGACGAGAAGATAAAGAGTTAAATATCGTATCCCCCTAGCGCTCCCATTTTCTTTCGCTCTCTCTCTAACATTTTTCAAATGGATACTAATGTTACCGAGTGTGTTGTTAACACTGCTCTGAGGATGTTTACTCGGGCTGACCACAGGAATAGTTGACAGTCTTGAACGACACAAACGCGCTTTGGAAGATCATGTGAACTTTGAAACGAAGCGATAAGATATATTATAGTCGGACCACAATAAAAAGCCACTTTTAAGGACGTTGCCTATCTGTGACGTAGCGGCCAGTAGACATAGGGTTCCCAATGTTAATGTTTTAACGTTTTATACGGCGAGTTTTCAAAAATATAACATTGAAACAAGAACCATACATTATTATACAGCTCAAAAAATAGTCTATCATCATCACAAAAACATATTTTTGATCTTAGGATTATTTTTTTTTTGTGAATGTATGTTTTAAACTGTTTACACCTCAGACTATTAGGTTAATTTAAGAAAATGTCCTATAGGTATCTTACTACCAGGATGTAGATAAAAAAAAAGTCCTTGAAAGCAAATGTTTATCTAGAATAGGAAACAAGAAAAAGAATTTAAAAAAATGAAAGTCAATGTTGTCCAGGTGAAAATAGTAAAGCGGGTGCTTATACTAGTCAGTGGAAGAGGGAAAGTCCTATCGTAAGGTAAACAGGAGGCTTCTCAGGGTAAACTGATTATTTTATTCCCTCTCTTTCTATTTCGTACATTGACGTCTAAGTGAGATAATGCATCAAGTCAAGATGCAACCCGCATCGCAAATCTTAACAAAAAAAAAACCTGCTTGGGTCTTATTTTCATAGTAAGACCACTAGGAAAATTCCTAGATCCATTTTAAAGTATTCATACGTCAAGTCTACAGCTGTCACTTTTGATAGATACTATAAATCTATTTAAAATAATTTTATTTCCTTTACTATAGTGCTGGCCAACAGTCGTGAGACCTATAACAGGCCAGCACTGAAAAGTACACAAGTACCTTACAAATACGTATAATTACAAGAGAAAACAAGATAATCATAGCTAAGTAATTATATATACTGATGAATAGTAACGAAAAATTAGAAAATTATAATTATAAGAATAAAAAATAACAATAAAAAAATAGCTAAAGAGTAGTAAAGGGTAAGTATTTAAAAAGCAGTAACAATAAGCAAAAAATAAATGAGAATAAAATTATCTGTGGACAAGTTAATAATAATGATGATAGTAATAAAATAATAATATGTTATCAATTTGAACGCAAAAAAGTGTGTATTTTATAGAAAAAAATTTCTTCCTATTAAATTTTAACTATAACTTAACGTTTGGCACCGGATACTTGCAGCTAGTAGTAAATAAATAAATAAATAAATAAAATAATGACGAAGTTGTCTCACTCACGGATAAAATTAGTTAATTTTCAGTTGTGTGATGTATTGGTCATACCTATAGGCCTACATGCCAACCCCAAATTGATTCCTTGTCGTTGCATATTTTCGGGAAAACGTTCAATTTCGTAGAACAAACAAATAATTGTTCGCGGGGTTAAAATAGACACGTTTATGGCCATGTTGGTGGAATTAATTAAACGCCAAACGAATTAAGAGAATGTGCATCATTAGTCTGGAAATATTTGCAAAGCTCGAATAGCTGTGTCACGGTTGGCTGTTATACGTACCGGTACCTAACGGAAATAACCATTCTCTGGTTAGCGGGGGTTCGAATATCTGACGCGGCAAAAAAAAGGTATTTGACGTTAATTTGTTTGATGACGTTTTGAAGGGGTATGAGGAATACTAGTAACGTGTTTAAGGTTATTTGACAATCATAATCACTAGACTTGCTCTAGCATTTATAAATTAAGAGTTCGAGTATAATTTAAATAGCGGCTAAAACTAGACTTTCTAAATTTTTTAAAAAAAAAGCTCGAAATATTTGAGGACTCTTAAATGTTCACTATTTCTTAGTTTTTAAATTTTAAGATATAATTTCATATCAAATATGAATCCTTCAATATTTCCTTTTGTCTAACTGAAAAAACTGAATGATTATTTTTATCTTATTTTTTAAATTAAAAATTTGTGTGAATATAAATTTTTTCACAAAAAAAAAGTTTAAAAAATATTTTTGTACTTATTTATTGTTTATGCATGAATCTATTACAGACATTTTACTTGAAATATTTCCTGTACAAATAATGAATGCTCTTTACAACTCGAACTCTCATTCAACACTCAACTCGAAATATAATTTCTGAATACTGGCATATCCTAGTTTTCTTACAGTTACGTACAAAATGAAATTAGCACTAAGCTATGATCAAAAATATTAACATCGTATTCCAGCAACCTTCGACTAACGACATTTTCGTACTTTTATGGAAACCATCTGAACGAATTAACCTTTAAAAAAAAAGTTGAAATTTGAGGACTTAATCCATCAAAAAAAAAATTATTTCCTGTCTAAAAAAATCCTCCAACTCTCTATTTTTATTATATCCTCCATGTTATTTGACAGGGGAAAAAAAAGAGGGAAACTATCACGCTTAGACAGGGGTTGGGAGGGTGAAGGGGGTGGGGTGAGTGTATGGGATATAACCATGCCAAATCTCTCATTTTTTATTTATGAGGTTTTAAAAGGCTCAAGGGCATTTAGCGAGAAATAAATACGGTCAACCGTCTCCTCATCTCGCGCACGCGCGTTAAAGACGCGTATAAAAGAAACAAAAAACAAAAAAAAAAACTTCTCGTTCGTCCCTTCCTAAAGGATAGCTTCGAGAGACCATGAGAAGGGGGGGGGGGTTATATGGGTTGAGGGGAGTTATTAAGAGACTGAATAGAACCAAGAATGGCAGAGGCACAGAGAGGGGATGAATGCTTTACACCCTTCCTTACTTCTCCTGCACATGAAATCATCATTTTAATCTTCTTTTACCCTCTCCTTCACACTCTATGGGGAGAGAATTTTCCGGGTAACAAACCAAAACGTCTCTTCGTTTCGTTTTCCACCAAATGGAAGGGCTGTGCGTGACTGTCTCCGTTCAAATACTGGGACACATATATAGAGATTATTGTAGACGCGAACATCGCCGGCCACGAGATTATGGCGGATCTTAGCGTTTTATAGGCCTCCGAACTCTAAAAGCTGATTTTCCAATTCCGTCCCTCACTCCCTCAATCCGTCCGTCTGTCCGTAATCAATTATCTATGCCTGTCTGTTCCTGTAGCTAAAGTTGAGACGATTTGATATAATCTCTAACTTGATATATAGATACCCGCTTCGGTGGCTGCGTGGTATAAGGCGCAACACTCGCAGTAGATTAGACTGCAAATGATGTGGAGATCGAGGTTCAAATCTCCGTCGGGTTTTCTGAAATGGCTTTCCACTCTCTCTCTCTCCATGCGAATGCGGGTACACTTCAGTTAAATATAGCCTCCCTAGTCACTAAAGCCACTACCGTAGTTATTAAATAAGCGTGTAACCCGATCGGGTAGTAAGACGTGGTTTAAAAAAATATGTATATTGTATATATACACAATGATTGATTTCTAAAATTTAAGGTACTGGGACGGTCTACCAGGGACTCCCCCACCCCAAGATTTTTTTTTAATGTAAGCTTCAAAAGACGTGTTTTTAAGCCATTATTTTCTTCTAAAAACAGAATAAAATGTTTTAAAACTCATCATAAAGTGATCATGTTTGAATGAATTTCGTGTTTCCCTTAATAGACGTACCGGAATACCGTTCCACCGCATTCCGTAAGAAGTTAAGCACTGTGTGTATATATATATATATATATATATATATATATGGTCAAGAGCTTAGGAAGAAGGAGGATTCAAATATTGGATGACTTGAAGGAAAGACGACAGTTTTGGGAGCTGAAGGAGGAGGCAGAGAACAGGGCGCAACGGCGGTCTAAGTAAGTTCACTGACAAAAGGAATAGACATGTCGTAAGACAGAACATCTAATAATAGCTAATGATCATTCAAAAATAGAAGCCAAATTGTGATTTTAATTCTTGATTTAAGGGTCACATATAGTTAACTGGATTTTGAAAAATCTAATTTTTTCTAGATCTGTTCTACCAATTTTGTTCAAAATGGTTATTCGGGAAGTATTTTACATGATTAATAACATTGTATACTTGTTTTTTCTGATACATCTCTATCCAATGATAATATAAGCTGCTGATAATATATTTGAAAATGTTATTTTAAAAGTTAAAATAATATTTGAAAAAGTGTGTACGATTGTGTTTTATCATTTGTTATTATATTCGACAACTCTTCGTGCAAGTTCAGGCTATCCATGTATTTAAACTACTCGAGTTAAGGATGAGGAATGTAGGGCTATCCATGTATTTAAACTACTCGAGTAAGGATGAGGAAGGTAGGGCTATCCATGTATTTAAACTAGTCGAGTAAGGATGAGGAAGGTAGGGCTATCCATGTATTTAAACTACTCGAGTAAGGATGAGGAAGGTAAACTTTTAAGAGCCTAAAATAGAGGAAATGTAAGCTTTAAAACCAAGTGACCAACGAAGCAGGTAATTATCACCTCGAGCGTTGTGAAATGTAGATCCAACCGGAAGAAACCCATATTGGGTCGAGTACACCATTTCCCGTTACTCTTACTTCCCCCCGACTGACCGCCAATCACCGTGGGAAGGGACCGAGCTCGACTCCCGGACCATCCCTCCGGATATTTAGACTCTGGACAGGATACCCTAACAATCACAGGTGGTTGGTTAGATTATCGGAAATGCATTCCATCTCTCTGTGTTTCTCTTTCCCTCCCTCATCCTCTCAATTTTTGTCTCTCTCTCTTTCAGTGTTTCTTGCTCTCCCTCTTTTTATCCATCCGTCTCTATTTTACCTCATGTTTGTTTCTAAATTTATCTGTCTCTTGATCTCCCCCCTAGTCCTCTGCCTAAAACTGTCCAAACGAGCTAAATCATTAAGGCTAGTACACACCGGGCTATAATCGCCAGATCCACCCAGCGATGATTCACGCGTTTATGAAAACACGGGAAACATCGCATTAGTATCCGGCGGTAAAAGATCAAAGAAAGTTGCCGGTGTCTCACTCCTCCAACTCCAATGAGAAACATCATATTAGTATCCGGTGGTAAAAGATCAAAGAAAGTTGCCGGTATCTCGCTCCTCCAACTCCAATGAGAAACATCATATTAGTATCCGGTGGTAAAAGATCAAAGAAAGTTGCCGGTATCTCACTCCTCCAACTCCAATGAGAAACATCATATTAGTATCCGGTGGTAAAAGATCAAAGAAAGCTGCCGGTGTCTCCCTCCTCCACCTCCAACGCAAATCATCACTCCGTGTGTACCTACTCGCAAACATCGGCGGGAAACTTTTGAATTTGATTCAGTTTATTTATACTTCTCGTATTAGTGAACAAGTTTACTCCTTTTTTAATATCTTGGTGGTGGTGTTGTGTTGGTGAATACCTTACGGAGACTATAAATTGCGTCACCTTAACAGCTCGAAAGTTGCTATCTTGCTCGCTTTGTAATTCTGAGTGCTACCAAATGAAATAGCTCTTTGAAATCCAATTTGTCTTACGGTTTTATTTTATTGAGCACTCACCCATCATTCAAAATAAGCTTTGACAGCAAACAATCGCCATAATCCCGCCCACTCAAGTCTTAAAAACTCATTCTTCTACCAACGTCTTTTTCGCATTTGGCAACTTTTATGGTCATTCGACATTAAACATTTTGTCGCGCAATTCTAACAAGTGTATGACTATAAAGGATAAAATAGTTATTCAATGTTTTCACATCGTTTCAGTTCACGAGCTATGAGGGGTCAAACTTGATAATTTATGGTTTTTATGTACCATTTTTAAGGCGGAGTAATTAATGTATGGGACTTAAATTTGGTATAAATAGACATGTATTTGAGGTGTACACCATATCCAGGAGTCAATTCGTGCCAAAGGCTATTATTCACTCATATTTTGAGGCACTGAATGTAAGAATGCTATAATTATTTTTTTTCAGACGACAAAAATGTTAACATTTAGCTAGTAGTTAAATTTCAATTTTCGTCCAACATCATAGCTCATTCGGTGGCGTGTCTACCTTCTGAACTAAGAATCCCGGGTTCGAATACCAGCAGTGTAGGAAAATGTATCATTGCTGGAATGTAAGTTGTGAAGAATTAACGGTCAGGGTGCTGGGTGCTGTTTGTGTGTGTGTTTTCTAGAATTAATTTGGCTTATAAGTCATGTACTGATATAATCAGTTGGTTCAGAAAGTACACTTTAAATATCTCATATAATTACTTTCCAATATATTTTTTCCACGATTCGGATTCGTAGAATTGTGAATTATACCTAAGTCAAATAAATGTATATATATATATGTTATCTTTTGGACAAATAAAGAATATTAAAGATATTTCACTTATCCTTTGGGAAACCAATTTCGTGCAATCTTTATCGCGATTACATAGAATGAGAACATAGATTGAAGAGAGAAACTACTCCTTCGCATTCAATAAGCTTTAGAAAGGACGTCAGGAAACCTTTAGAGCTAAACACTCACAATGGAGGGTAAAGAGGAGGGGGGTGAAAAGGGGGTGGGCTGCTAAGAGAGGGATGCGGGTAAAGTAGTTTCGGAAGAAAAAAAAATAGAGTCGCGTATTCAATTTTCTTTACTAGCGTCCGTAGTAGGACCGCTGTTTGATTCAGTTGGTGGCTTTCGGTTTCTACTATTCAAGAGGGCCTTATTGTTTCAAAAGGGATAGGATAGCGGGCCGAGATATAGGTGAGTGGATAGCACGTCTGACCCCTGACTCGGGGGGAGTAGTGTGGCTCGGCCAGAAATTTACTCTTTTTTGAAAAGACCGGCTTCGATGGTCGAATAATCCAGAACAGGGGTTGGCAACCTTTTTGAGGTCCCGATCTAGCAAAGGTCCTGAGATCAATCCCTCGTCTCTCCACTTTACTTTTATTTATTTTTTCTATACGTAGTATATTAATTATTCCTTAAATTAAATATTTCCTCCAACACTTATGTCCCTACCTTTATAGAAAATACATAAAATAAATAAAATGTACCCTCCGTCTACCATGAAAGGCATCAGTCTTACCTTGACGGATTACATTCTGACCATAGTGGAGTAATAATTCAAGCTAAGCTTACCTTTTAGTGCCGATATAGTTTTATTACGCAATCGACTTAAATTTGCTGAGAGATCGACCGGTCGTTCACGATCGACTTTTTTTTTTGCCGAACCCTGGTCTAAGGGCCAGCGTCTTTCAACAGATGTGTCGAGAAGGGACAGCAGATGTACCGTGGGACTTTTGGGAAGATGTAAAAGACTTTGAGACTTTTTTTTTTCTAATCAATAAATTTAAATCTTTTTAAATTCATGATCAACATTAATTTTTAAAATAGCACAATTATTATAATTATAGCTATTTCACTTTTAGACAAAATCTAAATACTAGTTTTTTTCTTCAAATGATAAGATCTCTCTTTAAAAAACTAATTGTGTGCCTTGGCAATTTTAGAACCGTGTTCAATGTGCCGTGAGTTAAAAAAAAAGTTGAAAATATTTAGTCTAAGGTGTCAGTCTCGCAATAAATTGGAATGTAGATGACGGGGATATGGGAATACGAATCACGATAGGGTGGGATAAGGCTTTTTTTTATCTCCTAGAATATTTTCCACTATCCCTCCACGCAAATATGAATACACCACGTCTAAATTCTACCTTTCTCACCCTCGACCCATTAGTGTAAATAGTACAAATACATAAACCCAAAGGAGTAGTAAGACGCTAAAAAACCACCAAATCGGATAGATGCGTCAGTGTGAGTAGCTTAGTTGGGTCATGAGTTCCTTCTTGGAAATTATAAACAAGGTGTACTGATGTACTAACTCAGTCCTGGCTGTTATGACTCCATTTAGCATGGTTGTAAATGTTTTCTCAAGCTGAGCGAAAAACAGCAAGCTATGAATGGTAAGACACAACAAAATTCTAACCTAACCTAACCTAATCTAACCTAACCTAACATAACCTAAACAGGCCTAACCTAATATATGGCGAAAAGATTGGTGAGGCCGAGCTACTATCTACCCGCAGAACTATTATCTGTTATATAGACCTCTTGGTGAGTGAACGTGGGCCATCTAAACTCTGAACGTTTGGAACAAGGAGTTCCGTGGCTCTAATGTTATGCGCCGGTATCAGTTGGGAGTGAACTTTTTTTTTATTTTAACTCCTGTTCAAATTCTGCAAAGCTCAAAGGTGAAGGACATCTAGGCGCAATTAAAACTCGAAAGTTATTAACACACTAGACATTCTTATGGATTTAGTAACATTATTTTCCCCTCTAAACAACAAATTAGAATGATTTAAGTGTAATCTTATGCTTGAGCTCACACATAAATGTATTCTTCTGAATATTAAAACGCTGCAATTACAAAGTGAGAACCGAAAACACGCTTTGAACGCTTCACTAAATAACTGTGTACTTTCGAACTCTTTGATAAAGGTCGAGCCGATAATTCAGTTACGACACGAACAGAATCCGCGTGTCGTGTTATTGAACACACGCTTGGCGTGACAAAATTAAATAATCGTCTGTGAGAAAGACAGAGAGAGAGAGATACAAAGAGATAAAGAGAGGAGGGGAAAAAAATAAATGAGGAAAAGAGAAAGACTAGACTTGGTAATTTTAAAAATAACGTACGTCTAAGAAGATCAATGTTTCTGGAAACGTTTTATATTTTTTATGCATTTTTTAAAATACCGACAAATCGATAATTCAGACTGGGTCGATACCCAATTAGTTCAGTACTTATATCCTTGGAGGAGCTTGACAAACCCAATATTTAGTCCCCGTTTACCCGCCCTGTTTGATAAAAGAGTGTGAGTGATCATTCCACATCCATAATCTCGTGATTGGCTAATACGCGTATTCCCTTCTGACTTTGAGACGTGGGGTCAGTCGTTAACCACACGACCCTCAGGGAAAGAATCCACCAATGAGAAATCAGCCCGGCACGAATTATCCTCTAAAAAAGAATTGTATCAAGCCTTAGTTTTCAATTTAAAAAAAACCTAACGTAGCCCGGTTGATGGGGAGAATATTTTTAAAGGCTAGTCCTTTTCAAAGTAGGTAGTCTGGATTTTTTTTTAAATCTCAGGATAATAAACAACAAATTACACAAGCACATTGTTCCACAAGTGAGAAATTGAGACCAAAATGTCTTTAAATTGGACGAAAATTATATAAATTTTGGAGAGGTCATTATTAAATACGTTACGTTCTGTACATATTTTACCATTCATTCCCAGCATGCCCCAACCCTGCAGGGCTGGCCTTAGCAGACGTGAGACCCTTGGTAAGCCTCATTTGCGTGGCCTCCATTTACCTGCCTCACCCTCTAAATTCCCCCAACCCCTTAAAAGTAAAAAACACACTTGATTTAGTTTAGTGTTAATAAAGTAGCTATCTATCAATTTTAGCGGTATAAAGTAAGAGGTAAATATTTGTAGTAATAATTAATGTTAGAAGCGATGTTTTTATATCTAAAGGGTTGATTTATCCCTAACCCTTCATTCAATTTTTTTCCCCCAAAGAACCTGATCGGTATAAAGGGACAAAGAACAACTCTGCCAAGTTTGAAATAAATCGGTCGATGAGCTAAAAAGTTATCACGAGACAAACTCACCACAAAGTGACAGACAAATGAAAATCGGTGGAGTCAAAACGGAGATCTCACTTCACTCGTTCAATAAATCAAACCACAGGATTATGTTTCTATTTGTTTCAACCATATTTGTTAGATTGCCTGTACAGGGAGCCTACTACTATAAGAACGCGCAAGCAAAAATTTCCCGTCCCAACTTGTTTTTTTCCCCCTCTTTTTGAACTTTGCAAGTGTGGGGCCCCCCCGAAATCACGGGGCCCTGTGTGTGCCAGACTGTTTGCACGTCCCTAAGGGTGGCACTGTCCTCCTGTATACAGTTTAATGTATTCTAGATGTGAGAAGGGACGGCGTATATTATGTCCCCAGATGTTTGAAGAAGAACACACGAGACGGATATGACACGACGTAAAAATAAACAACATAAAAAAAAAGGGTAGAGGAGGCAAACAAGCAAAGATATAGTCCCGGATATTGAGCTCACGTTGATGAAAGGGTGACTATAATCTGTTCGCCGAAAGAAAAAGGGGTATCTTATTGAAAGAGAAACTAGGGCGTCCCCATTGTTTTTAGACACACAAGGAAATGGGGCGCTATATGACGCTATGACGCTACGCCACTAAAAATAAAATCCTAGAAAAAGAAGAGACAAAATCCAAGAATTATTCGTTGTAAACAGAGTTTTATCCGGGACTTCAAGTGGTTTACCTCCCTTAACAGGTGATATTATATTCGATGGCCTCAAACTTTGTCAAAAGTGTGACATTTTAAACAATAATCAACTGGGCTCGGATTTAAATTTTATTTAATATTTTTAGGTGTAATATTTTAGAAAACATTCTAAAAAATAGTTGAAAGTAGGGTGTGGTTATAATTTAAAGTTAAAACTTAGATAGATAGCTCTAGAAATATATATAAAAAATTAATTTATAGATTAAACAGTTGCTAAATTGGTAGATGATTAAGTGAAATTACAAGTCAAAATGTAACCTTATTGTCAGATATGAACATTTATATACAATTAATAATGCATCATCAACTAGACCATAAACGATAAATGAAATAATCCAGCATCTTTCCAGTGCTGGATATCATAAAGGAGTAATGGGACAAGGAAACAGATAAGACTTAGATAATTCCACGTCACTTAATTACTTAATTAATAATTGTTTTGTTTTTGTAACAACATTCTAACGTGTCAACATATATTTTAGACTTGTCATCAACTCATGTATGGTATAGTTGATGTATATAAAATGTTCATATCTGACAATATGTTTTTTCACTAGAAGTAAATTCTAATCATACATTTTGACTTGTAATTTCACTTAATACAGCTACCAATTTAGCAAATGTTTAATCCATAGCTTTAATTATTTTTTTATTTCTAGAGCAATTTGTCTAAGTCTTAACTTTTAATTTTTAGGTGTCCTTCACCAAACCAATACCCATGAATGTTTCTGCATGAATGGTGTAGTTATAAAACCTTTTGATATACTATTTCAACGACGTTGTCTATTTGGTGATTTCGAAGTTATTTTTCAAAGCGGGTTACATCTTAGCTTGATGCAGTTAAAGTCATTCGATAACACACGTTTTATTGCATAATTTTAACGCGTGTCTAATTAATTATAAAATATAAGTACGGTAGTGAATCAATAATTTCAAATTATTACAGTTCACGAATTATAAGGGGTCGAACTTGTTATTTTATGCTTTTCATGTACGTACCATAGGACAAAATATTAATTATGAAGAGTAAATTTAGAATAACTAGACATTCATTTGAAGTGTACACAAGTTAATATTTATAATAGCCTATGTTAAAGAAAAATTATTCTTAATGTATGAGCACTTTAAAAGTAGTAGAATTAAATAATTAATATATATTTTTTACTTTCTCTCTATCTTACAGGTAGAGAAAGTATGGTGATCGTCAAAAAAAATCGAACTCGAGATTTTGATGAATTTTGACGTTTCATGACTTCCTGAATCCGAAAAAGTGGTTTTTGAATGTCTGTCTGTCTGTCTGTCTGTCTGTCTGTACCTCCAACTAGAGCCTAAACTATTTTACCGATTGAGCTGAAACTTGATATCTAGGGTTTTCATAGGGTTGCCCCGAGGGGTTTTTGGAATTGGATATCTACCCCTAAAATTAAGGGTAGTTTACTGAAGGGAAAAAAGAGAAAAAGTCGATTTTCTCAAAATCGGCTCTAACGATTTTGATTAAATTTCATTTATGAACATTAATAAATATTCCAAACAAAATGGCTACTCTCAATATTTCGGCAAAATGGCTTTAAGGGCTCCGGTCTGATGCGTAAATTAACATTTTTTATAATAGCTCCGAAACTATTTGAGATATGAAATTACTTAGCATTACAAATATGTATATATATTTATAATACAGATATTTTATCCGAAACATATTTTTATAAAATCAATAACTTTCAATCTATACGCAATTATATGAATTTTTTTAACTTTTTGGACATTAAAGTTTAAGTATTGCGACCGTAAAAAAAACTAACCTGAAATGTTGATGGATGTCGACGTCTCATGACCCCCCGAACCCTAAAAAATAGTCTTTGCAATGCCGTCTGTCTGTGTGTCTATAAAAACTTAAAATTAAGGGTAGTTTACTGAAGGGCGAAAAGAGAAAAATTTGGTTTTCTCAAAATCTGCTCAAACGATTTTGATTAAAATTCGTATCTAGGCGTTGATTAAGATTATAAATAAACTGGCTATTTTCATTTTCCTATGAAAATGATTTTTAGGGTACTTTACAGAAGCGTTAATTTCCGTATCTCCACAACTATTTGAGAAACTAAACAACTTATCATTGCAAAATTGTAGGACTATTAGAAATAAAAAACTTTTATTTGACATATATTTTTATAAAAGCAGCAGTTTCTGAGATATTTGCAAATATATTAATACAATTTTGTGAGCTTTAGTTGTAAACATATACTACTTAAGTCTTAACGCAATAATTCTCCAATGCCATAGAGTAATTAAATATAAGTATCTAAAAAAGTATGTTATTTTTCCTTAAATCTCTTAGGAGAAATGTTTGCATAGCAATGATCTATCTCCATTTTAGACTCAATAGTCAATATTTACATTTTTTATTGGTCAAAATGTATAAATGAATAATTAAATATCAATGCGATGACTTGAAGATCTGCAACACCTTATAAAATGTTAAAATTTTAACCAGAAATCGAAATTTTAATACGAAGTGTTGACCCTTGTGGAAGACATTAAACTGTTTGAAATGCTCTTAGGTGGACAAAGATGCGCCTCTTTTCTCATTGATTATATATCATTGTATATTATTTTATGCGTGTTCTTATGTGGAGTGGTGATGATACAATGTACATTATTCCGTTCAGATATCTTAAGAGTTGATAGAAAGAGAGAGAAAGTCTGTGCGTTGTGCCGTACCATTTATTAATCCAGTTGTACACGTTAATTTTGATTAATGTGTCCGGATTGATCATTATAAATATATATTTTAAATGTATATTTCACGATGTTTCTTATTTTGACTGTACAGTGTGTAGCGACAACACCAAATAGCAGAACGTAATATTCCCGGCCGAGACAGAAGGTCAGACAATCCCACCTAATGACACATCCTGGTAAAGCTGACGTCTGCTTCCTTATCTGGTCGGTGTTGCTGGAATGGACTGAGACATTGCTACTTGCTATCTTTACAAGATAAACCCTCTTTACCCCCGCCTATGATAAACTACCTGCCAAAATATTTTAGAATAAAACAAAATCTGAGTAATTCTCACTGTCTAATAACCTTAAACACGCTAAGCACTGTCACACTTAGATGCCAATGTACGAATCGGTGAAAGTGAGAGATAAAAACCATTTAAGGCGGTTGGCCCTTTTCATTTGGGGTGGAAATGAAGAGCCGTGGGAACAAACTGTCATCTAAATTTTTTTTTTAATTGTTTTGCAGTTTTCTTTCCGGAAACGGTTTGTTCAGGAATAGAAGCATGTTGATTAGTTTATACATTTTATATACACGCACCTCTATAATTTTAACAGCGATCAAATATCGATAAAATTAACATTTTTCAATAGAAAACTGCCGGCTTCATAACAAAAAATAAGAAAATGTAACAATTAAGAAACATCGATATATTATCTTAGAAGGGGTGTTGAAAATACTAACACAAAAATTTCACTCGTTCTCAAGAAAAACTGATATTTCCAAACGTATGATTTTTCCGCAAGACCTGTCCGGTAGCTAGCGCCATCTACGGTTTCCGTGATCCATCTGTTCTTGTTGGCGCGGAAGGATACTTTGGTTGGTTGTGAAGCCACGCCACGCCTTTCACCCTCCCGCCCACCATCCCACAAAATAGGTTTTAGACTTGCACTCGACAGGGCCATGGGCCTTAAGAAAAAACGCCTCAGCACACCCGAAATTCACATAAGCGGCCAGAATTTTAAAAAATAATTAAATTGTGTATTTGGGATTTGGCTGCAATTTTCTACTAACAACTTTGAAACATCAAAATCAGAGTGAACAGCTCATACAAATTATAAAAGATGTGTATTTCCTCCCATTCCCTCTCAAACAGCTTTCTTTTCATTTTTTTCTGTTCAATAAATTTGTGAAAAATTTAAAGTTTATTTTCAATGGTCCCAGCTAAAACTAAATTTTATTTTTTTGTTAATATTTCAGAAACTTTTTTGCGAAAATTGGCTCTTGAAATTCATATAATTAGCTCAGAACTATATTTAGATTCTCTAAAATTCCCTCCCAAAATATTAAATTCTTGAAATTTCCTCTTTCGAGGAGAGGGATGGTATAGTGATGAACATTTCCGGGAAATTTTGAATCGGAAAATTTTCCACAAAATTTTCTAAATTGGCAGCTTCCGGTGGAGAGGTTAGATTGTAGAGGTGGCACTTAGAGCCTATTATATTCCAAAACATAGTGTGTTAAAGGACGAGTGGGTTATAAGAAGGAGGAAGGGGAGGTGTAGATAGGAACCACGGAGGATAGGGGGAGGGGGGAGGGAGAATTTTTGGCCCAACCTTAAAATTATTTTAGTTAACTTATTGATGATAAAATAAATTGAAGTATGAACTAATTCTTTTTAGCACCGCGTCTTACTACCCGTTCGGTTTGTACGCCTATGTAGGCCTACTAATTACGCTAACGTGTTAGGGATGAGGAAGGTTACATTTAGAGGAATTGCACTCACATATGTGTGGAGAGAGAGAGAGTGGAAAACCATTTAGAAGAAACATCCCCCAGTGCACCCGAATCGAACTCCGATCTCCCAGTCATCAGCAGTCTAGTCTATTGCGAGTGTAGCACGTTAGACCACGTGGCCACCGAAGCAGGTGCTTTATTTACTAATACTACTATCACTACCTATTATTACTATCACAAACAGTTAAAATTAATATACAGAAATAATAATTGAAAATTTTATGGGAAAAAAAATAGGGAAAATTTCCGGTCTCACATCTCTAGGATGGTGCCAAACCCCCGGAAGATGGGACTCCGATCCATCCCCCGTGTGGAAAACCCACATGGGCGTACTTGCGACAGGGATTAAAACCCCAGATATCAACGTCATTGGTTATCCAGTCTACTGCGAGAGTGACGTCAAGAGACCTTTCGACATAACAATATAGCAGGTCACTGCACATTAGTTCAGCGACAGCAGAATACTGTCGACATCCACGGTGAGGGGGACTTCACCAGATCACAGAGAACCAAACTCTCCTCATGAACCATCCACCAACATCTTCCCACACAAACCCTCCCCAATCATGTGATCTGCACCATACCACCCTCAGCAGAGATTGTAAGGGACTTCCGGTATGTCTGTCTTCGTGGTATGTCTGTCTTCGCCCCCTCACCCTCAAACCCCCGCTCCTCCAACACACATTATATGCACGCAGGCGAAGACAGATTGGATTGTTCGGAGAGCAGCCGGCATCTGTTTAGGGCGTTTCAAGGTCACACAAAGAACCGTCAAGAGACTGGATGCTGACCATTCTCATGTTTGCTGCAAGACCAGGCTCATCGCCTTGATTTACAGAGACTAGAGATCAGAGTTACCAAATTATATAGTACCGAGAATCACGTCAAAAGTGATCGAAATAATATGGAACCAAACATGTATTACGTAACGCACTTGAAAAGGAGGGGGGGGCATCGTAGCCTTACGCTGCGTTACATGGGGAAGGGTTGGGCTTAGGCTGGCGTAACGTAACGAACCTCTAATCACAAATGTAAATGAATGGTTGCAACCAACTTGGTTGAAAGATGTTTGAAAGATTATTAAGTCATCTATAAACCTAAGCTTTTTTCCAAATTTTAAAATAGTATTTTTGTAAATACAAATAAAACTGTTTTACTAGAAATTGCATCCTTTACTCGAAATCCTATTTATTTTAAACTTATACTGACGTGAAAATAACTAGTCTACTAAAAAAAAATCCAGCCCATACGAAAATGACATGTGGAAAAGGTGCTTTTTTTTATAGTTGAAACTGGAAGCGTAAAGTAACTTAAGGGGGGAGGGGATTGCCAGAGCGTTACGGAGAGTGATCTGGGGGGAGGGGGGTCAAAAAATGCCTAAAATTGCGTTACGTAATAAATGTATGGCCCCTATTTAATTTCACCCTGGAATTTTAAATTTTAATATATTTTTTTAACCCAGGGAGTTGTTGGCCGAGTGTAGCGAAGTCCTGTTTTATCTCTAGAGAAAGGAACAGCAAATGCCCTTTTGCCACCCTAGGCAAAGAATACAAATTCTATCCTGGTCTCTTAAGACATTAAAAACATATGTTCATATTATTACTAGCTTCGGTGGCCGCGTGGTCTAACGCGCTACTCTCGCAGTAGATCATACTGCCGATGACGGAGAGATTGAGGTTCGAATCTCTGTCGGGTGTACTGAGGGTGGACTTTCCTAAATAGTTTTTCACTCTCCCTCCATACACTTCCTCCACCTTCTTAATGATAAGATGAGGTGCTAAAGAAAAATATATACATAGACATATATAAAATAGTATATTGCTGTAAGACACAATAACATAATATTTTCCTCAAATTACTAGTTTTGGAAATTTTAATCTAAGAAATTTATATTATTCAGTTATTCAAGATCAATCAATCAATCTAAAAAAAATTAATATCGTTATCTTCTTGAGGAAAACCACTTTTCTTTAGTCACATTTTTTGATAATGTACAAACGTATCGTAAAGATAACATTTTAATAAAATTTTAACTAAAAAACTTTCATAAAAAAGTCCACACACGCTCAAATTAAGAGACAAGATCTGAAAATTTTATTAAGTATATTTTATTTTTAAGAAATATGATTGCTATTCTAAATGCATCATTTTGACGAATTACTTTTTTTTATTTTATGACATGGGACTACATTCTTAAAACATGGGTATTAAATATATTTATGAAAAGAGAACTACTATTTCTTTTTTTTTCTTTTTTGCCGGCCTTCCGAATCTGCCACCATTTGCAACTGCCTCCCCTTCCCCCCCCCTCACCGCCCCTCCTCACCGCTCAGTCCCCACACCCCTATAACCTTCACTGTCTAGAGATCAGGTTAAAGTTGAACGAAATTTGACAGGAACATTCTTTAAATCTAAGGTGATAGACTTGGTTTTTAAATCTAGCTATCTATCCATTTCAATATGGCAGCCACTCAAAAGTTTTTTTCATTTAACAGCTCATCTCAAGTGATTCGGATTTAAAATTCTAAGCAATCGATCAAGTACAAAGAGCGGTTTTTTTTACGCGCATTTAGAGATTGACTTCTTAAGCCGTGCGATTGATTATTCTGTAGTAATGTACATTCTTGATTATCCTAATATTAATAGAATGATTACCTGCGCTACTCTCTTGTTGGACTAGACTGCCGAAGACGGGGAGATCGAGGTTCGTTCCTGGTCAACTGCCCTGAGGGTGGTTATTCCAAAATAGTTTTTCCACACTCCCTCCACGCAAAAGCGAGTGCATTTCCTCTGAATTAGACCTTCCTAATCTCTAAAACATTATTGTAATTAGTACATAGGTGTATAACCTGAACGGGTAGTAAGACGTGGTGCTAAAACAAAAATAAATAGTTTGTGTATGTAATTGTAATGTGCGTTATGAGATAGCTACTGTATGCAGAAGTTTAAAATTTTAAAATTAGTAACCCCTGTTGACGAACATGAACACCTCAAAGCAGAAACTTTAAAATGTGGATCTAATGTTTTATTAATTACTTAAAAAACTAATCCGGAAGAAATTAGATGAGGATTTTTTTTTCCTTTCTGTTCGAAGCAAACAAAAGTGTTTCCAGGGTTACCCCGGGCAACGCCGGGTAATTCGGATAGTTGAATTATAATATATTCATTTTTTTTTACTGTCTTCACTTGATCAGAAAATAAAAATATCAACTTCAAATCTAAGGACGACTTAATTATATGAGGTACAGTATTTCAATTTGAAATCCAAAGAGAGAATTTCAAAATACGTTACGTCAAATATTCCTTATCTGGAAAACACACACAGGGAACAAAGTCTACTCTTCCCAAAGCTACTGGTTTGGTTACAAAATAGTTTATTGTTAGGATACATAGCTTCCTCTGGACCTAAAATAGTGAGAAGAATTCTAGCATCGACAATTAAGTGACACGCAATCACCGACAACTTGTAAAATAAACCGGTGATTACGTATACAAACCAGATGTGTTACAATACACACACAGACATACTACACCTAGGGGGCTTTCAAGTATTACGTAAGCACCTTGGGGGGGGAGGGGGGAATTCGAGCTTTGCTTATTTTTACTGTCAAGGGGGAAGGGTACAGAACAATACTTACGTAAGACAAAGAATGGTGCAATGACCCCAAATGTACACATTAAAAGTATAGATATGTGGATTCATGGAGCTTGGTCCATCAGATTAAATGAACTTTAGAGTTTTTATAAATATAAAAATTAATGTATTCATTAGTAATACTTTTTTTTATAATTCAAATTAAGGTTAGGATGGAAGTGGACGCGAGAAAAGGTTGCAGTTTTTATGGCAAAACTTTATTTTGGCGAAAATAAATAGAATATCGCTCCAGTACAAACATAGAATTTAATTTTTCTTCACACGGTGATACCAACAGTTGTTGAATATCTGCCATGAGCATAGCGGCATTAGATGAGAAACTTTTTAAATGACGAGAAATATATGTCATTAAATTACAGGACACTCTTGAAAGATAATCAAGAAATGTTGAGGTCATCATGTGAAGAAAATTAAATTCTAGGTTTGTACTGAATCAATATTTTAACTATTTTGTCCAAAAAAAAAGTTTTGTCTTAAAAACCTCAAAAACACTGGCCTTTTCTCACATCCCCTTCCACCCCACCTTAAGTGTAAATTAAAATTTATAATTTTTAGCTTTTTTTTATATTTTAGCTGCTCAGTACAATAAATTTAAATTAATTTTAAAACGGTGTTTATTGTGAACTATTTCTCACAATTAATTTACACTTCTACGTTAATAACCACCAGCAATTTATATAAGTTTCATAAAAAAACAACTGATTGTTCCTGTGAACCGATTTAAAAAAAAAAACACAGAATATATCACGTAGGCTAATAAATAGTGTGGGAAGGGGGGGGGGAGGGGAGACAGCCGTTCGCTTATTTCTGCTTACAAAGTGGGAAAGAGGTACAAAATGGCCAAAATTGTGCTTACGTAATACTTGAACACCTTATAAACGATAGAGTAAAAATCAGTAAAATTTATCTTGCACCTATCAACAAAATTCTAAAAGTAGAGTAATAATTTTGAAAAAAAAACATTTTTTTCTAGCCTTGCCAGCTACAAAATTTATTCGAGTAATGGGGTAGAAATCTAATAAGTTATTAAATTACTAAGCTACTACGCGACATTACACGAGAATATCTCGGGTATACGGTAGCTTAATAGTTTCATTTTTCAACCGTCGTTTGGGGGTATATAACTCTCTTACCCCTTTGCCCCTTATTAAATAAATGACCTAATCTAAAAATAAAAAAATAGTATGGGGGATGTGATTTAAGAGGATCAATCATAGAAGCAAGGACGGACGTGTTCTATATAATCTTCACCAGATCCGATTCTATTTCGGGTTATCTGTAGATTGAACACTTGCAGGCCTGGGTATTAACCCTTTTCTCCCCTTCAATAAAAAAACCCCTTCCCCTCAGAGCCAACCCGAAAATCCGTCCTCCTCCCTCTAAAAACTTATAACCCAAGCTAACTCTTCAAGAGGAGAAAATGGAGTTGGGGGTCTCGTAACTCATAACTCAAGAGCTCGTAACATGTACCTTCTTAATATTCATAGCAGATATAGAGTGAAAGATTGGCACTCCTGGGTACTCAAAACAAGTTGAAACCAAGGATGTAAAAAGTAAATTACGTTTTTTTTAAAATTTTTATTATTGCGAGAGTATATTTTTGGAGTTAAAGGGAATGAAAAAAATATGAATTCTGTGTCGGGTATTTAACACATTAAAGGGACCGCCTCGGTAATAAAAAAATTGGTCGTAGAACGAGGTGCCAAAAAATAAAAATCTATGATGCGTTATTTGAAAATATGGTTCGCGCCAAAATAAAGTCGAAATTTTCCAACCGGGCTGATTTTTCTTAACAGCTCTTAACAGTTTGAGTTTTATCAATAGAAAATAAATTATTCGGAGCTTCGCACGGACTTTCTCACTCAATTGTTAAAAAAAATTGATATATTTACGTATTTACTCAAAACTCTTTGAGATACGAAATTACTTATCATAAAAAATATGCAGGTCTATTTATAATAAAAAAAAATATTTGATATATTTTTATAAAACCAATATTTTTCAAGCTACGCGTATGTATATATATATATTAGCTTTTCAAACACTAAAGGTTAAGTATTGCAACCGTAAAAAAAAATTCTAACCCGAGATGTTAATGGATTTAGACGTATCATCCCCCCC
>CABFWO010001075.1:128435-201757 GCA_902155825.1 Timema genevievae | reverse complement strand
CCCCCCCCCCCCACTTTCCAAAAGATAAAAGGTGGGAGAGTTTTGAGTTCGATGAAAGCGGCAGATGTTCATCGGCCGGAAGAATGTTTCTCTCCTTGTTCGGAGGCTGGATCATAGGAGAGATTAGGCCCAGATCACACGGGCAACGTGCGTCAATTTTTGCAGTCGCGTCCTGTGACGCTGCGTTACCGCTAAGGCCCGGTGCCCACGAGCAACGTGCGTCATATTTGAAGTCGCGTCCTGTGACGCTGCGTCACCGCTAAGGCCCGGTGCCCACGAGCGACGTGCGTCATATTTGCAGTTGCGTCCTGTGACGCTACGTCACCGTTAAGGCCCGGTGCCCACGAGTGAGGTGCGTCATATTTACAGTCGCGCCCTGTGACGCTGCGTCACCGCTAAAAGCAATTCACACAAGAGACCTGCGTCTGGTGACGTTAAGTTGACGCCACGTCACCACACCCGAAGCAGTGCACAATAGCGACTTGCGTCAATTTTGGATTCTAGAGCCCTTCCGGTCCGCTTGAAGCCATGGCCGTGATAGGCAGGCCCACTCCGGCAGAGGAAAAAGAAAGTCTGGGTTTTTCTTCTTTTAGGCCTACGTGTCAGTTTGACGATTGTTTCTAACATTTACAGTCACTGTAATTTCGTTGTTTGTTCTACATGCACTGTCTGAGTCAAGGTAAATTAGAAGTAGTTTTATAATAATTTTCCTTCATCAGAAACCCGCTTTGGTGGCCGCATGGTTTAGCGCGCTACTCTAGTGTTAAACTAGACTGCCGAAGATGGAGAGATCAAGGGTTCTAATCTCTATCGGGTGTACTAAGGGTGGTTTTTCCAAACTGGTTGTCCACTCTTCCTCAACGCAAATGCAAGTACACTTTCTTTAAAATAGGCCTATAATCTACCTTATCCTTTAAACCACTATCGTAAAGGGGGACGATCGTCCCAATGACCTCCCAACTTCTCTGTTTTGTCGAAGAAAGGTCACGAAACTTTCCAGATGGTGAAAGGTACCTTGTAAGAGTGCAGCGTGGCTAAGTGCACTTCATCTCGCGCTCTTCAGTCGAAGGACGCTTCATGGTTCTTTGACTCAAAATAGATTAGATGCACCAGGGTCCAGGGCTGATAAAGAAGACACGTAAAAAACAAGAAACAAAGAAAGGGACAGGTAAATAGCCCGCAGGGAAAGAGTAAGAAGTAAATATTACAACACAAATAGTACCCCTTAGTAAGTTTTCTTCGGATAAACAAACAGTATTTTGATAATAATATGAAAGGCATTTCAGTTATAAATTTAAAACAAAACTGTTTGAGTCATTTAAAAAAACTACAAACTTCCAAAAATCAATAAGCCTCAAACAATTATTTTTTTAGAGAAACAAATATACAACAATATTTATCATGTAAAACACTCCCCAGATATTAATTTTAAACAAGCCCGTTATGGGATTTTCTAAACATTTCAAATTTTACAAAACTAGTTGACAGACAATAGCTAACCCTCGAGTCAAGTACACGATTCATAGGCCTGCCAATAATTGCCTACCTTCAAGTCAGGTACATGATTCAAGGGTAAAACAATTGCTTACCTTCAAGTCAAGTACATGATTCAAGGGTCAAACAATTGCTTAACTTCAAGTCAGGTACATGATTCAAAGGTCAAACAATTGCTTATCTTCAAGTCAGGTACATGATTCAAGGGTCAAACAAATGCCTACCTTCAAGTCGGGTACATGATTCAAGGGTCCAAACAATTGCCTACCTTCAAGTCAGGTATATGATTCAAGGGTCAAACAAAGGCCTACCTTCAAGTCAGGTATATGATTCAAGGGCCAAACAATTGCCTACCTTCAAATCAGGTACATGATTCAAAGGGTGGACGAAAGCCTGCCTCAAAGTCCAGTACAGGATGCAATGGTCGGACAAGGTAACAAATATTTAAATGAGGTGAACTATTCATTACTTGTGTACAGAGAGAAGCGTGGCTTACAGGGAAAGGAGGATGACGTGTGAAGAGCTCCACAATTTCTCCTCCTACCGTCTCACTGGACGAACTGACCTAGTTCAATGAGGGGAAAGCGGTTGGTTATAAATCTTCCTTCTCACCCGTACAATAGGGGGGCTGTGATTACAAACACGGTCGCTTCTTCTGAGCAATGGGAAAATAAGTTTAGGAATTAAAGTGCTGAGAGTGTCTTTAGAAAGTTGACCCAACAAATACTTTCGTCATTACTTTGAGAGTTACACGCAGGATTTTTTTTTCTGTGTGCATTTATGTCCTCTATCCATAACCTTAGCATAGCAGGCCCAACTCAGCTCCCGTATCGCACCTGCGTTTGCGTGTGTGCGCGAGCTATGAGAGTAAAACATGAAAAGTAAAGACATAAATGTGTGAAGTGCATTCGTATTTGAATGATTACTCAAAATTTCCCGCGGCTACGGTGGGGGACAAGTTGCAAAGTTTCTTGTTAATAACTACAGTATGACAGAATGAAGATTTGTGTACAGTGCTTATCTGGGAAGCCATTCTAAAATAATTGTCAAAAACTGCCTTTTCAATGCAGTTTGTTATCCAAATATAATTTAATATTTCAACGATGTTCAGTATTAGGAACTTGTATTAACTCTTTATCTCCATTAATATTTAATCAGAACTGATCCACGTGCAATAGTGTTCGTGGAAATTTATTATTTCTAACCGATTGTATCACAGTTTATTGCCATGTGATGCACAGGCACAGATATTATAATTTATTTTTATGTCACTGGGTCTAGATAAGAGTAAATTTCCTCGTTTGTAGTTTGTACTAACATTTTGACACAAGTGGGAAATAATAATACGTCGTAGCTCCTAGGTCCTTTTTGAGATTCAGACATTTCGCGAGGCAGGTTTTTAAAAAGCTTTCACTTAGCATATGTCTATTAAAATCTATTTAAAGTTCGCTGTAACCATTTTAAAATTACATTATTTACAGGAAATAAAACATTTTCCCGAAATTGAGTGATTGGTCCCTTGAATACAAATTATAATCTGTGTTGTTTATTTAAATGTGAGTTAACCATATCCCAGCTATGCACATTTTAAATTATAAGTGGAAGACGTCAACCGCTTTGGTGGTTTAATGGTCTATGGCGTCACTCTCGCATTATACTGGACTGCCGATGACGGGGAGATTGATATTTGAGTTTCGGTTGGGTATAATGAGGGTGTTTTCCCCCCTCAAATGGGTTTCCACCCTCCCTCCTCGCAAGTGCGGGTGTACTTTATCTAAATTCCACATTCCTCATCCTTAACATATTAGCGTAATCAGTACCAATTATGTGTACAGCCCGAAATGATAGTAAGAGGTGGTACTAATAAAAAAATAGAATACGTCATCGTTATTTGCCCTTGTCTGCTGAGATTGTAGAAAAAAAAGTAACAAATGCTCCATTGCAAGTTTTTATTTTTAACATTCAATAACCAATAAAATTGAGGCAAAAGGGGGTGACAGAGATGATATAGTGAGACGAGGGCAGCAGGGAGAGGTTTCCTACAGGTGTGTAAGAGACCTACTATGGAAAAGAGAAGTGAGCCTGAAGTGTAAGGAAGTGCTTTATAGAGCATATTTCATACCCATAGTAACGTATGCAGCAGAAATGTGGACTTTGGATAAAAGAGAAACAAGAAAAGTGGAGGTCAAGGGGATGAAGTATTTGAGGAGCATGCTTAAGGAGAAGTAACTGCCCTCTTAACCCCTCCTGGGCGCACCAGTGCATGAGCATACCTATTTTGTCTGTACTAGCTGTCACCAGAAGAGATAGGATTAGAAATGAAGCTGTAAGGTCAAGAGTTGCGATAGTAGAGGAAGCTAGGATGAGATGGTATGGACACGCAATGAGGATGGAAGGGGAGAAGACTCCAATAAGATTAATGGATATGAAATATGTAGGGAAGAGACCACAAGGGAGACCAAGGGAGAGATGGGAGGAACAAATAGCAGCAAGTGTGCAAGTGAGAGGAGGAGAGTGGAAAAGAGTGAAGGAGGAAGAATCGTGGAAGGACAGAGGGAGATGGAGGCATTTTACTAAACGGACCCAAACATCGGCTGGAATTAGTTCATCCTGTTGATGATGATGATGATGATGTACCAATAAAGTCTTCCTAAGTTCAGGAAAACTATTTACCTTCACTAGAGACCATTTGTAAAAAGGATACATAAAGGAAGTGTTTGAACTGGCTAATAAAACAAAGGCAAAGGCACCTAGCTTTATATAACTTACTTATCACTTAAATTTAAGTTAATTTGCCATCATTTTTAACAACAACAAAATTACTGATTTTTTTATACCGAAATTCAATCTTTATTTAACAAAACCCCATCATTTTATTTAACACAAGTCAAGAGTCTCAGACAGAATTTTTGCCTGTCTTATCACCAGTAAACAATACGATTACCATTTCATGAATAGAATATTTTCTCTATATGAGAAAGTAAAACGTAGTAGTGGGGACGATTCTTCCTAGCTCTCAACTGTGCCTTGATTTTCTTACAAATGGGCATTTGGAACCCGTTTAGAAAGAACAAACAAATTTGTTTGTGGTCAACATTGATAACACTTTACTATATCATTACCTAATTAGTTTTATCTATATATAGTTTAGCAAGCCCATTTCCTGTAAATGAAATGGCGATAGTAGGGTTGAACCTATTTTGACAAAGCACCTCTCATTTTAGAGATTAGGAGTCCAGGAAGTTGGGGGGTGGGGGGGGAATAATAACTTCCAACGAAACCCCAATTTGCCTTGCGAATTTTCATATATTCTGCTATATACGGTGGCTTATTGTACAATCATTCTTTGTTTTCATCACCATGGAAACCCTGATCTGTGTATAGGTGAATGAAACCATTTTTCTCTGGTTAAAAATAACAAATCAATTCCCACTTAAGAGGTATGGGGCAGCTAGGGAACCTGGTAGTTTTAAGGTTCTCATCATGATGTGAAAGGGAGAAATATACGTTTTGCTTAGAATTAAATACCGAAAGCTAAAAGTCTCTAGAAACTTGATGGCTTTAGGCGAGTAAGCCCTTAACTAGAAAGTCGAGGGAGGTCGTCTTATTATACTAAACATTTCCCAGTAAATGTTTTGAATACATCCATTTTAGCACGATAATCTGCAATAATCGCTGTAACGATCCACTAGTTTTATAGATATAGATAATATACACCTATTAAAAATGACATCTGCAGATCATATGACTTGGCGTATGATTACGTCAACATATATCAAGTAACTTTCTCTAGCTGACAGATAATATCTATATTCTTAAGAAAATATGGGTATATTCAACTTATACTTAATGCAGTACTGAATTAAATACGGAAACATCACCTATATGTACAGGATAATAAAGTTTTGTGTTTTTCCTTATTTTTACCTCACCACACCCGGTTGGTTTCGAACTGGAGGTTAAACCCTCACCCTTCCAGTTCCCTGCCTCCCACCTCTTTACCATCACCGGCAAGGCCTTGCTTGTTTACATAAACTAGGACAGAGTCGTACCATTTCCGTGACCACAAGAGCAAAAAAGTCTTAAAAACTTTATATACGTCTTCACTCATCTAAGTCCGGGCTTATAACATCTCAAAATAGCTTAGTAAGCAAGGAAAAAGTTGCTTTCATTTGATCCTCAACTCAAAATCTCGAATAATGTATTATACAAAACAACTTGTGCATTTTTCTTGGTTATTTTCTAAGCTTCTCACTTCTGTGGCCACGTGGTCTAACGCGCTACTCTCGCAGTAGACTAGACTGCCAGTGACGGAGAGATCGAGGTTCGAATCTTGGTCGGGTGTACTGAGAATATTTGATCCAAAATGGCTTTCCACGGTCTCTCACCGCAAATGCGGGTACACTTCCTCTAAATATAGCCTTCCTAATTCCCTAAAACCATTAGCATAATTAGCACATAAGTGTATAAAATGAACGGGTAATAAGACGTGGTGCTTAGAAGAAAAAGGTCTAAGTTAAATTTTGAAATTACAAATCATGTTTCTAAGATATTTATAAGTTATTTTAACTAGGTTGAAATGTCGGTTTAGTTATGGTTATCTTTTTACTAGCAATATAGTAAATCATAAAGACTAAATTTTATAAATGAGCTTTAGAAATGACAAAATAAAAATTATCAGATCTATATCTTAACTAAATAAAATATTTCACTTCTAAATATTTAATAAGTAGTACTTGTACAGTGTGAAGTGTATTTTTTTTAAGTTATAAAGTTTGTATGCATAATATATAGATATTTGAAACTTTTTGAGAACATTAGTTACTAGAACCCCTCTCCCCTCCACTTTATGTGAGTTGATATTACAGCTACATGGATACATATTCATACAAATAGATTAATGATGATTCTTTTTCTCTTTTTCCAGATCTCTCTCACGATTTAAGAGGAAACTCATTTGGGTGTCATTGAAATTCGGGAATCCAAATCAAACATTTGGGTCTATAGGGGTTCACTATGAGCGGAGTTGACTGTATATTGAGATCATGAAGATTTAATTCCCGTGACCTCCGCTGTGTGTAATCCCAAACCCAAGAAAAATAGAAAGGTAGCAAGCAATATTCATGTTTTCTTATTGAAAACCCCAAGGTGTGAACCTCGGTTTTATTTTTAAAATATCAAATTTGTTAATGCCTGATGCCACGTGTCAAATGGGAAGTACATCTTTAAACTCAATTAACCAAGCAATCTTAAACTTTAAATAAGTAGTCAGGTAAATCTTTAGGGTGTGCACTTTAAAAAAAAATCCATAATGAGCCTAACACAATAGAGATTGTGACTACCTATTTAGGGGGATAAAGAATTAAGAAACATAGAAAGTTAAAACTTGGTATTATGTATTAACCATATTATTTTGGAAAGCTTAATTTTTGTTATTGCACTTATTGTGAGCCTGACGTATTAAACTGTGTAATTTCTGGTGCGGAAGGATGCCAAACGAATTACTACGAAAGCTTTAAACTTTGCATAGCTATTATTTTTATTATTATTATTATTATTATTATTATTATTATTATTATTATTATTATTATTATTATTTAGGGAAACTAGCGTATGTGAAACTCAGATGTTTTTTTTACTTTTACTCTAATAATTATATAAAAATGAAATTTCTGCCTTTTGTTTGTTTGCTTGTTGCTAAATCACGCTCAACCAACTGTACCAAGTGTTTTGCTGAAATCTCACATGAACATAACTTGTGCGTCCGGTTAACATATAGTCTAATTACCAATTACGTCCACCATTTTTGTTTCAAGTTAGCGGCTAGAAACAATTCTTTTTGGCCTTGTTCTCAACTAATGATTATTGGATTTTCATGGGATCAACCTTTAAAGGTTCTTAGTTATAATTATATTGGGTATTACGGCCATCTTGGGGGGAAATATTATTATTATTATTATTATTATTATTATTATTATTATTATTATCACCGCGTCTTACTACCCGTTTGGGTTACACGCACTTACGTTAATGTGTAATGGTAGGGTGATTGTGAGATGAAATGGAGGACCTACAGTTTAACGTGGAATCCGAACCACGGTGGAGACCTGGCATTCCTCACATTCACAAGTTGTGATTAATACACGTCTTGTCAGAGGTGAAGGAAGGGTTTGGCAATCAGATAAATCTATGCTGGGACCAAAGATTGAACCCCGTACACCCAGCACAGAAGTCTGACACCTTANGGGGGGGGGGGAATAAAAGTGGTGGATATAGAATAGGTCTACTACTTTTTAGCCTGGCCATAGCTCTAACTCTTAAACTATGAGAAGCCTGATAATGGGAACCAATAATCAATCATCGGATGAATAATATAGGATTTGTATTTGTTTGTATGTGTGTTCGTATGTCTGTGGGTATGTATGTAGGCGTTATAGCTCCAAAACCAAGAGACTTAGAAGGCTTAAATCACACTAATATATTATGAAAAAGAAATATGTATCTGTTTTTGTTCAAAAACGTCCAAGCCACTTTATACTTTTAGAAGACAAAGAAAATTTTAAAAATACCAGGAATGTATTAGGGTTACTCCAAATACGCCAATAATTCTTAAATATTTGAAATCTCTAAGTGGAGTTCGGTGAAATGTGGGATTTAGAAATTTACAAGACTTATGTAAAAAGTTACTTCTCACTGAACCTACTTCGGTGGCTGCATAGTCTAAGGCGTCACTCTAGTAATAAACTAGACCGCCGATAGCAAATATATCGGGGTTTGAATACCAGTCGGGTGTTCTGAGAATAGCTTTTCTTAAATGGTTTTCCATTTTACCTCCACGTAAATGTGAGTACCCTTCCAAGTTGTTTCTAGCTCAACAGCGTAATAAGTACATAATATGCGTATAGCCTGAACAGGTAAGAAGAAGAGGTGATAAAAAAATACTTCTTGCTTTGGTAAAAGTTTGAAATTTGTCAGGCAGGTATAATAGCCACTCCAAATACTCTTAAAAAATAGTTTTAAAATTAATTATTGGAAAAGGGAGAAAGTGGTCCTCTCCCAAAATTTCCTAAACCAAGAGAATAAAATATTTCATGTATGGTAGAAAATTTAAATATTTAAATACATGTAGAGGGACAACCTTTAAACCTAATAAGAGTCTGAGCATTTGTGCTCTTTGTTAAAATGTGGTGCTCTTATTTTCCATATGTTTTGTAACAATGTATATAATTTGATTTTTATATAATTGATGATTGTTCTTAGGATAAAATTAGTTCAATGGATCGCATTCGTTTGTGAACTAGGTTTATGGGTTGTGATTAATGTTTAGTTTCAATGATGCGAGTGAAGCCGTGGGCTAGACATAATATAGTTTAAAATTTGCACACTTAGAATACCAAAAATGTCTGAAGTAATATTTCATTTTCGAGAATTTGGACATCCCTGATGTCTAAATGGTAACCCGGAGGAAAATTTTAGTATAGTAGAAAAAAAAAAGGGCTAAACGCGTTCACTTGTCATGAGTACAGAAGACGGTCCAAAAATGACGGGAATCCCCAAAGTATACGTTAGATCCGGGGACACGGATAGAGGTATACCTTTTTTGTTTGTTGTTTTGTTTTACGACAGGAACAACCTTCTACGTTGGCCTTATTTCGACTCTAAATAAAATGTGTTTACGGCTTACATCCTGCGTTTACGTTCTTCTTAGAGAATATTCACCTTATCCTGAATAAAAGCTTGATTAATAATTACGATTGTCTTTTTTATATTGTTTATGGGAGTTTTTGACCACGAAATTTCTACATGGTTCATGACTAGTTGAATGGGCCTCTAGGAAAAAAAACCACATGATGGAGGGACTTAGTTTTGATAAAAAAAGATGCAATTTATAAATTTTTGCTAAATGCAGGGTTGGGTAAACCATTAGAAAATGCATTTTCATTGTTTGTTTCAGTGCAGTGTGTGGAAACCTAGAAATTGAACTTTCAGAGTTTAACGGATTTCAGGGGTTAGGCTAGGTTAGGTTAGGTTAGGTTAGGTCTGGTTAGGTTATGTTGCATGTTATCTTTGGCCTTCATCATAGTAAAGATAGTTAGAGCGTTGCGCTTCAAACTATAGTTGAAGAATATAAGGTTCTAGAAAATATCGTATTCAAGATTCGAATATTTTTCTACTTCTGACTAAATTTTATGTAATATTAGTCATTTTAACTATAAAATTAAATTAATTAATCTTAACCTATTAGTAAGTTTAGTTCACTTTACCCGTTTAGGTTATAACATTTGTACTAATTACGTTAATGTGTTAGGAATTAGGAAAGCTTAATTTAGAGGAAGTGTACCCAGCGTTTGCGTGGAGGGAGAGTGGAAAACCTTTTAGGGAAAACCAATCTCAGTACACCCGACAGCGATTTAAACCTCGATCCCCCCATCGTAGACAGTCTCAGTCTGGTCTGCTGCGATAGTGACATCTTAGACCAGGCGGCCACCAAAGTGGGTAAATAATCAAATTCTTAATTGGAATTTGTTTTATAGCTCTAATACTGCTTATTGTTGGCTAAGCCCCACCATAATAAATGATACAAACTTAAAAACTAGACCCCAGATCATTAATTTAATACTTGACGGAATGTATGAATACTATAATGAATGCATAGTAATAAAGAATGTTAAAATTTAGTTAATCTTTCTATTTTCTCTTGTGTTTATAATTTTTTCCAAGGTTCGTAATTCGTAATTCGAGATTAGGGATTCGGAGATAAAATGAATATTGGGGCTCGTAAAAATGTTGGATTCGTCCCAACTCTACTTTGTACGATGTCAAACTACTTTTAATATACTTTTGTTCCTTTCCCAGTGGTTTCAATATCAATTGTTTTCATGGGAGAAAAAATTGCAGGGTGTCAGCCTGCAATCAAGCTATGCCTATCAAGCAGCTGCCATCTGTTGGTGAAGATAGTGCAAATTTATGTGGATAGAGGGTGTCATGTAGTCAGCACAGCTAGCCCCGCCCCCCTTTCACACCTTTCCTCGCCATTATCTTCAAGAAGCTCCTAATTTGTCCTTAAGAAGCTGCGTAGACCCCTTTCTATACCCACTGCTTCGCAGAAAAATCTGAAAGCCCCGGGGATTAAACCCGGGACCTCTGGATCTGCAACCAGGAACTCTTGCCATTAGACCACAGAAGTGGTGATTATTTAAAACTCTTTTATTAGATGTGAAAGTAAATAAACCTACCCAAAGCATTGCCTAACGCACATCAAAGGTTGATTATCTGTCATTGTTTTTTGACGTAGACAGTAACGTCATTGGAATTGCAGTTTTAGGAAAGAGGGGGAGGGAGGAGGCCTGGTTTATATAGTTGACTATTCAAGTAACAATTTTTTTAACAATGCACTTCATGAGGAGAACACCAAATTTGGCATACATCATGTCCACACCCATTGTCAACGTTTAATAAGGTGAGCCACCTGAAACCTATCCTCCCAACAAAATGGCAGTCACATTTCCTAAAATGGCTGTCATAAAATTTGAATTACTTTAATTATTTCAAAATATGAAAATTAGGTGTCTAATTATATGTTTTTAGGGATGCTCGATTTAAAAAAGAAGCTCGAAAACGTCGACGGTAGGACGAGATACCCTACATGGCGACCAAATAAGCCACCATAAAATTTAATTTTAATATTTTATTAATATTCCAAAATTAATGTCCCCGTTCTCTTTTTCATTTCTTTGCTACCATAATTACCATACAATTACTAATATGTTTTTGTACTAATTGATTTTTTCTCAGAATGAATGGTAGGCCCATGAGCAACACAACAAGAATGTTAAAGATGACGACGGTGCTGTCGGCATTCTTCAGGATCCAGCTGCATTGTGGAGGTGGGCTGTGGCAAGTCCTGAAATACAGAGATTGGTAAATGAATTCACAAGACATAAGAAACCACGGTCCGAGAACAAACCATTGCATCATGAACAGTACTTTTATTTTCAAGAAAAATTTAACGTTGATATATTGAAGGCAAGTTTCATAAGTGTTGGTAATCCCTTTGAGGAAACCTCAGGTGACCTTATATCACTGGACAGTCACATGGTTTCTGATGCTGAATCCGTTAACAATCTGAGAGATTCTGAGCGAAAAGGCATTGAGCTGTACCAATCGTCTGTTTCTGAAAGACTTGTTCAAGGATCCATTGTGAGCATCTTCGCACCTATGTAGGCACATAAACTGAGAATTTTTAGGCAGAAAAGAGGTAACGGTACTGGGAAAATCACTGTCTAGAATCTACAGAGTGACGTACACCTCTTTCAGAGATGTCTTACTGTCCGTATGAATCGAAAACTTGATATGGAAATTCTTTTCAAGTTAAGGAATAGCCTACGTGATGCTAGAGGCGAGGGAAATCGACGTCAAGTTCTACCAAACTCACCTGAGCCTCGCAATTGGCGTGAATTTCTTAGAATTAACTACAACAAGAAATATCTTTTTTCTCTCCTAGGAACGCATCTAGTTGAGAATGTATACTGCCAACGTCGTCACTAACATAGCTTATAAATATGTCAGTTCTGAAATTGCTTCAACATCTCTTGTTGGACTTAATGGCACTTCTTTAGAGGAGGCAGATGAACGGATTATAGTGCACACAAGAGATGCAGTCATCCACGGGGCCAAGACTATTCTCATAAGAACCGTTGATACAGATGTTTTGGTCCTTGCCATATCATTCTTCTTTGATTTCAGGACTTTGGACCTTGAACAACGGTGGGTTTCAATTAACCTTGGTCATAAACAAAGATACATTCCAGCTAACACCTGCGCCCTGGCGCTTTGCTCAGAGAAATCTGTCACTCTGAGGGGCTTCCACGCGTTTACAGGGTGTGACACAGTTTAGACATTTGCATTCCATGGGGAACTCAGTGCTTGAAACACATTAAAGTGCTACGATAAGGCTACTTCTGCAGTTGCTGCCATTTCAACTCCACTTTCAGAACTGAAAATGGATGTGCTCCATGAACTAGAACAATTTGCAGTCTGCATGTACCATAAGAAATACTTGGGCATGACTCTGGATAAGACAAGACATATTTTTCGTATTCTGAAGAAAAACTGTTTGACAGACTCTCTCCAACATCCGAAGCACTCCGACAGCATTCTTTGAGAGCTTTTTATCAGGGCGGACACATTTGGGGTCAGTGCATGAACCCACATGCAAGAATCCTTAGTTCAGATAGTTGGAGATGGATGAAAGATGGTTCAAACTGGCTGGTGAGGTGGACGTCTCTTCCCACAATATGTCAGTGCTGACGTGATCTTGGAAAATGCAGATGCAAAGCAGGATGCTCTTTAACTTCAAGCTGCAACCATAGACGCTCCCTGGTAGAATGTGTGCGTCTCCTGTGTGTCAATTGCAATAACTGCACCAACATGACCAGGTGGGTTCTATGCATTCAGTCTCAATCAATGTCATTGATTTCACAAATGATAGTGGCGATAAAAAAAATTTGAATACCAAGGATGCAATATGTGATGATTTTCCCTTTTGTTTTCAGCCAAGAATACACGGAAGACGACGCTCCAGATAATATGGTCATAGATGATACGGTCATATATTATGTGTTCATAGATAATACGGTCGTAAATTATTTGGAAAAACATGGTTTTTGATTGGAGACTGTAATGCTTATCAAGAAATATTTTCCCATTCTTTTTCAAATATTGTACCTTACGGTTGTCAGTTTGTATATGTGTACTAATGATATTTCAATTAAAATTTTTTTTTAACATTTTTGAAGCGTTTCTTCAAAAATGTCCGCCATTTTATTTACTACACCCACTAATTAGGAGCTCTTAACTTCATACAACTTAAAATTTATAAAAAGCTATTGAATACTTTTCTTAAAATATTTCAGCAGGAAAAGAAAAAATCTATCATATTATAATCACTACACAGAGACCATTCTGGTCGCCATGTTAAATATCTTGTCCTATGGAATTCTGACAACGTTTTTGAGTAATTTTTTGAATTCACCATCCCTAAAAACATAATTAGACACCTGACTTTAATATTTTGAAATAATTAAATTATTTTAAATTTTATGGCGGCCATTTTAAGAAATTTGACCGCCATTTTGTTGGGGGGATGGGTTTCAGGTGGGTCCCCTTCCTAAACATTGACAATGGGTGTGGACTTGATGTATGCCAAATTTGGTGCTCTCCTCATAAAGTGCAGTTTTTTTGTAACTAAACATTGTACTAATAAAGCATATTATCATAAATAAGATATTTATTTTTTTACCACAGACATGATATTATTCGTGTAACAAACACACTAGGCCTGTATTACTGTTGTTGAAAAGTTTCTAAAGGTTTGTATTTTATTAATTTAATAGAATAAATTAGTCGCATTGGTCTCTGAAAGTCAGAGCGAGGTGCGTTATTAATCACCTAGCTCTACTGATTGAAGCTTTGTTTAATTTCCGTAAAATTTAAATAAAATGTTCTCACTAAAGTGTATTTTAAAATGTTCCTTCGTCTTTGTCTTCCTAGCATGCCGAATTGTCATCAAGGCAGCCTACTCCTAACTGTCCAACACCTTAGTTCAGTCGGTAACGTGTCTGCCTCCCAAGTTAAGGGTCCCGGGTATAGTCCTCAGCTTGGCTGAAATATTTATCGTTGATGAAATGTGGGTTTTCTCTTTTCACACTGGCGAATAAACGACCAGGGGGCTCGACGTTGTGTCTGTTATAGGTTAGTTTATAAGTCGTGCGCTGATACAATCAATCGGTTTAGAAAGTGCACGTTAAATATCAATAATGATAATAATATTTCTTACTAATTGACTGATCTTGTTGTTAGGTATAGGATCAATTTTAGTAATAGAATACAAGATTATCAAACGGTGTTAGGTAATCAAACACGATGCTCAAAAATACTTTAAAATATATAACCCGCTTAATTGGACGAATAGCCTAAGGCGTCGCTCTCGTGCTAGATTGACCTGCTGATGACGGGGAGATTTGGGTTCGAATACCGGTCGGGTCTACTGAAGGTGGTTTTTACTAAATGATTCACCCATTTTCCTTCCACGCAAATGCTGGTAGACTATCTCTAAAATGCTTCCTTACTCATCCCTACCTTATTAAGAGTAGTTACCTTATATGAGTATAACCTGAACAGGTTATCCCCGCGTCTTACTACCTGTTCAGGTTATACTCATATACGGTAACTACTCTTAATAAGGTAGGGATTATATATATAAAACCACACATTTTAGGTGATATTTGCATTTTTAGACTCAAAAAAATGGTAAAGAGCAATGTGAAGTTGACTAATCAATCATCTTTGAAAAACTGGCTCGTATCTCGATGTGGTTAGAAATGTAGTATTATTAAACTAGCGTGAAAGCAGGCTAGGTATAAGCAATTCGGAGTTCACTATAAATACTATCTGAAGGCACTAGTATTCTTTACTTAGGTCTATTTAAATTACTTTAAATATATTATATATATATATATACAAATAAACTCTAAAACTTAAACCGCATCTTGTAGCATGGGTTTGCTCTCGTGCTCCTTCACCGTGTAGCGTGGATCCGGTCGCTTCTGGAAAGTATTACTTATGTATTACTTCATCAGAAGGAACGGTGAGGCGTCTCCGAACGTCGCGGCGCGCTCCTCTCTTTACGAGTGTGTGTGTGTGTGCGTCGTATGAGCAGCTGATCCCTTCTCCAAAATACCGCAGTCTCTGTGATCCCCCGAATAACCCTACCTTCCTCTACAAGGAAGAGTCAATTTGTTGGAGATTGCAGCCTGAATCGAAAACGGTGGGGAAAAAAATCACAATATCTTTTATAATTTCGTCTAACACTTACTGAGCCTTTTAATAAGTGGTTTTCTCACTATCTATTGCCAAATTCAACACAACTTGCAACTATTTTATTATTATTATCATTATTATTATTATTTATTATTGTCATTAAATTTTTTTATTATTAGCATTATTATTATTTATTATTATTATCTATTATATACTATTATTTATTATTACTATTATTTTATTAGTATTATTATTATTTATTTGTATGGTATTTGTATACTTTTCAGTGCTGGCCTGTTATAGCTCTTTCGACTGTTGGCCAGCACTATAATAAAGGAAATTGAAATTGAATTTGAAATTATTATTTTATTTTATTAAAGTTATGATAGTTTGGGTGTTTTTGAGGATATATAACTTTGTATATTCATAACTTTCATCCTCTCATTTTATTTTTACAATTCGATTACCTTTTTAACGTCAATTTTTTTTTCTTAATGTCTCTGTGTATCCTCATATTGCTAGTTTGATTTCATCAGAATCTGTTTAGTTTATTACTTTATCATAACTTAATATTTACTATTTTTGCATTAGTTTCTCTCAGACCTGATGATGGCGTAATCGCTGAAACATGTAGTCACCCTGCCAAGAGTAGCAACAAATTATTTAGGCGAGGAATTAAAATAACATAGATAAGGAACGTTACTTTATTCAAACTTTTCAAACGTAAAATTGTTCCTTTTTGTTACACTTCTTTCATAGCCATCAATTACTTCTTTATATGATCTTGTATTTATAACATATCATAACTGAGTAAAGCATAACCTGGATGACACATATCTGTTGATTTCCATTAAATCTACAATTATTAATCTTGTCTCGTTAGTTAACATAGAAAATTCTTAGAAACCATTTGACTCGAATAACAAGTCTTTAACATTAAATCCTTTACAATTTTTTAATAATTTTGTGAAATAAGTTACTTGTTATATCTTAACTTTAATTTTAATATGTTTCATGTTGATTTTATACTGTTAATAACAACCTAGTCAACTATTTTACCTTTCTATTAATCACCTTTCCACTGTCACTGTTTATATATCTTAAACATTACAGAACATATCTTTCTTGTCAACATATTTTCAAACTGTTTACTAGTACATTTAATTATTCAACTAATAACTTCATTATTGTTGGCGTACTAATTAACCTATTATTTTTGTTAAGTCATAAAACCTATAATAGGTTCTCAAGTACTCAAATTTTGTAGAGTCTTTAAGTCATTATATTAATAACTCTAATATAGTCAATTTGTCAATTTCCACTTTTCATTTTGCCTATCAGCTATACCCATGATCTGCTACTACTTAAATATGGTATTTGCACAGAATTATATTTTTTACTTGTTTTATGCTAATTAATTTCAGAACTTTACTATTTAACAATCTCAATGATGATTTTTTAGAAATGTTATTGTACCGTAATTTTTTCATATATTACTTTCTCATTGAATAAATTATCTTCATGTCATGTTTCATATTTACATTGTTTAATTGACCAAAGAAGTTGTACCAATTAATCTAATTAGCTGTTCCATCCAAGTACGTTCCTTATATTATAAATTCATATTTCTCCTTACTACAACTAATATGAATATTCGTAGTTAAGACAGCGGACCACTTTTTTTTAAAATTAAAAATTAAAAGTGTGGTAGGGTGTATGATAAAGCAAGATAAAAACCATAAACATTTGACAAAATGACAATTATAATACAATAGTACACTTCTACTCCTTGTACATGTTTAAAAATATGTGATACCAAATTGAAATTTAAATATCTTTGGAGAGAACCATCAGATTAGATATTAACCTTCATCCTTAAAACATTTATAAAAACCATTTATACAATATTTAGATTGATATAAATAATCATAAATAACATTGGATAAAAATAATAAAAACCATGGAACGAAATGGGTAGGTGTAATTAAATTTGAAAGTATTGAGTAATGGAATTATTCAGTATACCTAAGTGGTTTACAAATTAATAACTTATTGAAAATCAATTCAAACGGTGATACGATGTCTTAACATGTATTGGGTTCCCTTCCTCCTTGGTTGGCATCGGCGTGTTACGTCGATTGAATTATTGCCGACATGTTTCGATACATGGTATCATAATCATGGCGCAAGGTCTTATTGCGAGAGCGATGTTGGTGTCCTGAGTGGAATTTTATGAATATTACTAAAATTAAATATTTATAGTGACTTTATTTTATATACGAACAAAGACCACGCAATAGAGTGTAAGACAAAGGAGTTCCATTTGGTGACTTTTAACCCTTACATTAATGAAGGTACAGTCGTTAATGTTACATCAGTTTTAAAGTTATATCATCACTTACGTGTTAATAAACAACTTAACATTCACGGACATTATTTTACAACCCGTCATTTTTTATATCCATAAGGCTATATACGATGATGATAGTAAACTACAGCTTCGTAGCTACACGTCCAAATTCATTCACACATTGGTGGAGTATTTAAATGCAACGTTGAAAATTCAATATTTTCGTTAATATAAAAACCCTTTCATGTATTTTGATACAGTCACGCTACCAAGTTAAAACCAAAAGCTACAACTACCCTCATGACCAAGAAAATATGAAAATAATCGTTTCAAAATCTAATCTTGCTCCATTGTACAAGATAATGCTATTGACATTTACCAAGGAAACTTGGGATCTCTTACTTATGTATGTTCTTCATAGCATCTATGTTATAGAATTGTTTAGTGTGTGACAGATTTGATGTAATAAAAATATACTTATTAATTCTTAAAGCTTAAATGCTAGATTTTGTAAATAAATATTGTAATCTAAGGTGGTAGTGTAAGGAACGTGAGGGAAGGGCATGGTTTTTGAAGGTTTTTTTAAAAAATATATCTAAACATTATTTTGGCCAAAATAAATCAAGTTACAGCTCTCCAGTAAAGACGTGGAGTTGATTTTTCTTCAACAGTTGTTTTATATCTGTCAAGGGTGTCCTGGAATTTAATGACAACTTTCTCTCCTCATTTAGAAAGTTTCTCATCTAATGCCGCTATGCTAGTAACACATATTCAAGAATTGTTTATTTATATCATTCATCATATGTAGAAAAATAAATTCAATGTTTCTACTGGAGCAGTATTTTATTTAATTTGGCCTAAACTAATGTTTTGCTATAAAAACTGCAAAAAAATCACCTTTTCTCGCGTTCCTTACATTCCCACCGTAAATATGTTACATACAATACTTTGTAATGGTCTAAGACGTCACTCTCGCAATAAACCGGACTGTCAATGACGGGGAGATCGGGGTTCAATCCCTGGACGGGTGTATTGAGGTTGTTTGCTCCTAAACGATTTTCACCTCTACCTCAAAGTGCATGTGGATACATTTCCTTCAAATTCAACCTCCCTCTCCCCCAACTCATTATCGTAGTTACAACTCGGACGGTTAGTAATACTCGGTACTAAAAACAAGTATAGTTTTTTTAGACTTCAGATATCCCATGAAGTAAATAAGAAACTACTTGCCCGGGCCAGGCACATTTAACCGATCTATTGGTGTAGGGATTATAAAGGTAGGATTTAGAGTAAATGTTCCTACATTCTCGTGAAAGGAGGGTGAGAAACTATTTCGGGAGGAAAAACATATCAGTAGCCCTGTCCAAAATCCGAACAATTCTGACCCTCAAGTTACCGGCAAACCAGTCAAGATAAGACTGACGTGTTTGTCCGTGTGATCACTGCTGAACGTTATTAAAATTAGACCTGGGTTGTTGTTTTATTTGCATCATTGAGGAAAACTATTTTTAGGTTAAAGCTTGTTATTCGTGTGATTATAGACTAAATTGTGTTTAGAAAGCACCCATTGAATCCCTAATATTTAAAAAAAAACGTTTTTCCAACGATTCGAATAAGATGGAATTGTTGTCCGTTGGACCGCGGCGAGCTATAGAGTCTGGTGAATGAAGACTGCTATTGATGATCAGGGCGGAGACCCTAGTTTCACTGTCTGCCCGTGAGGAAACAGGATGGGAGTGCGACGTGTTGATAAAGGCGCTTGATCACGCGGCTTTTATACCCCTATGCTTCTGACCCCGACACACCAGTCTCGGGCAAATGCTAACACTGGAGTGTAGATCAATAACGGTCTAAGAACCTCTACGACTGCAAACCTACACAGAGCTGTCCGGACCTATGGCTGAATCTACCTAAAAGAGGAGTCCAGTGGTAGATGCGTCGCTTGCAGGCATGGTAGTGTAGTGATAAATAAAGTTTTTGTAAAGTTTTGTTAATTAATATTTTGGGTCATATTTCTTCTCAGGTAAAACGTACCGTGGAATAGTGGTAAGTACAGTCGGATTCAAATAAGAAGTGTTTTTCGGCACTTACAAAAGTTACTAAAACATCTTTCAAATTAAATTAAAGTAAACATACAGTAAATTGGTGATCATCCAAATTGATTATTGATAAATATGGTTATTATCTAAAATTCGGATACTTAGATTCAGGAAGGAAAAAAAAATGCAGCCAAGAAGAAAAAGACTTTTAAAATATATTAATTTGAAAGATAAAAAAATATAATTACCAATGGGCTAGAAATAATCAAGAATAACGACCACGTGGGCTGACTCAGTGAATGTAGAGGATAGATTTTAATAAATTATAGCTAAGTCATAGTCTGGGATGGACGTGTGAAATTGTCAACTACTTGAGGATATCACTGAATCATAGCCGCCGGCAGCTCAGGGTTGTCTTAATGCCTGCAGATCATACAATATTATTTTACTAGTACAAAGTTGGTGATTTATACAGTACAATACAATACAATACAATACAATACAATACAATGACCATAATCAAGGAAGGATTCATGGATATTTCAGTGATAAAGCGTTTTCGTGCCGGGCACTTAAGTCCCGGGTTTGATTCCAGTGTCTAGCTGTAAATTTTCAACCAAATTTAATTTTAAACATGTGCCTAGTGATGACTGTATCCGTGACTAAAGTTTATTTCCACCTATTACCTGCTTCGATGGTCGAATGGTCAAAAACGTCACACTCTCAATATTTTGGACTGCTGATATCGGGGGGATCTGAGATCGAACACTTCCTTACACTTTAAGGGCACTTCTCTTCTCCATAGAAGGTCTCATACACACCTTTAGAACTCTCCGCGATGTCCTCTTTTCATTAGATCCACCTTTCAACTCAGTCACGCTTTCAAGATAAGGCCTACAGTTAGTTAAAAATGTGTTATTTACGGCCTTATTTGACGATGGTAGTACATTACATGTATCAATAAGTGGGGGGGAAATATCGCTTCGAGTTGCGACGATTTTCGAGCTACGAGAGTGGTCTGGAACCTAACCTGTCTTAAGTGCGGGTTTATGCCACTTCTTGATTTCCCGGGTTAGTAGTCGTAGCTCAGCGCCTGACACAGCTATGGGTAGACCAAACTACATACATTTCTATACGGCGGATCAACATGCAACCAATTCAGCAGGGGCTTCTAATGCTCACACACGGATATAATTTAATATTATCCTAGTCGCTTTAGTGAGGCTTGTAATATGGAAGGATCTTTTAGAAAATACAAAAATATTTTTTCTGTCAAAAATGGTAAAATTTTACTGTNTATATATATATATATATATATATATATATATATATATATATATATATATAAAACCTCAATGGTATGAGCCCGTAAACGAGCTATACCGATGGAGTGGCCACCACCATTAGCGATAATAATGCCAACATTTGTGGATATAGGGTGTCATATGGTCAGCATAACAAACCCTCCAGCCATTACTAGCTTTCTAGTCCGGGGGTGCTATTTATCTATTCAAATAGCTCCTCGCTTTTTCTCACGCAGCTGAGTTTGACAGAAATTTTTTGGGAATGTCAGGGATCGAACTCGAGACCTCTTCATATATATATATTCAAAAGTATCAGCTGAAGATTACATGAACTGACGTATGAACATGAACATTGTTTTAGTAATTTTTGTAAATTTCAAAAATCTGTCTTGCTATCTGAATTGTAATGTAGTTATCTAGTCTAAGCCAAACCGTGTTAAGAGGTTAATTTTAAATAAATTTACCATACTTAATTTGGAAATGTGAGAAAAATATGTAAACTAAGGTAGAAAATCTAAATCCTGTGGGTTTTAACATTGCACCCCCACCTCTCCCCCCCTCCCCCCAGTCAGATTCAAATAAGTTAGATCACAGATCGGTGAAGTTCCTTTGAACTGTCATCCTAGCCCTTAGCTCTTAAATGACGTCACCTACCTGTGACGTAGTACTAAGTCAAAATAGAATTTACTATTTTATTTACGTTTATTTCGGCGAGTTTGATTAATATGACGTTGAAACTTAAAACATAAATTCTTAAATATCTCTATAAATAGACCCATGACATCACAAAGCTATTTTTTGATATTGAAACTTTTTTGTAAACTTTTTTAATCACCCACAGTCAGGCTATTTGGTTTATTTACAAAAATGTCTTTCAGGCGTATCCTTTCTGAATGTAGACTAAAAATGCACATATAAGCAAAACTTATGTCTATCTAAAAATAGAAAACAAGGAAATTTTTATTTTAAAATGAAAATAAATGCTGTTTAGGCACAAATATTGGAGAGAGTATTTATACTCGTCAGCGGGAAAGGGGAATTGTAATCAAAAGATAAACCAGAGGCCTAACAGAGTGATGTACTTATTTTATTAGCTTCTTTTATGTTGCTTACATTGAGCGTCTAAGTGTGAAAGTGCTTAATAGCCCATCACACGTACTATTATCTGGGAAATTATATAAGAGATTACGTTCGGGCCAGAAAACTCTCACAGAGTTGCTGTTTTATTAAAATATGATTAAATTGTTTCACCGGTAAATGCCAATATTTTCTAAAGTAGATAACAAAAAGCCGCACTATGATCTGACGAATGGTTCAGGTTGTACTAACTACCTAGAATCCTTTCGCCATAGTAGTAATGGTAGCTGACAGTCAGCATGAAAATGTAAAAGCGTTTAAAAGAAAAACATAATTAAAAACAAATTGTTTGTTGTGAAAGTTTTGACTGCTAAATATGACAAAAATCAACATATGGTCTTGCAGATAATACGGTTTGGCAAATGAATACATGGGATATCTAGTCAACTTTACTAGCTGTCAATTACTTAGTTGGTGTATTAGATAGGTGCTATCCTAAAGTGCATAAAATTAAGGCCTCAGCCAGTGAGAACTTATCACTAGCTGTCGGGCCAGACGGCTTAAAATACAGTGGTCTGCGTCGTTTTCTGGAACTACTTCTCTGTTCTGTCTAAACTTATACTCCCTTTCGTCTTGCACCAATAACCACCCCCTGTCGTTTAAATAAGAAAGAGGATAAAGAAAATTAAAAATCTCGTTATCTCTCAAGGTTAAGAGGAAAGCTCGCTGCTAATTCTCAAATATATTAAAAATACTTGTTGTCAACCTATTAGAAATTATTGTGTTTGTTAGAGAAAGGCTAAATTTAGAGCCCTTTTTCATCAAGTCTAGTCTCATAACTCCGGAAATATGCTTAAAAAGTTGTTTAAAATGAGCTAATATCACATTTTCACACATTTGTTTTCTATTAATAAAACTCAAACTATATATATTACTGTTGGAATATTTCTACTTTATTTCAGCGTGGCCAATATTTTGAAATAAAGCATCGTAGAATTAAATATCGGGTTAGAGCTGAACGTCTGCGCGGCCATTTCTCACTTATCGAGGCGGTTCCTTTAAGATACATCCTTATTTACATGTGACTAAACAAACTCCGTTCAATCTTAACCTTTCCGTTTGTGATTCTCTACCAGAAGCTGCATAGGTTCATGGCTACAGCTTCGTTACCTATCATCCTGGATGTGAAGGCCCTGAGGAATGACGTCATCACGGAGAGCTGGGTCACGAACTCCAGACCGCCAGAAGCGGTGGCTTTATATAGGAGTATGGCCTGTAGCGGTGGTGGACTGGCGGTGGTTTGTGGAACTACACTCGCCCGGGAGAGGTGTGTGGACTATGTTCAAAATATTATTAGAAATATTATTATTATTATCATTTTGTACTTTGTACTATAAATATAAGTGTATTTTGTAACTAAATCTTAATAGTTAGTCTCATTGAAACGAAAACATTTTCTATTTGTTGTTTTAGGTTAAGTATTCTTTATTTGTATGATAAGATTTTGTTGAGAAGAAACATTTTAGAGAATACAAACATAATATTGCGGCTAACATTGGTAATATTTTATAATATTGTTGGTGCTATTTTATAGGTATTTATAATATCTATCAAAAGTGACAGCTGCGGATCTCATGACTTGACGTAAGAATACACGAACGTGAATATAGTAGTTTTTCCTAGCTTCCTATGAAAATTTAACTGTAGGTGAATGCAGTTGGCTCTGATAAACATAGCAAAAATGCAAAGGATGAAAAACGTAATTTATGACAAAGAGTAAATTTTGCCATCTTTTTAATATTATTATTATTATTATTAATAATAATAATAATAATAATAATAATAATAGCACCGCGTCTTACTACCCGTTCGGGTTGTACGCATCTTTTTAATATATATTTTATATATATATATATTTATATATATATATTTAATATATATTTATATATATATATATATTTAATATATATTTATATATATTAAAAATATGCATTTAGCACGATATATATATATATCGGGCTAAACGCATATTTTTAGAGGATATGGTCATATATATATATGACCATATCCTCTAAAAATGTGTGAAATTAAATCAAAATAAGTATGAGCTCTTTTGGAACAATTCGACATTTTTTGTGTCAGCCGCATGAAGAACGAACTTCTATCTCTTGGTTCACAGTGCGTTAGATGTTTTGTCTAATCAAAAATGTCAATAATACAAATATTTTATCTTGATAACTTGGTATCTAATTTATTAAACGTGTGTGCAAAAAAAAAAATCTTAAGAGGAGACCCGGAGATAAATCTATTAAAATTGTTACTGCATGATTTTTAGATAGGATTTTATTCACCGAAAGTATGTTTATTTTTTATTTTTTACGAAAGAAGGGAGGAGGGAATTGCTATAGTACGAAGAGAATCTACAGTAGGGACTAAAGTTTTTTCCATAACTCGCGGGTAAAGTTTCATCTTGTATCATTACTCGTGAGTTACGACAGAAAACTACTTGTAGATTCTCAAGTACGAAATATGTTTGTGTTTATTGCCTGGTTGCGGTGGATTCACATTTACTTGTACAGGGTGTTTCCAAAATTTGTATAAGAAATTCAGTGCATAGCTTCAAGGTAACAGAGACAAATAGGTTTATAAAGTTTCTTTATTTATAAACATTCATAGGTTAACTCTTTTTATTTTAATCTTTTTAAAAAATGCGGGTATTTAACATGCCCCTTATGTACCAAATTGATTATATCACACATGACTTGCAAATCAACTTGATTTTCCGGTGGCCACGTGGTCTAACGCGCTACTCTCGCAGTAGACTAGACTCCAGATGAAGGGGAGATCCAAGTTCGAGTCTCAGTTAGGTGTACGGAGGGTGTTTTTTTCCAAAATAGTTTTCCACCTTCCTTCTCCGCAAATGTGGGTGCACTTCCTTGAAATATAGCCTTCCTAATCACTAGCATAATTAGTACCCGAACGGTTAGTAAGTGCTAAAAAAACTCATAATAGTGATAAACATTATTATTATTATTATTATTATTATTATTATTACTATTGTTATTACCGCGTCTTACTAACCGTTCGGGTTATAGGGACTTACGCTAATGTGTAATGGTAGGGTGATTGTGAGATGAAATGGAGGACCTACAGTTTAACGTGGGATCCGAACCATGGTGGAGGCCTGGCATTCCACACATTCACAATTCGTGATTAATACACGTCTTGTCAGAGGTGAAGGAAGGGTTTGGCAATCAGATAAATCTGTGCCGGGACCGAGGAATAAACCTCGGACCCCCAGCACAGGAGTCTGACACCTTACCCCTAGACCACCAGGTCACCTGACAAGATTTTTACCACGCGTGTTGGAACCGACCACATTATTGTTCTTTTACCGTAAACATATTAAAGCATTAAGGGTTAGGTTAAGCTCGGTAAGATAGGAACAGAAAAAATCAATTTAAAAAAAACATGTTTGGTCGTTCTGAACACGATGAAAGATTTTGTGGTCCCTTTCAACACGGGAAGCTCTGAGTAAGGTCGCTTTCAACAAAGGACCTATTGTCTCAAAAATAGAATGGATGTATCTAAGCTTGTGTTTATTCAAGCAAAATACCCAGTTCCGTGGCCAAATCGTCTAAGGCGTCACTCTCTTGTTAGACTGACCTGTTGATGATGGGGAGATTGAGGTTCGAATATCTATCAGGTCTACTTAGAGTGGATTTCCCTAAATGGTTTCCCACTCTCCTTCCACGCAAATGCAAGTATATTACCTCTAAAATGATTCCTTCTTCATCCCTACTCTATTAGAGTAATTATCATATTTGCGTATAACCTGAACAGGTAGTAAGTCACGGAGATAAAAAAAAAGAATGCACATAAAAGCAAAAAAAAACATGATTTGTTAATGCTATTACAAATTATATCCATATGAATAAGGAAAGGTTGGTGTTGGTCTATGTGGCAAAGACTTTCCTTCCTATATCTTGAGCTCTCTCCCCCCTCCCCCACCACCAAAAGATAGCAATTCTATGATTTGTTTTTGTAGTTTGCTCAATTTTTGAATATGATACTCGTATTCGACACAAAAATCCTCTTCAAATTGCTTCTAGAGGAAATCTATGTTAACAAAAATTACTGCTTGCTTCTGTTAGTGGATACCTGTAGTAAAGTTCAATTTTCATAAGAAGGGCTTTATAGAAAAAAACTACATATTTTTAGGCCAAAATCGACAGCATTCAACCAAATTATTAGCGTTATTTTATAGGTATTGATAATATATGTCAAAATAAATAGCTGCAGATCACATGACTTGACGTGTGTATACATGAAAGTAAATTTAGTAGCCCTAATATCTGTCAGATAAGGTGCTTATTAAGAGTGTGCAAAGTTTAGAAACTTCAACTTGGCCTCGAAACAAATATCAGCTTCAGCTTCACTTCCAAAAAAAATCCTGCTTTGATAATTACGCAGATTCACCAATAAAAATATTGACGGCTAAAATAGTAAATATTTATGGTCAATTATTGCCATTCTGAGCTTTTTATATTATATACATTTTAAATTAATAATCATATGGAAAAAAATCTGAAGTAATAGTTGAATTATAATTTGTGATAACTTGATTTATCATAATAAAACGAGATATTACAAACAACTGTGTAATAAAACATTTTCTAGTCAACTTTAGTGCATAAAGTATTATAAATAGTCACTATAAATTATTTTTTCAAGCATAAAACCATTAACAAAAAATATTCGAACATCGATTCGACTTCGAGAATATTTCATACTAGCTGAATCCCCGTTCTTCGCACGGGATATTGTGTTATTATTTATTTTTGGATGAACATGAGTAATTCTTGTCTGAAGCTTAATGGCATGGTTCTTAGCGCTACCCGAGAAACTCCGCGAGGATGTGACCATGTATCGTTTCTTATGGGGAATTTTATTTTCGGCCGGCCCCCTTGCCTACTGCCTGGGGCGTTATCAGCTGAGTGCGGCTGGACAGGTCTCCCCCCTTCTCACCTCTCCCGACCATCACACACCGCCCACACACCACAAAATTCAGCAAAATATAACATGTATACTTCTACCGTCTCTTGGAGTTGCATATTAAAACGTAATTACATATTTTAATTAATTGTCTTTATTCATTTTTTTTCCCAACCCTTTAAGCATCTACGAGGTTAAAAATAATTGATATATTTTTTCAAAGGCATTATTAGAACAAACTTATCGGATTATTACCCTCTAAACGCTTAAAAAGAGTTTATAAAGCAATATTGTTGATTATGGTAGCTGCCCCGATTTCACCCTCTTAATCACAAAACATCGGAATCAAACATCTTTACTTTTCCTAAATAGCTTATAAGGAACACTTGTGCCAAATTTCAGCCCTCTAGCTTCGTGGGAAGTGTGAAAATTAGGGATGAATGAGTGAGTGAGTCAGTCAGTCAGGGCTTTTGCTATCATATATAGAGAGATATTCGACTAGAGTTTGCTTCTTATTGGAAAAGTAGACTTTACATACACACTCTTAGTTCTTATCTATGAAAATTGAACCGTCTCTGCTATAAAACTCAAACGTATGAAAAGGATGTATCCTGGTCCCACCCCTGTTGGAATTACTCTATTTCCCTCTGAAGTAGTTTATGTCATTGAAACGGTCATTTATATAAAACGTCCGTCTGTAACTCAGTAGAACACCAACAAAGTTTGATTTGGTAGGTTGTGTGTATAAAGTTTGGAATTATATTTATCGACCCTTGAAAAAAAATTTTAGTCAAAATACTGAGGAAGTTACTATGTTTTATACTATGTTTTATATTCCTGATCCATCCGTAAAGGTTTATAGGTACTTTCTCAAAGGTACACTAATAAGTCAATACAGACCCTTCGGTTGATCCAGCATTTATTTATTTTATGAAATATTATGGTTTGGGTAGAGAGGCGACACATAAATTTAAAAAGTTGCATACATACACAGAATTACAAAAATAGGTAATCTTATGTCTAAATAAGGTCAAAGATAATGTGTAGATTTTTTAGAATAATAAAACTAAAGGCTACCCCTTGATATTATATTCATATGTTGCTAGTTTTTCCAACTCAATATATGTTGTATATTTTTTTAGATATATAAACTAAGGATAGGGTGAGGGTTTGCACCCCACCTATCCTTCCCCTGATCTCGCCACTGCTTGGTCTTAAGAGCGTCATCATAGCAGGCCTATTAAGACGAATGAAGATTTGTGCACAGTGCTTATCTGTGAAGCCATTCTAAAATGGTCATAACGGCCTTTTCAATGCAGTTTTTATCCAAATATAATTTAATATTTCAACAATATTCAGTGCTAGGAACTTTGATTAACTTTTGATTTCCATTAATGTTTAGTCAGAACTGATCCACGCAGGCACTAACCAAGGGGAGGGCTCGTGGGATTGAAGGCTACGCCCCTCCCCCCGAGATATAAACAAAAATTAAAAATTATTGTAAAAATATTTACGTAATACATTCCTAACCAAACAAATACAGTAGTAATATAATTTAGTTTTCACTTTCTTAACCGGATTAAACATCGTGAATAATAAGATGTAATATATTCAGGAGTTCCTCCACACACGGAGATAAAAAATATGTCCAAATTTCGAAGAAAAAAACAGTTCACCCATGTTTGCCTTCACTAATAATTAATATACTTTTTATGACTTTTAATGGAAAATGTATTCGTTTCTATTAACATGTATGTAAAATTAGTATATTTTCTATTAAAAGTCATAAAAAGTATATCAATTATTATTGAATGCAAGAATGGGTCTACTTCAATATATTTTTGTACAAAANCCCCCCCCACCCCCCGAAAGAAAATTTTTGATACGGGCCTGATCCACGTGCAATAGTGTTGGTGTAAATTTACGATTTCGAGCCGACTGTATCACAGAGTTTATTGGCATGTGATGCACTCTGATCTATAGTCCTATCATATGCTTGGCTGCTTAGTAATAACGTTCCGTTCAGCCTGAATAATGAATGAATTAATCATTCATCGTCTCACAACATTATTTTAAGATGCTTGGTTTTCACTGAATTGAATACAAAACTATTACCCATGTTCCATATGCATATTTAAACTGGGAGGAAAGATTTATTTGACCTGACCCACGTGTTTAAATACCCTTTATAAAAAAAACTTTAATTTCTTACAAAAAAAGTTGGTGTTATGCCTAATGTAGCATTTAAAAGTAAAATAATATTAATTGCTTATAAATGATTTTTTTTTAATATAATGTGTTTTGTTCATTCATGCAGCTAACTTTCATTCAGGACTTGACAATTTCCTGATTAAATTGCTTATAAATGAAATATTTATTTTTTCTCTTTTATGTATTTTGTTAATTCATGAGGCTAACGTTCATTCTTGATTTGACAATTCCTGATTCTACTCAGAAAAACTTACTTGATCATATTAAAAAAAAAAAGGCGGTGGAGATAATTTCAAAACAATAAAAGGTCATAAAAGTATTTTAATAAATGAACTCATATAAAATATGATTATCAAATGTAATTTTTAATAGAAATTTAAAAAAATTAAAGAGAATGTTGCAAATAGGAAAAAAAAAGTTAATTTATCCTTAATTCACCCTGTAAGGTAGCACGCTTTCTTTTATTGGGTTCCACTTTGGTTTAGCTTGTGAGAGAGGGTAATAGGGTGTCCCATTTCATGTCTAATCTTAGCTAATATGATTATTGTGACAGTGGTAGTGCCATAAACAAAACAAGGACAAGCAGTGTATGTAGACATTTTCTTCTAACAAGGTACATAGTACTCATGTCAAGACCCCACTATTGTTTTTAATCTCAGCCGCTACACCACTGTCAGTCAAATAGTAGTACTTTATTTTGTTAATAGGTAGCGCTGGCATTCTCAACTCTGATCGCTTTGTTTTTTTAGGTCTTTTCATTAGGTCTCTTTCGAAGACCCTATTTGCTCGATACAGGGCTACTATTGCCAACAATGCGTTTCATATAAACACTTTTTACAAAACCTTTTATTAACATTTGATGACATTTTTGACGCTATAATCTATTTAATGATGTAAGAAAATGTTATTAAATGTTTTAATTATCCTAGCTAAGTGCATAGTTAATTTTTAAATATTTTAAATAATGTTTAGGTTGGTTTCACTGTATATTTATGCTCGATGCCGCGTCAGTTGAATAACGGAAAGAAAATCATGATAATCGGCTTATTTTATGGTCATGTGACTCCATGTAGCCAATAAGATGTATTCTGAACTCTGAAGTTCTGGAAATAATTTAGTAGGTCTGGTTGTGTTGTTCATTTAGTAGCTTCTTTAATTTGATCTCTACAAAGATTCTTGGCGAAGCTGCGGGCTCATATTATTTTAATCGTGTGCGCGTATTATATTTTGTGACATCTTTTGGTGACATTGTTACCAGAGTTTTAACTTCGCTTTCGGGCCTGTTTCAAAAGTGATCAGTGTGCAAACAGCAACGTAAGTACCCACTATTTTTATTTTGTCTATATTATTATTATTGTGTTCACGGCAAAGAAAACCTTTTGACTTTCTAATATTTTTTTTAATAATTCATGTATTTAAATGTTTATATTGCATATTTTCAAAAAAATTTTAATATACATTTTTTTGCAAATGTTTTAGTTGACAGGTCTCTAGGGCCTACTTAATTAGTTATTTACAATTTGTAACTATGTTTACATTTTAATGTTGACATTTTATCTTTTCCATCAGTGTTCCTTTGCCGTGTGATTAAGCTTAGACTACCATAATCTAAATAGTAGTTTTACAACATAAAAAAGGGTGATACGTCTATTTGATACTGAAAAGGCCTACATCAAAGAATTATGATCTACTTGAGTTTTTTTCTATGTTAATAAAGCATGTTTTCAAAACAACTGATACTCTTGGCTTAGTTTAGTTTCCTTTCAATTCTTGCTAGACAACAGCGTGGCAGGACCAAGACCTACTGAAAAAGGGTGTTTTGTGTTTTCAAATCCCCTACCAAAAGTATTATTAATGTAGGGATGGTACTCTTATACTGAATGTCAGAATCAAGTTTTATTTGAAAGATAACATTACCAAAATGTATTATTATTATTATTATTCATAATCAACATTCTAATAATTGGGACATAGATACTTAAACCAAGCTTAATAATGATTGTAGGTTCTGTAGTATTAAGACTGTTGATAATGTATTCGCCTAACATTACAGGCTAACACCGGCAATATTGTTTAACATTGCCTCTTACTAATATAAAAAATGGGCAACTTAAAATACAAACGCGCATTAAGTGACATATTTTACAAATTATTTAAAAATTGCCAATATGTTTATGATCAAAAACTCTGCCAACCTAACAAAACCTAACCTTCCATGTTCCAACAAACAATAATATTAGTTTAGGCCAGGATTGTTGGTAAATACATTATTGTTCAAATAAACTGTTAACATTTGTGGGCTAAATAATTCCGCGAAATTCTATTTTTGTGTTTGCTCTTTGTAATATAAATGTTATAGAACTAAGAAATTATTGTGAACAACCTTAATATTGATAGGCCTACGTCTCAATTCTTGATGCATTGGTTGTAAGAATTAATACATTTTGGTGGTGTTATGTTTCAAAGAAAACACATTTCTGGCATTCACTGCAAATGCACTCTAATCCTAACCCTTAAATTTGATTCCTCCCTAGAGCATAAGCTATAAGCATTTAGAACCCTACCAGTAACAAATTCAAAACACAAACAGCACTTAATTATATTTAAATAAATTTTAAATTAAATCAAGAGAAATGTATTGTTAAAGAAATCCTTGCCATCTTCTTTAGGTGGATTTCAACATGAGCTGCCCTCTTTTGACCCCCTGACCCCGGTCTAAAAATATTTGGTATGGCCTAGGTGAATGACATATCAGTCATTAATTACAATAGACCCTGAGGTTTTTTATTCTTTGTCATCATAGATGATATGTACTTGCTCTGGTGGCTCTAGTGCAAGTAAATAGCCTATATATAGGCCTTAATAATTATTAAACTTATTCATTAGAGGATATGTGAGTAACCAAATACTGTTAATTTGTGTTGGTTTTATTCTTTTTATATAATATATAGCCTACAAAGTATAGAGTATTTTAATACTGAACAAAATTGATCATGATTTTGGTACACATTCACTTCTATGTGTCCTCATTTCCAAAAATGATTTTAGTATTACTGTCTTTGTGTGTCTCTCCAAACAGTTCTGCCCAGATTTTATTCAAATTTGAACATTATATAATAATATCTATCCTATATCTCTCTATGCATGATGAAGCTGATAACAGAGACTATATAAATACTGTATGGGAGTATCATATTGCTAATTTCATTCTTAACATTGTTTAATGCTTCATTATTATCTTAGTACATAGGCTATTTAATATGAACTCATACAGATACTAATTAAAAGTACCAATAGGGTAGGCCTTTTTACACTACTGAGCAAACATAGTCTAAGGTTATTTTTTCTGAGAACAGCTTTAACAAAATGTGATTAAATCTAATTAAATGATAATTAATTAAACATGGTTGTGTAAATTAATAAAACAAAACACACCATTCTTTTTACATAAACAATTTGCCAATATTTAATATCTTTATTTTTTGAATACATTTATAACATAAAAGTTCCTTTTTCTTATTGGGCTATGAGGGAATGAATGTATTCTAAAAGATTAAGCAGGGGTTAGGGGCCTACTTTATACCTTAACAACAAACAACAAAAAATACAGATATGAGAAAATTTGTGCAGTATAATGTTAAAAAAAATTCAAATCATAACAAATTACTTTTTAAAAAGGGGGAAGGGGGGGCTTAAGTTGTATAGCTGTGTGATCTAAATCTTTCTAAACAACATTATTACTATTATTAGTAAGAAATATGAATTTTGTTGACAGTTTTGAATAAAACATTAAATAATTTTAAAGTTCAAGTAGGGCTACATACTTACTTTACTGTTATCATTTCACAATATATTAGGGATTCATTATAGCTATAAACTCTATTAAATATAATTAGATATATTTCAATGAACTTTTAGGACTTTTACAAAATAAAACACCAAAAAATTTGATAAAATAGTTTCCTATTATTAATTTGTTTTATCTATGAACATTTTACATACCTAGGCCTATGTTTTTCAACCATTTCATTGCACATTGTTTATCATATTAGTTTTCTTTTCTTTTATGTCACTTCTACACATTCCTTCTTATTGTTAGCATGAACACATTTTTATACTAAAATAATTGTACTGTGCAAATTAAATACTGCTATGGTTTGCAAAATCAATTGCATGAATCTCTACAAAACATGCTACCTATTTATAATTTAATTTATTATTATATTATTTTAGCTTATGCATTGCATTTGTTGTAAAAATCACGGTTTGTTTATTATTATTATTATTATTATTATTATTTTTACATAAGCGCCAGGTTATATACCTAGGTTTGTTTAGGTCTAAGCCTATTCATATATTTTTTTTAATTTAAGAAGTTAACAATTTTTCTCTTGGTTGACTGAATAATTCTAACAAGTTTAACTTTAAAGTAGCCTAAATAAAATTTGTAGAGCAGAGAGGTCTAAAGAACAACCCCATTTTCACAGGAAACTTAAGAAATTTCCCATCCCAGTTTGGCAGCATTAAATTTACAACTAAGGTAATATTTCTTTCCTGGGTTCAATAAGCAGTGACCCGCTTCGGTGGTTGCATGGTCTAGGGTGCAACTCTTGCAGTAGACTAGACTGCCAAGGATGAGGATGATTTTCCAAAAGTTATTCACACTCTCCCTTCACGCAAATGCGGGTACACTTCCTATAAATATAACCTTCCTCATCCTTAAAACGATTGACGTAATTAGTTCATAAGCGTATAATCCGAAACGTTAGTAAAATGCGGTGCTACAAAAAAAGTAAGTGTATTTACTGAAGTTTTTAAGTTATTTTTAACACTTTTTTAAAAAAATTGTGAAACCCTTTTGTAGACTCTATATAAATAAGTTTTAACATTTGCCTTGTTATTTAAAAAAATGCTCCAATGGATAAATGTTCTAAGGCGTCACTCTCGTGTTAGACTGGCTTGCTAACGACGGGGAGATCAGTGTTTGAATCTCAGTCGGATCTACTTCAAGGGTGGTTTTCCTCAGTGGTTTACCACCCTCCTTTCTCGCAAATGCTGGTAGATTTCTTCTACATTGGTTCCTTCCTCATCGAAAGTAACTATCATACATGCGTGCATATAACCTGAAAAGGTAGTAAGACGTGGTGATTTAATAAACTTTAATGTGTGTTTTAATAATACATCATTCAATAAACATGGTAGTATATAATTTTTAACAAAAATAAATTAAATAAGGCACCCAGCAATACTTATTTTACAAAAGTTTGTTGAATTCAGAGATAACAAATGGTTACCCAACAAAATAATATGTTAAAACATAATTACAAACTAGGTTGAACATTCCATAATAAGTAGGCTAGTGTAAAATGGGGACCCTTAATTGAACTTTTGACAATTGTTTAAAAATAAAACCTTCCTGGCGCTTATGTTTTTTTGTTTTGTTTTTTGTGTTTATTTAGTTGTTTGTTTTTGTTTTTGTTTGTCCACTGGTCCCCTCCCCACCCACAGTAGACAGCGGAAGAGATGCCGGCGGGTGTAGGCGGCTCTTATAGGTCCCTCGCGGACGATGTATACAAGAGCACCACGGTAGCTGAGCACAAGTTTAGCGTGTTAGAGTCTGTGAAGAAAGCGTTTAGTTTTGCCGGGGGACCCAGCCCCCCCGCCAGATCGGAGCCCTTGCTCGCGAGCAGTGAAGCAGGGGAGCCCCGCCCCCAGGTGTACACCGTGCAGTCCAGGTAACTTGGTGTACAGTAGAGGGTTTATGTGTGTGTGCGCGCGCGCCTTCACTTTCTTCAGTCAGCTCTTCTACGATATAGGAAATCAATGCTATTATTTTATATGTACGGCTTTAAATTTCCGTACGAACCTGTTTAAGCTAAGGCGTCACTCTTGTAATATACTGGCTGGACTGCTGATGACGAGAAATTCAGGGTTCGAAGCCCAGTTGGGTGTACTGAAGTTGTTTTTTCCTAAATTTTATATTATCTAACACGAATGCGGGTACACGTCCTTTAAATTCAACCTTCCTCAGCCCTAAAACATCGTAATTAGTACATCAGCGTACAACGCCAGGTGATAGTAAAACACGATACTTATTAGTGGGAACTAAACAGTTTGAATCGTCTAATTAAAAAATAATAGGCTGCATTTTAATTAACTGCATATTCACTTGCCGGGGGAACAGTTTAAGACATTTGCGCTCCCGTCGTGGGGGCAGGGGGTATAACAAATAATTTTAATAAAAGCTGAAACCCGCTTTTTGTGAGCGCATGGTAAGGTAGGGGTGGACTGGGTCGGTTGATTTGGTCTGCCACAATTACGTTAAACTAAAATAAAGATACCCGTTCAATTATAAATGAATGTTTTTATTGAATTCTAACTAAAAGTTCCAGCTAGTAGGTTTGAGAGTTCCCGGAATATATAATTTGTGAATATGTACGATGGTATTAGTTGTAAAAACCGTCCTGTGTGTTGTTTCTTGGTGTTGTTAGACAATTTATTAAATCAAACGAAAAAGCATTTGTTTAGGGAATACTGACTGTTACTAGTTTTGTGGAAGATAATTTTACAAACTAAAATACCTATTTTAAAATTATACTCCCACCTATTATAAATTTATAAGCTTTTTTTGCTCCTGTCAGTAGAAAGTAAACGCTAATGTTTTAAGGTGGGAGTGTCGGTAGCGCGAGAAAAGAGCAGTGTTTTTGAAGTTTTTAAAGCAACATTTTTTTGGTCAAAAGAAATAAAATACATTTTCCAATAGAAACATCGGGCTTAATTTTCTTCGCATATAAATATGAACAGGACCCCAAATTTTGAAACGTATGGATTGCGAGAAGCTATAGGATTATTCACATCTCGCAAATACCTAGTTTTGAAACACCTGAACTGCGAAAAGCGAAAGAATTCCACTCGCCAGCTAAACATCTTGCGATACAGGGCTTGTCTGGCGAGTAAAATAATAAAACAAAATGGATGCCATCCCCTTCTTCGTTTGCAACCTTCTGAAAATTATTCTGTTTTAATATATCTTAATTTTCTCTCGGGTTATATTCCCCTTCTCCAGGTTGTCATGTTTCACAAAATTGAATACAATATAGAGCACTAAAAATGTCATAGCTTAATAAATTATTTTTAATTCTTTTCTGACACGTTAGTTACTTACTAATGCCTAATTTTTGTTTTAAACAAATCTAAATTATTGTGATGTAAATGTTTCCTTATTTAAATAGTATCTTTAACATTGAGCTCTAAACAATTAATTGTATAAAGGAAATTAAAATATAGATGTCGAAACATTGAGAAGAAAAATCTTTGCTTAATGTTGGGGCCTCCAATTTTGTTACATCCCGCGGCCTTCACAGATATAAATCTGGCCCTCAAAGACATTATCTTTATCTTAAAATAGTAGTAACTCGATACAGAAATAATAAATTCGACACATATGATGTTGCTCTTCTTCTCAAGTAAATTTCTGGGTACGCCACCCGGTTAGAAAACGCCGATGTTGATCAAAACAACCCCAAGTTAAACCGTTTGGAATTTAATCAAGGTATCCCGAAGCTAGACTCTACTTTTATCCTTGCAGCCAAACGTTCTGATAAGTACCAGGCAGAGACTTTGTTCGGCTGGTAGTCCAAATATTGATCTAGGCGTCCCGTATTCCATTCCAACTAGGGGTAAAACTAACGGGTCGTTTTTCAATTGCTTTTTCTCGCGTTCACACTTATTAGAAAGTGTTAACGGTCTGGTATTTGATTGTTGTGCCGTTCGTCTTAAAAAAAATTAGGCCGAGGAAGGTTGCTAACACCCGCCTCGGTGGCGTAGTTGGCTAACGCGCCAGTCGTGTTGAGCCAGACCACCGAGGACGGGGAGATCGAGGTTCGAATCTCGGTTGAGTGAACTGGGGGTGGTTTTTCCTAAATGGTTTTCCACTCTCCCTCCACGCAAATGCGGGTTCACTTCCTCTAAATTCAACCTTCCCAATTCCTAATCCATTAGTGTAATTAGTACTTAAGCGTATAACCCGAACGGGTAGTAAGACGTGGTGCTAAAATTAATTAATTAATTAATTAAGGTTGCTAACGCAATACTGTAGCCGACAAATAAAAATATGTAATATTATTTGTAGAAGAGCTGATGGATAGAAGTAAAGAAAGTTAGGTATAGTAAGAACACAGTAGGAAGGACCTTTTTAAAATATAAAAATATTTTTGTGCTGACAATATTGATTGTTATTTTACTACGATACTATTTGTATTATTTTATAGGTATTCGATATCTATTAAAATTGACCGCTGCAGACCACATGACTTGACGTATGAAAGTGGTCCGAGTACTATAACTTTTGTAACAGTAAGGTAGTGTCCTTCCTACCGCGTTTTTACTATGGAAGAGGTTCGCGCGCATATTAGACTTAGCCGCTATGTACAATATGCTTCCCCCCCCCCCCTTCCTGGCAAGCCCAAATTGTACAGTGAAGAAACTTCAATCAAATATAAAACCGTATTTTGGTATGAAGTCCGTCCCGGAAGACTTTATTTCGTAACCAAATCCCACTGTATGGTAGTAATTTGGTAGAATAAAGTGCCTTTCAGAACAGTAATAGTAAGTCCGTTCTGGAAGGTGTTTTATCTTACCAAAATACTACCATACAGTAGGATTCTAGTACGATATCAAGACTTATAACATGGGCTTCCTATAAAACTTAAGGCAGTAACTAGCTGCCATCGTCAACAGAAGACCTCTTTACCACGTGTAATACTAAACGATATGAATTTGAAATGTATTCAGAATTAATTATTTAGAGTGTAATTAGACACAATCCCAATGAGTGAGAAGCTCTCAACTATAGATAGTTTATTTAAGTAAAACCACTTTTAAATTTTAGGGGTACATGGAAGAAGGTGCAGTAAAGAGGAACAAGTAGGTACATTTACTACCTTTTCAGGTTATACGTATATGTAATAATTACTCTCTAGAGTTAAAGCTGAGGAAGAGTGAATTTAGAGGAAGTGTACCCGCATTTGCGTGGCAATTGAGTGAAAAAAATTTTTTAGAAAACCACCCTCAGTACACCCGACTGGGATTCGAGCAACAATCTCCCCGTAATCGGCAGTCTAGTCTAACACGAGAGTGACGCCTTAGACAGTGTGGCCACCGAAGCAGGTAACGCGTACAAATAAAAGGGAATCAACAACAATACGGCTTTTAAAATGCAAAGAGAAACCGTTCACATTTTAAATTGCTGCCACTAGACATGATGTAAAAAGGCTGTCTCTTGAAGAAAATCGATCGCTACCAATATCAAGGGATTTAGCGGTAAATATTGATTTTCTTGAGGTTCGGTGGCTGCAATGTAAAGTGTGGAATGTACTCTTCCTTTCATTGTAAATGCTTTGTTAAGTTCGGTCCCTTTTGTTTGTTTTTAATCCATATGCATTTGTTCTCTTTAATTTGATTCCATCCATTTTCTATATAAACCACTAAAGATAATACTCAGTAGAACGCCAATATATGTTTAAATGTGGGTTATCTAATGCACATTTAAACTTGGATCAGACATCACACTAAAGTTCCGCTTTCTCTTACTGTCCGTTTATTTTTACTAATTGAGGTAACTAACTTCTTCAGCTAACACCTGATATCTTGGCTGAGTGGTTTTTTTTAATGGCATGGCAGGCCTAGGTAGAGATAACCATTTGCCAGTTCAAATGTAGAAATGGTAATAACATGGAGGGAGCGAGGTCTACTGTATACAGAACTACTAGTAAGACTGTAGAAACTGTATTAACATGGAGGGAGCAAGGTCTACTGTATTACAGAACTACTAGTAAGACTGTAGAAACGGTATTAACATGGAGGGAGCAAGGTTTACTGTATACAGAACTACTAGTAAGACTGTAGTAACAATAATAACATGGAGGGAGCGAGGTCTACTGTATACAGAACTACTAGTAAGACTGTAGAAACGATAATAGCACGGAGAGAGTGAGGTTTACTGTATACAGAACTACAAGTAAGACTGTAGTAACGATAATAACATGGAGGGAGTGAAGTCTACTGTTCACAGAACTACAAGTAAGACTGTAGAAACGGTAATAACATGGAGGGAGCGAGGTCTACTGTATACAGAACTACTAGTAAGACTGTAGAAACGGTAATAACATGTAGAGAGTGAGGTTCACTGTATACAGAACTACTAGTTCTAGAAGGCTCGTCCCGGAAACGTATCTAGTTTCATCCTTTCCACGTACACAGCTGGTGTTAACGAAGGCTAGTTAACCGTATTCAAATAGTCATCGACCGGAGACTTCCTTTGAGGTTGCAGTAGGGTGCTAATTAGAAAACACTGTGGATGTTGATTCAACAGACGAGAGCGCTCTGTAAGTGAAGAGAGGAGGGAGAAAGACAACCTGATGAAACATTGGAGTGGTTGAGAAAGGGGAACTGTAAATTAAAAGTACACAGCCTCTTTTGAAGTAGGTCTTAACTGTCTATACCATTTTTGGGAGGGGTTGTTGGCGCCGGTTGCTATCCGGAGTTTGAAACCGCCAAAGGTCGCGGTATCGCGTTTAGATGACTCGCGGTACTACTCCGGGCTGTTCGGATGTCTGTCTGGTTTCCATTTGGTCCACACTGGTGGTGTTCACGTGGTACACGGTGTCAGACTTGCAATAGACCTAGCTCTTAGCTTCTTTTTTACTTACTAATTGTCTGCATCAGTGGACACGTTGACAAACTGTCAGGTTCATCCAACCTGGTTTCCCGGTGACATTGAGGAAGGCCCTCGAATCATGGCCGGGTGTCCTGAGGTTCCCCCCCCCCCCTTAATGATTTTCCAATCATCCTTCACGCGGATGTGGCAACATTTATTCTTAATTCTACCTTTCTTGATCTGTTTCGATGGTTGGATGGTATTATGGCGTGTCTCTCGCAATAGACTAGACTGCCAATGATGAGGAGATTGAGGTTCGAATCTTGGTCGGGTATACTGAGGGTGGTTTCTCCTAAATGGTTTTTCCACTCCCTCCTTGCAAATTTGGCTACACTTCCACTAAATTCAAGCTTACTCATCCTGAACACATGAGTGTAATTAGAATGTAAGCGTTCAGCCCGAACAGTTGGTGAAACGTGGTGCTAAAAATAATTATAGTTTACTAATTATTAACACATGAACATAATTAAAATGTCTGTAGCCTGTACGGGTAGTAAGATTATATGAAAAAGCAATAATAATAAAAATTATTTCGTTTACACAAACACCTGACTAAACCAATGATTGGTTGGTTAACTATACTGCGATTTAAACTGCTTTAGGATCCGCGTGGTGGTTAGGCTGGGGAGCACAGTTGCCATATAGCGGGAGTTCGCGCGTTACTACTATGCTAGCATACTCAGTGACTGTCAAGAAAACTGGCAACGTGCATCGGTAGCTATAACAATTTCCCTTTACGGATTGGTCAAGCATGTGACGAGCCTCCATTCCGGCTGCGCCGACCTCAATCCTAGATCAGTTTAGAACGCAGTAATGGCGGTACAGAGCTAGGAGTTCCCGCGGATAGCTGAGGGGAATGGAAAACCTAATATAGTATTAGATACGTCAAAGTAACACCTTTCATCAAAAGAAAATTTGCTAACTCCTCTCTTTTTGGTAAAATATTTTTGAACACTTCGTACGCTAGGATTTTTTAGCTCATAACCTTAGTGTTGGCATGCACTGGGTCTTCCCCCCTCCCAAGCCCTCGGAAAGTTAATAACCCGCCACTGAAATTCCACGTCATGGATAAAGCCGTTGGTAATTCTCGGCTATATTTACAATGAATATCGAACCTTTCCCATCGGGATATTTTCACTATTTCTTGATATATCTTGTTATTTAAAATAAAATAAGAAGACTGACACACCTTTCAGTGACTGAATGGTCTAAGGCGTCACTATCGTGCTAAACTGGTCACCTTATGCCGGGTGAATCGGGTTTCGAATCCTTCTAGGGTTTACTGAGATCTAAGGTTTTTTTAATAGATGGTTTCCCCATTCTCCTTCCACGTAAATGCGGGTTGATAACCTCTAAAAGCCTTGCTTTCTCACACCTACCCCATAAGAGTAATTAGCATATTTGTGTATAAGACGCTGTGATTTAAAAAAAGGGGATATCGACTAAGTACAGAAGTGTTTGAAATAATACATTTAAGTGGTATAGACCGCATCTTACTACCCGTTCGGGTTATACGCTTAAGTAATAATTACGCTAATGGGTTAGGAATTGGGAAAGTTGAATTTAGAGGAAGTGAATCCGCATTTGAGTGGAGGGAGAGTGGAAAACAATTTAGGAGAAATCACCCTCAGTTCACCCGACCGAGATTCGAAAATCGATCACCTCGTCAGTCTGGCTCAACACGAAGCTAGCGCGTTAGCCAACTACGCCACCGAGGCGGGTAAATGGTACAGTTCTAAAATGATTAGTGACCTTGTTATTGGGGGGTTGCAGAGGAGGGAAGAAAAGAAGACACCCCCAACTGTCGGAGCCCAAGAAGTGTCGCATTGTTAATTAGATTGATAAAAGTACCGAATAAATCTTTATGTTGAGGATTATAAGCATATTCTCGCGTTCTATTTAATCCCCGCCTAGCCTTTTAGTCTACTACACTTCAACATTGTGTCTGAAATCGTATTATAAAGCGAGTAAAATAGGTGGACTTTAAATAACATATCACCTGCACTGGAAGTCTTGTCACTCTCGTGTTGGACTGGGTTACCCGTGACGGGGGGGTGGGGGTGGGGGGGTGGAGAGCTAAATTCCACCTTCCTAGCCCTTATCCCAATAGTGTGATATAATGCTGATAGCTTAGGGCGAACAAAATTATTAGATTCAAAGTCGACCACACCACTCAGACAATTACTGATTTTATTTTTTCATAGTAAGGACCTTTTAGAAAGTACAAACATATTTTTTTAATTGATATCATTTTTACCATTTTATTATTGTTAGTATTTTAGGTGTTGGTCCTCCCCCCCCCCTTCTTTGCCTATAAAATAGCACTTATAATATGTTAAAATGCTATAAATTTTCGCCTAAAAAAATATGTTTGTACATTCAACTATACCTTTCCTATGAAAATTGGATTGTACCTACCATCAGAATCTTACAGAATTTATTCTTGTTAAATAATAAACAAACACTACCCGCTTTGGTGGCCGAATGGTCTAAAGTGCTATTCCCGAAATAGACTGAACTGCTGATGACGGGGAGATCGTGGTTTGATCCCGGTCGGGTGTACCGAGGATAGTTTTCTCTAAATGGTTTCCCACTCTCTCAGTCCACGCTAATGCGGGTACACTTACTCTAAATTCAACCTCCCTCAACCCTAACCCACTAGCGTACAACCCGAATAAGGTGCTAAAAATATTTAAAAAGACTGAAATTATTTTTTTTTTTAAATCAGGAACAGCATATTAATAATTAAGATGGTTCAGTGAACGCAGTTTCTTATCCTGAGGTTCTTTTTATCCGAAAACCATGTTTAAAGTAGCCTACAAGGGCTGCCAACATCACAGAAGGTAATGTAACATCGCAAGTCTCATTTTGACAATAGCATGAAGCTTGGCATGTGGTCTTGAAGAGCGTTGTCATGTGAGTTTAGATTTTAGGTTAAGGTGGGATAGAAGAAAATTCGCGCTAAAAGGCCTTGTTTTCTCAGTTTTTATGGCAAACAACTCGTCTTGGCCAAATTGAATCATCTAATACTCCAGTAGATACATTTAGTTTATTTTTTACGTATAGTAATAATATCAACAGTTCTTGTTTATCTATCATGAGCAGCGTGGAATTTTATTCATTTATTTGCGGCCGTGCCAAGAATTGAATCAAGGGCCCTTAGATAAGTAGACAGACACTTTGCCAATCGAGCTAAGGTGTCGGACCTTTTTTTTTTTTTAAGAGAAAAAGTTGTGGTTAAATTTCGCGGTGAACATGATAGATATTCAAAAACTGTTACAATAAGAGAAAAATTAAACTAATATTATCTACTCGAGCNTTTTTAAAGAGAAAAAGTTGTGGTTAAATTTCGCGGTGAACATGATAGATATTCAAAAACTGTTACAATAAGAGAAAAATTAAACTAATATTATCTACTCGAGCAATATTTGATCTATTTCGGACAAAAAAAGTTTGTCATATAAACTAAAACTAAATAATGGACCCTAACTCGCTTTCACTTAAATCCTACCTTAAGATTGGTCTTTGCATCTTTTAAAAATATACAGTACATGCCCTGATTGTTCTTTTGAAAGGTTCTTTGTCTAGAAATTAGGATGTACCACTCCAGTTTTGAAATGTTCATTGTCAACTGGTGCATTTTGTTCTACTGCCTGATTAGTTTTTTTAATGTTTAGTTTGTAATTTTGTGGTCTTGTTTGAGAGATTGAGTTGTTTCTTTAAGACGCAGCTTGAATAGTTGGCTCTAATTTTATTTTTCATAGGTGCTAGACGCGAGGGGGGGGGGGCTTCGTATTCCCAAACTTGAATCGCGGGAAGATTAAATTACTGTCCCCCCGTTGGGATTCGGACCAAATAATCTTCAAGGGTGATTGGTCATCGTCTTGAGGAATAAATTCTCATTTATCTTGACCATGTCTGAGGCCCGGTGCTATTGTTACTTCTTAGAAAGTTCAGAAGGCAATATATTAATTAGGTGCCTAGTATGTGCTGTATACGCACATTATTTACTCTAGCGGTTAAATATTAAATACATATTCTTAAAATTGAAAAATGAAATCTGAACACGGGAATCGAACTCGGGGACCTTTGGCTTAGTACGCCAATGCTATAACCACTGAGCTATCCAGGAATCGTCCCGTGCCCAGGGTCATTATTCACTCATATTTTAAGGCAGAGTCTATGATGGACGTGCGGAAATCGTCGGCTACAAGTATGTGATTATATTAATATCACGATAACAAAGCCATATTCGATTCGGTAGTTGGCTTATTGCTGCCATTTGTACAATTATTATAATTGTACATGTTGCACAGTTATTATGATTGTACAAATGGCAGCATTAAGCCAACTACCGAGTCGAAGATGGCTGCGTTATCTGATAGCTCGTGGTATTAATATAATAACATACTAATATAATAACATACTTGTAGCCGACGATTTCCGCAAGTCCATCATAGGCTCTGGGCCAGTTTCATAGTCAGATTTAGTACGCCTAAAGTGCGAGTCGATACTAAATACAGGACGACACCTACCTAGACCAAAATGGAATGGGCCAGTTTCATATGCGAAACTGGCCCATTCCATTCAATTTCAGGTAGGTGACGTCTTGTATTTAGTATAGCGCCCGCCGCACTTGAGGCGTACTAAATCTATGAAACTGTCCCTCTGCATTAAAATATGAGCTCGTTAGTTAAAAAACGAGGATATCCTGGACGGGTAATAAGGCACAGTTCATCAAAAAATGAATTAATAAAACACATGTGCCCATCACTAGAATCAGGATAGTTAATTAACGGTTTACCGGATATTATAGTTTTGTTTCGCCAATACATGAGCTATGAAATCGTTTTTAACCAAGCAATTCTTATTAGGGCAAATACACAGTTCTTAAAAACTTGAAAATAAAGAAAAGTATTGAACCATTCAAGTTATAAAAAACCGAAGGCTATAATGTCGGCATTAGGTGAGCTGTCAACGCAGATAAAAAATAAAATACTGTAAAGTTTTTATGATACTCTATAGCTAGAAGTTATTCATCCAGAATTATTTTTTTTCTAGTAGTTTCCCCCCTTTCTGAGATACTTATCAATAGATAGAGGAAATTTAAAAAAATGCTCATGCAAATGAAAATTTCAAAACCCGGAGTGTGCGCGTTTTGATTGTTTTGTTTGATTGGCGGGCAAATTGTCCACGGGCGTCTTAAATAAACAATCGCCCTCCTTCCCTTTTGCCTTATATTAGTGAATTGGTAAACTTAAACCAGTAGTGTTAACTGATGTTTTCTAGCTGTGTATATTTTTGTTTTGTTTGTTTGTTTTTACGCTCTTGCAGTATTTAATTAGTTTTTTTTATTTCCTTTGTGTAATTTTCTTTTAGGGACAGAAAGATGCCCACCTCCGTGTCTGCCGAAGAGACTGCTCTGTTGGGGTAAGACGAGGCAAACATGTTCACAAAACTACTATTACTACTACTTCTGTCTCTCGTCATTGTATGGCTGTCTTTTTTTTTCAATTTTTTATATGTTTTATTTGGTGGGTGGTGGTAGCCATCATACAATTCAACTAAGCCTTTGCATAAATTTATTTTTTCACTCTAATTTTTATTTATTTAATTTTTTTATTTTAATATATTAGGGTTTAAAAACCTTTCTAAAATTTAATTTATTTATAAACTTTTTTAAGAGTCATTTAATTAATTCTTATGACTAAATTGTGCTGGTTTTTTTTCTGTACTATATATTTATTTGATTCTATCGATTTTGTCCTCAAAATACTGTGAACGAAACACTCATATAAACATCTCGTTCATGTCTAGTTCTTGACCTTAATTTGTCGAATACACGTACAGTGGTGGTGGAACGTTTAGTGTGAATCGTAGAGAAAGAGGTGCAGTTAGCCAAAAATTAAAATCTACCTGAAAAATTTTTGAAAGTTAAATGTCCTTAAAATTATCTGGAGTGATTCTCATCTAGGGAATTTTTTCAAATCGCTATGGCCTTAGAAGCCATTTGAAATAGTCTTTATCCGGAAAAACTTTGATCCTCCTATAGAATAAAAAAAAACCTACAGAATTAAGATCATATCTAGCTTCCTCTTTGAAAATATCAGAGGAGGGTGAAATAAATCCAACTATGAGTAAAATCTCTCCCCCAATCCTTATCCTGCCTTCATTGCACTCGTAATACTAAAATATGTTTGTTTTATTACTTTATTTTTATATCAATTAGCGAGATCATTAATCTTGTTTGGTTTTATTTTTCAAAATTAATACTTTCCCTGTAAGTAAACATACAAATTATACTACTCTTTTGAATAATAATTGGAATATTTTAAATGCCAAAATCTTTTACTTTGCTGGTTTAAATTATTTTATTTTGTTTCTGCGCTATAATTTGTGTTGTTTGTCAAATTGTGTAAGCCTAAAAAAATTAGGTTCAGTCCTAAAATAGTTTAATAAAATCTGTTAATTTAATGGCACTTTGTATTTTATATAAAAAAAATCAATATTTCACCCGGACCACAAAATGTAAGCCTACTTTGAAGTGCATTTTTAGGTGAGCTTTAAATTTATAGCTGTGCTAGAGTTAGAGAGTACTTTAAATTTATTACTTAATTTAGATGTTGACTTTGTAATTAATAAGGCTTAAGTTTAAAGGCTGCCTCACATTTATTTTTATTTGTTTTCATAAATTTTATCAATATATCTTAATTTTAGCTTCTCTGTGCACCAAACATGTGTGTATATCTAAATTTTTATAACTTTAAAAAATATATATACAGCCAATATTTTTTATAATCAAATTGTAATCTTTTATATATATTTGTTTGGAACATTAATACAAGTATTGCCTACCTATATATTGAAGCCATAGTAATTGTTTGATAGTTTAAAATTTGCACAAGCCAAATATGTTCTTAATAGAAACAAATTTAACAACTATATTTTCAGAATGCACAGTTTGGACTGTGTTTTAACTTTATCTATCTTAAAGAGATAAATTGTCTTAATGAATCAAACAATTTAATTTTAAGTGCTAAGTATGTTTCTTTCTTTAACTTTTTTAAAACTATACACATTTATGCTAAGAAAATTGTGGCTTTGTTATCTCACTAAACACAAATTTAAAAAATTCGTCATCAGTGCCTTAGTTTTTTTTAAAAGGATACCCATAATTAAATATAGTGTTATTTAGTTAATTGACAGTACAATACATGTTTCAGAAATAGTGTACAGCAAGAATGTGTCAAGCAACAAATTTGTTAAGTTATTTTAAATATTATTGTAATATATTGCTTGCTTGTAAATAACGAAAGCCTGTTATGTTGTTTATGCATGGAATACTCTTATCTTAAATGTTGCTTTACTTGTGGTATTTAAAGTAGCAATATAATGTTCATAACTTCCTATTTGGCTTTTATTTTTCTCATCCTTGGTCACATTATGTACACACTATTCGAATAATATCGTGATCTTTTTTTAGCTGGGCTGGAATGAATCGGGAGCTAAGGATAGTATTTTTGCAGCATCAAAAATAGTTGGTCAAAATAAATAGTTCTTAAGTCGATACGTTTAGCTTTGGATTCCTGCGTATAATAATATCAAAAGTTATTTGATAACGTATCGCGAACCTAGTGGCATTTGATGTAACGCATTTTTAAATGAAGAGAAAAAGTTCAAATTCCAGAATGCCCTTGACAAATACTCAAGAATTGCTTTTGTTACTATGTGTAGAAAATAGAGATGAACGTTTGAATCCTGAATTCATCAAAAAAATTCAAAATAGTGTCTCAAATGCATTTATGAAGACGTTTACTTCAAATAACAATCTTAATTTAATTTTGTAAAAAGAATTATATAGACGTGTGTGGTTTAGAGAGTAGCAAAATTACACACAAAAAAAATTGTATTAATATTATTAATTTACAAAATAGAAAGGTGTTCTCTTCATTATTTATGACATACTAAACATGACAAACAAAAAAGGATTTATCAATGGTCTTTAACCACTTATTAAATGACATTTTTATTATTTACACTTTAAATAAAATTCTAATTTGAATTTGAGATTCAAAAGAAAATTTAAGATATGGATTCGAGAAAGATAGGATCGCCATCTCTAATAGAAAATTAAAACCAAACATATTGACTGAAGTTATTTATTTCAGCCAGAATAATATTCTGGTATAAATAATGCAAAACACTTGCCTTAACTCACTTTTCCTTCCATACCTCCTTACTACTCATATAATTTCAATAGGTAACTCTCGATTAGTCCCACTCAAATTATTTGTTTTACTTCAGATATAGTCAAATTCTGGTAGGAAGAACCTTTTGCAGGATGTCAACTGGGTCACGAAAGTCAGGAAAAAGTTAAAACTTTCAAAAAAAAAGTCATGAAAATCTCTGAAAAGTCATGAATTTGCAAAATTTTGGTCATAAAGTCACGAAAATATTTCTGTTTGAATTTCCCGCGCATCGTAGCAATGTGAACACATCATAAATCGCATCTCGCACCACCCACCACCCATGATGCCATGCGCTAACTGCAAGTTGCCTGATTGTTTTTACAGTGATACAAAGAACTAGGTTAACGTTCGCCATCTAGTTAAAGTTTAATGTTGCTTGTAAGTGAATTATGCTTATATATGCAATATACAATGTTTGACCGTTTACTGAATTAATTTAATGGTCGAAAAAGATCACCAAAATTCACTAATTTTTGTTTCCTCAACTCAATAGACACCTTGTTTTAGAAAATAAAAAACTTTAAGATCTGGCTAATTCGATACTGGTTAGTTTGAACCTTCAATGACTCCCCATGAAGTAACTATTTAAATAAATGGTAAAAAAAATAACATTTCAGGAGGGAAAATTTGGATAATTTGAAGCCACTTGTTAATTTTATCAAGTTTGTACTCATTTCAAACCTAATTTAACAATCTTTATTAGATTACCCAATATGCCAATAATGTCAAGTAACGCTAGACATATTGATTGACACATGGTAAAAGAGAAGATTCATTGAATCCAAACCAGGTGTAAAATATTAGTAAAACATTTTTAATGCAATCATTGAACTTGAAGAGTTCGTGTATTGCATCAAGATAAGAAAACTACAAAAAACTAAGATCATTAGTTTATTTTATCATAATGTCATTTAAGTGCAAAAACTGATTTAAGTCTGCAATTTTCTTATGTTAATTCCTACAAGTTTGTCTTTAAATTTTTCTGGTTTTTTCCATGTACATATGAATTGTGTGTGTTTTATATAGCATTTATATAAAAAGTGTGTATATGTAGCATATTTTTTAAGTTATTGATTTAGTGTGTATCAGCTGCCTCGATACTCATAAAAACAGTTAATTTGAATTCTGGATACTTCGAATTATTTTAGATATTCATTAGACTTCGAAATAAAAACGTTCTAATGTATATATTTTACTGTCAATGTTGATACCATTTTTCTATATTAATGTTATTTAATAGATATTGATACTATTTATCAAAAGGGATGCGTATACTATGATTTGATATGTTTTAAAAGATTATATTTTATTAGAATGATGTGAATATATTTGTTGGAATTTTCTCTAGCCATGCTAAGATGTCTTGAGTAGTAGGCCTTAAGTTATTGAATATAATTTTTTTTTTTGTGTGTGTGTGTGTGAATGAGATTATATCTTAAGTGTTTTGGGTGGGGTTTGATTGCAATAAACATTATCAATGGTTAAAAGAATTATTTTTTTTAATAAACTAAACTGTAATATTTGTTAGCAACTTTGTTGAAATTATAATGTAAGTTACACAGACTCCCATCGTAAACATGCATAGTAGGCCTAATATGAATTAAATAAACTCTCTAGAACGTGGTTTTTTACTCATCTAAAGGTAGCAGACTAAAATCCATCCAAGCTACAACTAATGCAACCCTCATTTATTAGATTAAGATTTAATTAATAGAGTTTGAATAAACATACCTTATATTAAATTTAGCCGAAGCATTTCAAGACTTTGCTCATTAAATTATTTACGATAGTTAGTCTTTGGTAAAATCATGATTAAGTAAAACACAGCTAGTTTAAATGATTATAAAATAGTGCATGGATTGCACATAGTTTCGCCTAAAAGGTATACTACCTTGCTTTGCTTCATTGTTACTTTGAAAAGTCAACTAGTCAAAATGTTCACAGAAGACACACATTTCTTTACAATGCCTCTGAAATGAATATAAAAATAAAATACATACTGTACAGCAGAGACGAATATTGCTTGACTGATAGGGTTAGCATGATGGCCGATACTCTTTTACTATGAACAGTAAATCCAAGGTTTGACCCCCCTTAGATTCTGTTTTTCCTGTCTTAAGGTGTGAATGTAGGGAACGTGAGAAAATGTAATTGTTTTTGTAGTTTTTATAGAAAAACAATTTTTGACAAAAATAAATAAAAATATTTCTCCATTAGAAACGTAGAGTTTAATCTTCTTCACATGTTGTTGATAACAGTAATGTTTAATATCTGACATAAGCATAGCGGCATTAGATGACAAACATTTTAAAGGAAGGGAAAAAGTGTCATCAAATTCCAGGACACCCTTGACAGATATTCAACAACTGTTGGTATTACCGTGTGAGCTCAATGGTTGAACTGAAGCAATATTTGATTCGTTTTGGAAAAAAAAAAAGTTTTGATATAAAAACTGCAAAAACGCTGACCTTTTCTCGCGTCACCTACATTTCCATCTTAAGAGTTCACATATCTCATCATGCCTCCTTAGACTATCTACAGTCCATTTTTCAAAGAAAGGGCTTTTTATACAATGCAAACGTATGTTTTTATGACCAATATTGATATAATTTTACTTATTATTATTGTGGTTTTATAGGGTTTGATAGTATATATCAAAGCTGACAGATGCATATCTCATAATTTTACATTTGAATATGTGAAAGTAGATCTACACTCAAATTATTTTGCCGCAAGAAAAAGTTTATTTTTGATTTATTTGAGGCTTATTTAACATACACTTTCCAACTGGTTATATCATCACACAAGAATTCTTATGGGCGAGGGTGAAAGAGCATACCAATTATGCCAGGAAAGGTATTTTCACATACCTCCAGGGTTCTTTCACATGCCACAATCAACATGAGGACCGACGGGTTTACTTCCACTGTGAAGGAGCCCGTGCTACAGATTTTTATCACTCAAGAAAAATTTGTTGACCCTCGCTGGGTTTGAACCCACAAACAGCAGCTCCTGAGTTGAGCACTTCGCTCAGACCACCGAGGTTGGCAATAAAAAGTTACTAGATTTATTTTCACATGCGGCTGTTACTTTTGATACACTATCAATACCTATAAAATAAAAAATAGGAATATAGTAAATTGCTATCTATTTTGAGGTTTGTTGTATTTTCTAAAAGCTGCTCAAAATATCCATTCGTAAAAAGTTTAGCTATATTAACTTTTCTAGCTGTTATAAAAAATGGGACTGTAGAATACTACTGGATAAGAAATAATTGAATTCAGATTTACATATATTTGGGAACCACTAGTAAACATAAAATAATTAATTGATTAATTTTGACTTTGTAAAAATGTGTTTATGAAAAGTAATGTGTAAGGGAGTTATGGGAGTTAAACCAAGCATAAAACGTGGTTTGTTCCAAGTAGTTTGTATTTACCTATAAAGCAATACACCCATGAGTGTGTGTATAGCCCAAGAAGAAAGCGACTCTGGTGCTTGTTCACATAAACTTTGTTACAAATTTGTTGTGTGCCAAACGCTTTATTTGACACACCAGGAGTTTCTTTTTGGAAAAGAGTGCACTCACTCACAGTTCGAGGTACAGGTAAGCTCCCAATATGGATCAACACAGAGCAATGTTGTGTGTGCCTTCTACAGTAGGCAGTCATTTTGGTGAACTCTCTACAGTAGGTAATCTTGTAGTGTGTACCTTATACAGTAAGTAATATTTGGTGTACCTTCTACAGTAGGCAGTCATGTTGGTGTACTTTCCAAAGTAGGTAATCTTGTAGTGTGTACCTTCTACAGTAAGTAATATTTGGTGTACCTTCTACAGTAGGCAGTCATGTTGGTGCACTTTCCACAGTAGGTAATCTTTGGTGTACCTTCTACAGTAGGCAATCATTTTGGTGAACTCTCTACAGTAGGTAATCTTGTTGCGTATACTCTCTACAGTAGGTAATCTTGTTGCGTGTACTCTCTACAGTAGGTACTCTTGTTGCGTGTACCTTCTACAGTATGTAAGCTTTTGTTTACCTTCTAAAGTAGGCAGTCACATTGAGTGTACTTTATACAGTAGGTAATCTTAATGTGTGTACCTTCTAAAGTAAGTAGTCATGTTGCTGTACTTTATACAGTAGGTACTCTTGTTGCGTGTATCTTCTACAGTAGGCAGTCATGTTAAGTGTACTTTCTTCACCTTATATTCTTGTTGATTGCTCCGTATCTTTGTGAGTGAGTGTTCGCATGCCCGTCCTTGTTAAATCCTGTGTACTTGGATCAATAACTCCATGGAACTTGGCATTTACGTGACTTAGTCTGTAGGCTCGATAGTAGCGTTACTAGCTAGCATATCTCTGCTGGTTGTTGTGCACCGTGCAAGGAGGGAACATTATTTCCGTATTTTTAGTCTCGTGGTAAAATATTATCATTCCCCATCTTGGCTCAACTCCTCATCAACTTTACGAATTAGTCATGAAGGAACAACAGACAGTAACGAAGGTGATGCCACTACCTTTGATTTGTAAGATTAAATTAGTTTTAAATTCTATATTAAGGCTGGGTTATTTTAATTTGGGTAACATTCAACAAATTCACTAAAATGCTTTCCACGCCCAAGTACAGCTGATTTAATGTCGCGTGGTATATTTACGTTTATTGTATCTCATCCCTTTATAATATATATGTATGTACATCAATAAAAATATTTTTTTCCCCAAGGCCTTGTAAAAGAAACAAAAAGTATCAACCGAGCTGTAACAAGAACATTATAAGTATCCATCAAATCACCATATTTGAAACCAGAGCTGTAGTAGCCACCAATCGGCCATATTTTAAACCAAAGCTGTGATAGCCACCAATCGGCCATATTTTAAACCAAAGCTGTGATAGCCACCAATAGGCCATATTAAAGCCAGAGCCGTGATAACCACTAATTGGCCATGTTTGAAACCAGAGCCGTGATAGCCACCAATCGGCGATGTTTGAAGCCAGAGCCGTGATAGCCACCAATCGGCGATGTTTGAAACCAGAGCCGTGAAAGTCACCAATCGGCCATGTTTGATTGGAAGTGTATAAATTAGCTTTGGGATAAAGTCTACCTCTAGTTTGGGTTCGCAAATTAAGTTGTCATACCACACAAAAAGTTAGAATTTAGAAAAATTTCACCCGCATCTGCGTGCTAGGAGAGCGGGAAGCTATAAAGGAGGGGAAAAAACTCCATATATCCAACAATGGCTATAACCTCAATCTCCCTGTTATCGACACACCAGACTATTCGAGACTGATGCCTTTGTCTGCGTGCCCAAATGTGCATGTAGATAAAAAGTGTATAAACTTGGTTAAATTTTAGTAAGACCTCAGCCTACTTTTCATGTTTTGTGAACCAAAGTGAAATAATGTTGAATACAACTTTATTTTAGTTGGGGGCTAACCCGAAACTTTTGTTGACTGTTTTGTTTAAGTTGTGTTTAACGCATAATAAGTAGTGCATACCTTAAAGTTAGTTTACAGTAATTAATAAGATGAATACAACGATTTATAATGAAACGTAACAATTAAAGTTTTACTTAAATAGTTTTTCTTTCATTGATATAATTGGTCTAACCTCTTTGCACTTAAATATCAGGTATTTAAAAATACTTCACTAAAGGGTTCACTCGAAAAACTACGTTAGTTAAACTGTGTTTTTCGAAACTTGAAATAAACTATTTGAGTTTTTGCCAGTACTGTTAAATCAAATTTGATTTTTATTTGGTTACGGTTTTATTATTGTCATATGCCAGGCCTCCACCGTGGTTCTGATCCCACGTTAAACTGTAAGTCCTCCATTTCATCTCATAATCACCCTACCATTACACATTAGCGTAAGTGCGTATAACCCGAACGGGTAGTAAGATGCGGTGATATAATAATAATGTCATCATTAATATTATAGTAGACCTACTTTTCATTAACACAATCAAAAATATATTTTATCTCGTAGTCATTGACGCTAAAACAAAGAAAATTATTTAATAATATACCACAAAGAATTTCAAACATGAACACATCTAATTTTCAACTGCTGTATATACTGTAGTGATGGGCACTACCGATTGATTTAAACTATCTAATGATGAAAAAGATTGTTTGCAAACTATCGAATGATAATTCGATAGTCACCAAGAGCTTTTTATTACAATGAAATGAACTACATATATATTCGTTCTCAGCTGCTGATCAATAATCAACCTTGCGTGCGTCATAATCTTTAATACTACAAAGCTGACAAATCAAAACAATAAGTTATATTATAAATATTATCGCCTCTGGCTTGTGCCATGCAATGCAGACAGAGCTAAAAATAAAACACAGATAAGATGATAATATATCTGTGTTTGAATAAAATATTCCAAATTATTCATTGTGCATTACTGTATTGTGTTCCCTAATGCCTATTATACAAAAAAGTGAGAGATTGTTGCTATGGTAAACATGTTTGAAAATCATAATTAGGATATTAAAATTACTTTCAAAAAGTAGTCACATAAAATGTTATCATTAAAATGATATAATTAAATTTGGAAACACATATATTAAATGTTCACATAGAATATTAGAATATGTATAATTAAAGTTCATTTAAGGCCTGATTTAGAAAAATAACCTTAAGAGCAACGAATATTTTCTATAAGGATAACAAGGAATGAAGCGTATAACCCGAACGGTTAGTAAGACGCAGTGCTAAATTAAAAAAAACAAACAAGGAATGCATTCGAATTCGTAAGGACGACTATCGATCAGCAAGGAAAAGCGCAGTCAGAGACCATTACTGCTTCCCAAAAGTTGACCTTATTGAAATTACTATTTTGTGTGAATATGACAAGTAAAATATTCAAAGTAGTAAGGTTTACCATCGATCAGCAACAACGCGAATGAATTTGAATACTTTTCATTCGATATTCGAATGATTTTTAAACTATCGAATAGGTCGATAGTTTTCATTCGTATAGTGGCCGTCACTAGTATATTGGTGTTTAATTGGCTAAGATCTTCTCCTCGCGTTCTAATTGAATGATACAAGGGTTGTTTATGCTTAAGTCCATGCATGACGCCTATAAAGTTGACCAACTTTATACGCTGTACACTATTCATTCTGTATTGATCATGTACGCCATCTTTGAATATGTGTTTCAACTTCTTGCGCGCTATGTGCTATGCACTATTTACTATATAGGTTTGCATTATGCATTAATATAAACTCGGCCTTAGGCAACACTGAAGTTGTTTTTATTTTAGTTGAAGACAAGTTTATTGAAGTTATGTTGCAGGTTTTTTTGCCGCAGTGAGGCTCTATTTTTTTACCTTGGTGAACTGTAGTAATGATCCCATAGGTTAGAGCTGATAGTATCTCCAGAAGATGTCACGGCAGGTACTTTAACCGGTAGAGGGTCAATCAATAACTCGCCAGGATTAGTTTTTATTGCGTCCTTGAAAATACGACCCCATTCTCAGGAGAGGGGGAGTGGAGGGGGTAATATTAAGTTATATCTTATGCCGGGTTCACACCAACGAGAAACATTGTTCCTTAACAGTGTTACAGATTATTTTACTTTTAAGGGAACTGCCTAGGTAGCTTAGATAGTGCCAATAAGATGTTTTGCTTAGGTTAGTTAATATTGACAAAACCTTTATAAGTACACAAGTTTGGTTTTTACTGGAATAGAACGCAAAACTATTTTCTATTACCGTGTACACAAATAGACTTGTAAATTTAGTTTAAAAGTTGAACTTTTCCACTTTTAAAAATCCTAAAATCCGTAACTTATATTTTGGTTATCATTAAGAGTTAAATGCCTGGGAAACGAAAGGTAAATTGGTAGATGAGCAGAGAATGGATTGTTGTGAATCAAATTATGTAATTTTATAGGGGGCTGGCGGTCACAGCACAAATTATATTGTACCTTGTATTTTCCTCCTCCCCTGTTTGTTCTCCTATTGACGGACAACTTCACCCAGGGAAGTTATAGACCCACTTGGTTTTCTGGCGTTTAGGAATTTCTGCTCAACTTTTCTACAGCCTTAAACTTTTTTTCCTAGTAATATGTAAAGGTTAATAACAGTGTTAATAACAAACCATTTTTATTTGTCAAAGAGCGGTAAACATAAAAGTATGTTATTAGGAGAGGTGCAATCTTTTTACTCACTATTACAGAACTCCACACAGCTGTTAATACACTAGCATGTGGCGGTGGAACCTTATTTACAGAGGAGAGAAGGGCATTTGACCAAAAAAAAAGGGTTTTTTTAAGGGGCTTTGCACCTTAAGCCAAAGGAGAAATAGGGGTCCAGGAGATCCTCACCTGGCAAATTTTTGAAAAATTCTACTGCCCTAGAAACTATTTGGAGTAGTCCTCGTCTGGAAATCCTTTGAAATCTAGACTGCTCTACTAGATATTTTAAGTGGTTCTCCCCCACAAACTTTTTAAAATTTGGATGCCCCTAGAAACTATTAGAGTCGTCCTCACTTGGATTCTCTTTTTAATTAGCTGCTTCTATAAGCTATTTTGAATGCTCTTCACCTGGCACTTTTGATAATTGGATTCCACTAGGAGATATTTGAAGGACATCTTTACTAAATACTGTATTCAAAATCCAAAGGTAACATGCTAGTAAAATCCTTCATACAACTCTTATGTTACCTGGTTCTGATTTGACAGATCTGCTACTGTTGCGCTTTTGTAATACAGTTTTTTTCATTACTTTATTGTTCAGTAGAACTGGCACACAATTAAATTGTCAACCCTGCTAGACATTCTTAACAACAACAAATTTTCTTCGAGTGTGGATGCGAGCATTGCAGCTTTGAGTAGCAATGAGATTTCCAACCTAACTAAGTATAGTAGGGTTCTGGTAGAAAGGACTTTTTTAGAAAATACAAACAAAGTTGACCTCGGTGATCTTGGGTTAAAGTGATCGCCTAAGGACCAGATGTGCTTGGGTTCAAATTCAGCCGGGGTCGACGGAGTTTTCTTGAGCGATTAAAAAAATCCTTAGTACACCCTTCTTTGAATGGAAAGTAAAGCCGTCGATACCATGTTGGATTCGGCATGTAAAATAGTTCTTGAAGGTGTGTGAAAATACATTTCTCGTCAAAATTCGTAAACCATTTCCCTTTTCGTTCATAGAAATTATCCTCTGCTGAAATAATCAGTCTGTTCGGAAAGTGAATGTTAAATAAATCAAAAGTTTCATTACCTTTTGTAACCTCCCGCTTCAATGATCGCATGGTATGATGCCTGCGCGGGCACCCCAATCGCCAAACGTAGTGAATTGACAAAAAAAAATTTTTTTTAATTATGAATTTGAGTTTACCATTTCTCACAGTAAAATAAACATTTCTCTAACGGCGTGTGCTGGTTGTAACTTGACATTTCCTCCAAATCATTGGAAGCAATCCGCTTTCTAAATGAGCCAATGACGCGAAAAATTGCCAACCAATACTCCCCAGCCAACCAATACTCCCCAGCCAACCAATACACTCGCATAGTGGTCTAACGCGTCAATCTTGTTAGACTGGCCTGCTAAAGGTGGGAAGATCGGGGCTCGAATCCTGATCAGGTCTTCTCCCACGCAAATGTGGGTAGATTACCTCTACAATGCTTCCTTCCTCATTTCTACTCCATAATATTAATTATTATGTACTTTATTAATTGTATATATATACTCTGTTTAGAAACCTTAAATAGGTATTGCAGACTGGTTTAAGAGTCACCTTTTGTTAGGAAACGTATAAATGTTATTGCGAGTCTTTCCTGCATACTTATGGATTCTCTTAAACGTGAACTTTTGTTTTCACTTTAGACCCATTCAAAATAATTAGATGCTTAATCACTTGATGGCATTCAAGTTAAGTTTTTCTATTGACCACAAATTTCTTGAAATTTAAGTTAGTTGAGCAAACTATTTCCACTATATTCCTCTCGCCTCAAGTACATTTGAGTTTGCCAATATCGTCTGTACTGTCTTTTGTTGCAAGGTTTGAATAAATTAGGCCGCGGCGGCCCATTTTAATTTTTCCCTGTTCATTTCGTGTGTCATCCACCGAAGTACATAAATTTATTAAGCATAATATGGCTCGCAGGAATGTTGGTGTTCTGCTTGTGACGAGGTTCGGCTCGCTAGTCTGGACGCAGCTTAAGGCTTCACTCTCGCAGTAGACTAGACTGCCGATGACAAGATCGGGGATCGAATCCCGGTCAGGTGTACTGAAGGTGTTTTTTCCTAACCTAAACGACTTTCCACACCCCTTCCACCCAAATGTGGGTACACGTCTTAATCTAAATTCAACCTTCCTCATCCATCGCACACTAGTAGCTAGTACATATTAAGCGTATAACTGGAATAAGACACAATTACCTTCGGTGGTCGCATGGTCTAAGGCGTCACTCTCCTATTAGACTAGACTGCCGATAACGGAGAGATCGGTGGGTTGGAATCCCGGTCGGGTGTACTGAGGGTGGTTTTTCCAAAATGGTTTACCATTCTTCCGCCACGCAAACTTGGGTACACTTCCTTCAAATTCAATCTTCCTCATTCTTAACTCATTACCGTAACTAATACTTGTGCGTATAACCTAAATAGGTAGCTAGACGCGGTGCTAAAAAAAATGTAAGTGATAAATACAGTTAGACCCTATTCCTAAAAAAAAAAATCTACTGAATATCTGGTTAGTGGGCAAACCCCATGATCAATAATTAAAATATGTTGTATAAGACCCAGGGATCGAACCGGGATGCAATCAGTGAGATTCGAAATTCTTTAGATTTTTTCCCATAGCTAAAAGATATTTGTCTCAGTTATGGTCTATTTGGGAGAGTTAAAAATGTTGGTAAATATTTGTTGCTGAAGTAATACAATACAATGAATGTGAAAGCTGATTATCTCGTACACCCTAGCCGGCTCCTTCCCCTATGTCAGAATAATACTGACATGTTTTTTGTTTGTAATAGGTATTTTAAATATTAATTATAAGAAGAAAAATAATGTACATTTATAAAATTCAGCTAATTTTCAGCTCATGCTTCTTCCAGGCAGAAGAGGATTCGGGGGATTTTTTTTTTAAAATTTTACCGACAACATGATACATTTAATTTGGCACATCATATGCATAAATATCACTATTCTTAAATTTAAATATCAAAATTATAAGTGGGCATCGGTGATTATAAATTTGGTAGCCGCAGTCACTGACATTTTTTTCTGCGGTCGGCCCTGCCGGAATATATTGTATACAGCGTTAACCTCTTTGACATTTTCTCCCACAGAGGCAGACAGACATTACATGTGCTGCTCTAAATTTAGAGCTATTGGTCGATTGCAGGCTTGTCTTGATATTATTGGCTCCGGTTCAATTGAGCACGTCATCCAATGAACAAATTGTATTGGCCTGGTCAAATATACATTAATATAAACTATACTGTCTTCGTCGGCCAGCGTTTGAGGGGGTCAAACTCAGTCTCGTGAGGAAAAATGAGGAGCTATAATGACTAAAGAAGTAGCAGCTACGGTCTAGAAAACTTAGATTAACAGCCGGACCACATGACACCTTCTAACCGCAAATTTTGGCACTACACTACGGTAGCCGCTCGTTCGATATAGCTCGCTTGTGGGCTAAATAATAATAATTTTAGCACCGCGTCTTACTACCCGTTCGGGCTATATGCTTAAGTACTAATTACACTGATTAGGAATTGGGAAGGTTGAATTTAGAAGAAGTGAACCCGCATTTGCGTGGAGGGAGAGTGGAAAACAATTTAGGAAAAAGTTCACCCGACCAAGATTCGAACCTCGATCTCCCTGTCCTCTGCGGTCTAGCTCAACGCGACTTGTGGGCTAAAGCCACGGAGATTATATATATATAATCATATAGGTTTTGCTCTTATCAATGAAAAGTGACAAATTACATTAATAGTAATTAGAGGCCTATAGATAAATATATTAAAATTGTTTAGGTAACTTGATAACTGCAACAAAAAAAAGTTTCTTCCTTTCTAATTTTGGACTGTATGAACATTAATTAATACATTCTTTCCATCCAATTCTCCCCACCGATCTCGGACCTCCTAGCCTGGTTTACCTATACCCTGATTTTGGTACGAAGACCGTTCTGGAAGGTCTTATTTATTAGCAAAATCCTATTGTATAGTAGTATTTTGGTAGAATAAAAGGGCTTTCAGAACGGGCTCCTTCCAAAATCAGAGTGTACTAATTAGCCGACAATCTCATACATACACTCCGTTTACCTTGACGGACTCTACTATGCTTCTATCTTAGAAGCTATGCCATGGTGAAATGTTACAAGGTAAGCTATCTATTTACCATAGTCTGGACGAATGGTACATCTCCAACCGGGTCTTAAAAATACGGGACGAACCTGGATAGCTCAGGGATATATATCATTGACGCGCTAGGATCAAGGCTCCATTTTCGATTCTAGTCTGTAGTTTCCCGTTATCTTTTAAACTACAGTTTTAAAAAGTCTTTTATCATACCAAAATACATTGATATTTTAGGTTTCTGTTACGAAATAAAACCTTCCAGAACTTATTTACTACGGTTTTCTCTTGAGCCGTCATTACAGCAAGTACATCTCCGGAAGCTCAGGTTTTGGGACGTCACCGCGTGATTAAAATATCCGTAATGTAAACACACTCGCGAATACTTTCAAGCTACATCTCCTCTTTCACTCTCTTTATCTCCCTTTTCTCTTCCTCTCTTAATCTCCTCGCTTGTCACTCTTCACAAATTTCTTTTTTTTTTTGTGTGTGCTCGCGTCTTATTGTTTGAGGTATCCGTATAGTTACACAAATGGGATAGGGATAAGGAAGGTAGAGGTTAGAGTAAATTCACCCGAACTTGCTGCGGGGGATAGTAGGAAAATATTCAAGGAGAAAACCTATACTCAATATTCCCGACCGGTATTTGAACCCTGATCTCTAGGTCACCGGCAATGCAATCTAACTTTAGACAGTGCACATTTATCATCGCAGCTTATTATACTAATATTTGCTAATAGGTAATACATCTTAAACTATTGGTCGAGAGAAATACTGTACATTTTCTTTATTGGGAACTTTGATTGATTATAGGAATATTAAGAAAATAATAATATTCAGCACCGCACCTTACTATCTGTTCGGTTTATACGCTTAAGCACTAATTACACTAATGGGCTAGGAATTGTAAAGGTTGAATATAGAGGAAATGAACCCGCATTTGCGTGGAAGGACAGTGGAAAACCGTTTAGGAAAAACCATCCCCAGTTCACCCGAGCTAGATTCGAACCTCGATCTGCTCTAGCGCGTTAACTAACTACGCCACTGAGGTGGGTCAATTTTTTTTTATAATATTGTGGTTGGTTCTATTTTTACTGGCAATTTCAGGAGCAAAAAAAAAGTCAATGGATGATGACGTCTGTTACTTAAAAATGTATAAAGATTTTATATCGTTAATTCTCATTTAATTCTAATTAAAAACGACATAATTGACCATCATTCGTATTTTTAAAGGCCAAGTAGTAAATTTCACAAATGTATTATACGTTAAAAATGTTGCAATAAACTCTAAAAACATTTTGATATTCATTTTAATGTGCCAATAAAACTTTGTAAACACACATCTCGCGATATTTTAGTGTCTTTAGTTATTGCCGTTACTCAGTCTAAATCCTGGCGAAAGGGTTGAATGTTGTCCGCTCTCAGGGTGGCTACATTCAGGGGAAACATGGGAAAGTCACGGAACTTAAAGCTACCGAGAAAATCAAGAAAATTTCAGGACTTTTTATAATTTTTGTCTGTCATTTGCGTTGCGCGATATCTATAACAGGCAGCACCTTGAAGCTGGAATTTTGGAATTTGGATTAGAATATTTTAAATTAAAAAACGAAGAAATATTAACGCCGTGAGAAAGCTTCACTACATTTTATAATATATTTATTGTTAAATGTTGTGATTTATTTATAATAAATAGCTTTTATTTATTAATACGGGGTTTACCTGTAAACCGTTTTACTTTTTTTTATCCTTTTTATAACTTTTTTCAACTTTATACTCTTTTTTACCCTACAGATGTATCCGGGGCTAAGCCGGATAGTTAATGTAAAAAATGGCAAAAAGGCCAAAAATTGTAAAAAAGTAAATCTAATCACAAAGGGCAATAAGACCCAAAAGGAAATAACTGCAAAAATAACCAAAATGTCCAAAAGGGTACAATTTAGTAAAAAGGGCAATAAAAACAAAAAGTAAATCATAAGAAAAATAAAAGGAAATAAATATTTTAAGGGATGAACTAAATAAAAAATTTATAAATATTAAAAAAGGTGAAAATGGTGTAATAAAGGGTATTGCTTTAGAGTACAAAGGTTAAAAAGGTGTAAAATGAGTAAACCGGGTAGATATTAGATGCGGAATAAAAATGCTAAAATACTTTTGTTTGGATTTAATCACAACCCTTTATGTTGTGACACTCTTCTTTCTTTTATATTAGCACCAACAGTTCAAAGTATTGTGTATTAGTCGGTCTTCTTTTGCGTTTTGTATCACAATTTAAACCAATAAAAGATTAATATTTAAACAAAATTTAAGATTTTTTTTACTATTCCCTATGGTTTATTTTATACTATAAAAATGACAAAGCTACTTTATAGATTCTCCTTGCGAAAAACGGGTACACCGACTAGTAGAGAATACGAGAAAGAACGTACGACTGTCTCGTATCATTATTTTATTAACGATACAACTCTGTTAGTTCTTGAACTAGACACCTCACTGTGTATTCCAGTAACCGGTTACACAAAATGTAAGGTAAAACATGAATAACTCCTAGTCATAGACTAGTCAAAAGACAGCTACCGAGAAACATTAACAATCAGCATTGTAATGGCGTAAAGGTTTCCATTAAGAGCAACTAACAGGGTCGACCGTTTAGTCCATGACGCAACTCCTTACTTATTAAATTGCGTCATTCGCTATACCTGATCAATCCCGTCCCTGTGGTTAGGGGGAGCGACCGCAAGTCTTTTAAGGGAACCTGTTTCGATTCCAGACGATACTGATGAAGATATTCACTACCGTAGTTGTATACAGATTCGTCATCCTATTCTAGTATATTAGTATCTAGGCGCCAAGGTTGGGTGTGTAGTATTAAGCGTGCTGATATAGGTTGTTAGTTTGTAAGTTGGATGCTTATATAATGTGTGTGTTAACAATATTTGTTGAATATATATGTGGTGTTCGAACCCAATCCTCCAAAAGGCAGCGCCTTGTTGAAAGACTAAACGGTTGCATTACCATAATATAAATTAAACCGGGCGGCGATTCGATTTTCGGTCTCTTCAGATATTCAAGTGCATTTCTCCTTAATTGGCCTTATCATACTAACTTTGTGTGTGTGATTTCCATCCATCCTGGCTATCACATGACTTGTAAACTAACATGACTGAGTTACAAACAGAACATCCGATCCGCCGGCTGTTAAATCATCACTTTTCAAAAGGAAATCCTCCATTTAATTAATGGTTGGTCGTGCGCGTATTCGAATCCGGGACTCTTAACTCAAACAGCAAACTCGCTATCGACTGTCCGAATAGTAAGTCAAAGGATGGACAATATACAGTGAAACCCTGTTGGACCTAAAGTCTGTAATCCGAACACACGTTTCGGAAAACGGGGAAAAAATTAAACCAAATTAAATAAATTACATGTTATCGGTTAACAAGTTCAAAGTTAAGAGAAAATGGTAAGAAACAGTAATATCTGTTAATAAAAACTTAATATTAACATGTTTTAGTCAACATACTATGTGATCCTGGAACTAAAAACAATTACAGCACATTAGGTCTACGTGTTATACATCAGTAAAATAAATGAACATTTGATTAGACTCATTCAACTGGAAATTAAAATTCATAAAAATACTATATTCCTGGATTCTCCCGCTTAGTCCAAATTTTCGCTAATCCGAACAAGCTTCCGTCTCAACAATTTCGGATTAACAAGGTTCTAGTTTGTACTATATATTTTTTACCAAACAGAATGGACCAATGAAACCTTAGGCAGAGCTTTCAAGATGAAACGCCACCAAAGTAGGCTAAATATCGTCCAACTGACTAGATAAGCTGGTCGGTGATGGTAACCAGAGCAATCGGACTTAAAATTAACACCCCGTCGCAACAAAACACCGCGCGGACGAATCTTTACACAGTGATCGATAAATGACAAACAGCCAAGGAGAAAAGAGCGAGATCAGTTTCATTCATTTAGATCACGCGGTGGTAAAATGTCCGGTCTCTTATCCGGTGGGACCTTTTCTGCTTTCTTAGCGACCTCTCGGAAAGAGGAAGTATTCTGATCATTTAAAAAAATCTAGTTCGATATTTTCATAACCCCCTGAACCTGAAAAAGTTGTTTTCGCGATCGGTGTGTCTGTCTGTCTGTCTGTGTGTGTGTGTTTGTATCTCGGTCTAAAGCCTAAACCATTTACCGATCGGGCTAAAACTTAGTTATTTAGGATTCTAGATTTTAAAAAAATTATCCATCTAACCCTAAAACTAAGGGTAGTAGTTTACTTAAGGGTGAAAAGAGAGAGAAAAAAGCTGTTGTCTCGAAATCGACCCTTATCGATTTTGTTTTAAATGTGTATCTAGGTACTGTTTAGCATTATAAACAAAATGGTGCATCTCATAACCCTCTAAAATGACTTGAAGGGTACTTCACATATATGCTACGTGGATATCTACAATTTTGAGATCTCCGCAACTAGTTGATATAGGAAATAACTTAAAATTGCAAATTTGTAGTAGGTATAGTTAAAAATTAAAATATTTTATATATATATATATGTTTATAAAATCAATAGTTTCTGAGCTATTGGTAAATATAATTATCTTATAAATTGAAGTATGTGAAATGAGTTGATTGTTATACTCTTTGGTGAATAAAGACGTCACTCTCTTCTTAATAGGTTTGTGGGGCTCGAATCAAAATAGAAGTTTGATCATTTCCACCCCTGGAAGATCTCTGAAACGCGATTTACAGACACATAATGCTTTTAATAAAATTATTAACGTTACTCATATTGTTTGAAACTGTGAGGCTAAAATAAACTGTTAAAAATACTTGTGTATTTCGCGTATGTGGTCGCATGGTCAAATGCGTAACACTCGCGATGGGTTGGATTTCCGGTGACGAGATCGGGGTTTGAATCACGGCCGGGTATACTGGTGTGTTTTTTTCCTAAATAGTTTCCCACTCTCCCTCCACAATGATTATTATTATGTGTTATATCTTACGACAAGTCCATTTCTTTTGTCAGTGAACTTCGACCGCCATTGCGTCATGTCCTCTGTCTCCTCATTTGTATCTCAATATTGTAAGCATGCGGATAGATCAGGCGGTTACTAATATGCGGTACACAATAAATAATGACTTGGATTAAATGTAATGCCTTAAAAAAATATCAAAATCTCTATAAAACTTCGTTGCCTTCTTGATGAATTCGAAGCTATTTTGTGAAGAGGGTTTCAACTTAACTTGACGCACCTAAACACCCTTAGCACTATCACACTTATACACTAGTGTAAGAAAGAGAAGGAAGAAACTGATCAGTTCACCTTGTGATACCTGCCGATAGCACTTTCTTTATTCCCCAAACTATTATAGGACCTATACGCTCACTTTACTGTTTTAATCGCCGCGTCTTACTATAGTTCATTCACGACCTTATTTTTCTTGGGTGACAGCTCAAAAAGTTACTAGAAATAGTCCCTAATATATCACTACGCCAACAGCTGACATCTTTCACTTTGGATAACTGTAATGAAAATAGATGGTGATATATGAATGTGATAGTTAACCACAGTAATTTAGGCCAATATTATTTATATTATTATTTGAGGTCGGACACAAAGCTTATTTATCGTTTTATTGTACCTAAAAAAAATTATTATTCACAGCACTTCCACAAAAGTTCTAACGAAAATAGCTTCAAAATGGCGACCGATGAATTTAAACCATGTGGTTGAACACGACAGAAACAAGTTTTTTTTACATTGATGCACCCACGCAGTGGATAAAAATATATTATTCAGTTAAATATTTTGAAATTCGATAAAATATTCATAAAATAATGTATTATGTATAAAAAAAAATGACAAGTATTTTCTCTTTTCCAAGTAAATACGATGCCTGTATTAAAAGGTATTGATGTATGCACTAACATTCCAAAACGAAGAATAAGTACTTTTAAATATATTCTGAAAATTGAAAAATGACACCTGGATACAGGAATCGAACAGTTCCTCAAAAATTATCTTTCCTCATTCCTTTCTCAATCATGCTTTTTATTTCATCACTTCTTACTGCCCTTTCGGGTTATACACCTCTGTACTAATTACGCTAATGGGTTAGGGATGAATACGGCTGGATTTAGAAGAAGTGCATCCACATTTGTTTGGAGCGAGAGTGGGAAACCAATAAGGATAAAACACCCTCGGTACACCCAACTGGGATCAAACCACGATCTCCCCGTTGTCGGCAGTCTAGCCTTTTGCTAGTCACGCCTTAGACCAAGCAGCCACCAAAGTGGGTATGACTTAATTACTGTAAATGGCTTATAGACGCGGTGCACAAAACAAAATAGTGCCTTTAGTCGACTGAGTCGGCCAGTCGAATTGTAAACCAACTAGGCCATGGGCAAAGTTTAATCGAAAAGGCCATCATTGTTTGGAGGCCTTTTGTTTCGATCTACCGGAAGGTAGGTCATCTCTCTGACCAGAGGATTGAACACGCAAGTTCCTGTCCAACCCTCCCGGAAACGGAATTGAAAAAAAAAACCTTGGTTGGGAGAAGGGTCAAAATAGCTAAATCTCATCGACGTACCCCATTGATTTAAAAAACCAACATATAATTCACAAAACTGTATATTACAATCTTCCCTCCAGCGTGTCTGAAATGTGTAATTGATGGTGGGGGAGATATCCACTGCCGGCGTCCTCTCTTCCGGTTAGTGAATCATTTTCCAGCCGAGGTCATTTATGGGTCATTCCACCTCAATTCAACCAAAAAAAAATTTTTTTTGACACCCATGGTCTCAGATTTTGATGAAACTTGGTATGCTCAATCCCTTCATGGTGGTAAGTAACCACCATTTTTTTTCCTCCTCTATTTCATCTGGTTTTCATTTTACAGACCTCTAAACTTTCACCGAGTTCTCGATTTTAAACATTTTCGAGGCCTTCTACGCAAGATACACTTCATTACCAAAAAATTTCCATCTCACTCACAAATCAAACTATCTCTTTGAAATTTTCCAGCCTTATCAATGAAAGCATGAGGATTTCAGAAAAAAATATGTTAAGACTCTAAATGCCTGTTTTAGACCATTAAAAAATTAATAAAATAATTTTGAACTAAGTTTTTTTACTGAAAACATGGTTTACTAAAAACTCAATTATCAGAGTGAGGGAAAGGTATAACCTGTACGTATATTTTTTTTAAATGAGCCTAGAACTATGTTCTATCATACTCAGGAATATAATTGATGGCTTTTTCATCCCTTTCGCAAAATATAAGCTTATGCATTCTTTTTTTAGCTGTTATTTTGAGAAAGTGGCTGACGATGACTATTTTTCAACTTTAAACAAAATATAAGACTCCTATCATAAAATAGTACTGGAACAAACTTGTAGAGCTTAAAATTTTATATTATTTTGGTTCTTAGTGATAGAGAGAGAGAGAGGTATTTGTGTGCGATGTGAATAATTCACTCCGGATTCTCTAGCGTTAGGGTCTTCCATTAAGGTGGGAGTGTAGGGGACAGCAAAACAAGGGCGGTGTTTTTGCAATTTTTATATAAAACTTTTTTTTTCCAAAATAAGTCTTAATATCACTCCGGTAGAAGCATAGAGTTTAATTTTCTTCACATGTTGATATCAAAAGTTGTTGAATATCTGTCACGAGCATAGTACATCAAACGAGAAACTTTTTAAAAGAAGGGGAAAAGCTGTCATTAAATTCCGGGACATCCTTGATAGATATTCAACAACTGTTGATATCACCATGCGAAGAAAATTATACTCTATGTTTATACTGGAGAAATATTTGATTTATTTTGGTCAAAAAAAAAAGGTTTTGCTATAAAAACTGCAACAAAAAAATTGCATTTTCTCGCGTCCTCTTCCGCCGCACCTTAATGCGTTAGCCGCTTCTTTCGATGCACGGTAAAAGGCGGGAATCGACAATCTGTAGATCGCGATCGGCTGGTTGATCTCGCGGGAGTTTTCAGTCGATCGCTTAGGCTAGTCGCACACTGGATCCGACATTTGATTGAAGACAAGATGTCTTTAGACAAAACGTCTAGTCTCGTCGGTTGCAGTTTGTGGGGGTTTGTTTTTTCTGTCTTTGGACGCTTTGATATTTTGTCCTATTCCCGCCACTTCCTAATGAAAGCAGAGTTTCCGCCACTTACGGGGCATGCGGTAGTTACGTGACTGATCTTGGCGGCTGGCGCATTCGCAGTTCAATCCGTCGGAAGGTGTCTTGTCGAAATACGAAACTTTAGGGACTTTAGTCCGACAAGTTGAAAACGTCTAACGACGTCGAAAGGCGTCTAAAGACTGTGCCGAAGCCAGTGTGCGGACCTCCGTTCAACCCCTTGTAGTAAGAAATAATGTCTGATCCAGTGTGCCTGCCTTAGGATTAAAACTATATCGTAACTATTGGGTGATAGTTAAGGATTATAATCTCACAAATATCTCAAATAATATTTGAGTGCGCCCAAAATAACCTTGATCGGTCAGTCAGTTATATTATAAGACATTTAAAGAGTTAAATATGAAAATATAACTCTTAGTCATTACATATATTTCTTTAAAGGTGGGGACATAAATATTAGAGAGAAATTTTAGCTATAGAAAAAATAGTGGGAGACTTTAAAATAGCAAGTAATGTGGATTTATCAGAGATCTTTGATAAGTTTGTAAGTCGATAGGGGCTCCAAACGTTGGCCGACTCCTGGTCTAAGGTGTCAATAAAATTTAAATCAATGATAGGAATGTTCGCACTCTGAGCCATTTTCTATTAATATAGGGATTTAATCAATTTTTAACACAAAGACGTCTATCGCGTAAATCTCGTGTTGGACTAGACTGCCTAAGATGGGGAGATCGGGGGTTCGATCCCGGTTGGGTGCACTGAGGGAGGTTTTTCTGAATGGTTTTCCACTCTTCCTCCATGCAAATGCGGGTGCATTTCCTTTAAATTAAGCCTTCCTGATTTCCAACCAATTAGTGTAATTAGTACATAAGCGTATAACCTGAACAGGTAGTAAGACGCGGTGTTGAAAAAAACCCAAGACAAACATGCTGAAGATAAAATAAATAAAACTGTTCTTTTTAGCACTGTGTCTTAATACCTGTTCGGGCTATACTCTAACAAAACTAATTTTAATAGCGAAATATATCATAAATAATGGTGATAATAATATAATATTATTCCAATGAATTTGAATACACTTTTTTTTTTAATTTTCAGTTTTCTTCGAAAAATTCTCATATTGTCTAATATAATAAAACTAAATAAACACTTGGATTCTTATCAATGTGAGTTATGCAATTTTGCATCGTATTTATTTGAAAAATTATAATTTTAAAACCTTCACTTTTACTTGAATAAAGTAGTAATTTTGTTGATTTGACGAAATTATTTTAGCTTTACTTCCTAATACTTCCGTCCGTGCTTAATTGTATTACCCATCTTTCCACACGAACATTCTCCGCTTCTCAGAATTCCGTGCGCGCCACGTTCGTTAATTTCAACCCTACATCTCCCGGCCCCCCTTTTTCAAATACTAGGTTCCACTCTATTACGACGTAAGAATCTTGCAATAACATTCGGATGGAAAATTAACAAATGCCTGGAGCTCGTGGGAAATGTCAACATTTACAAATGTCTTCGGGGAGAAATACAATTTTGCGAGTTGGTACACTTGTATAGTTGGTTCTAAAATAGAATATTCTTCAAATTTTGAGTATTTGGATTATGTGTCCTATGTTCAGCACAATAGTTTAAAGACAATATTTGTGTGACCCGGTTCATTGAAATTATATTACGGTCTCGATCACAAAGAGTAGCTCTCTTAGAGTGGGACTTGAGGGTGAAAAGCTTGACAATCTTCGCAATATGTGCTGCACGTGATAATTTAATTATTTTTTTATCACCGCGTCTTACTACCTGTTCAGATTATACGCATACATGATAATTACTCTAATGGGGTAGGGATGAGAAAGAAAGCATTTTAGAGGTAATATAACAGCATTCGTCTGGAAAGAAAGTAAGAAACTATTTTTTTAAACCACCCTAAGTAGATCCGACCGGGATTCGAACTCCGATCTTTCTGTATTCAAAACGCCAGTCTAAATTTAAAATTAACTTTGAGATGTAGAGGTTTTTTGTTTGAATCCCGGTTAGTCACACTGGAAAGTTTCACCACGTGTGATTGTCTCAGCAAGATTGCTGCTGTTAAATAAATGGTCGGTTTTTTTTTAAGTTGCGGCTTCCCCTTTGAATATTTTTGAATTGTAAAAAGTGTGGGCACATTATTGGTGTGCAAGCTTTGATTTGAAAATAAATATGTATTAAAATCTAGAAAATCACAGACAAAATGAATCGATTCATTTTTTAAATATATAAAATATTTGCGGTAAAACATATTTCTCTTTGTCCTCAACAGAACAAGCAATCTAAAGAAAATTTAAAAAAAATATCATTATTGCGTTAAATGCAAGGACTATTGACGGTTTAATTTATGAGCTAAGGGATGAAAGGATGGTTTAGGAGGATAATAAGGACGGTAAAACTACAATGATAATAATAACACATGTTGAAACCACCCCTCAGATTGCAAACCGGCCGAGATTCGAATCTCTACCGCGTGACCACTGGTTCGAGGTCACATTCTACAGTCAAAATGGTCGAGAAGATGTGACATAAATAATATGTTTCGCTCTTGAATTTCTTGACGTTTTTATTTTGTTCTTTTGTTTACTTTAAAGTATCTTTTGTCTCCGAGAAAGCTGTCTTTTGTCATCGCTATTGTATTTATCAAGGGGCTGGCCGTCACTCATTTTGTTGTCTGTTATATACTTCTTGATGTTATTTGACTGGCCCGCGGTAGCTTTGTGACGTGGTCAATTAGAGCACGTCTCGAAGGATGTGAAAAGTGAGGGATCTTACGGTTGTTTCTCAACAATACAAATGTGGGTATTTACCGTGCATTTTCACAACAAAAAGTTTGTTTTTATTAGGGGCATGTGTACTAATTACGTTAATGAACTAGGGATGATAAAGGTTGAATTTAGATAAAGTGTACCCACACTTGCGTAGAGGAAGAATGGAAAAAACCCATGCGGCCATCGAAGCGGGTTTGCCGAAAAATTGAGAGCAGAATCTGCTTGAGTTGCGCAGCAATTCACACGTCAGCTGAAATTAATGTTGACCCATGATGGTTTGCAACATCAACTAGAAACAGCTGATTACTGACATTTTTTATTTTCTATTGGATAAACAGATTTGTAACATTAATATCTAGAGGGATGTTTTTTAAATTATTGTGTCTTGAAACGAATCAAAACAAAACAAACGCGCTTTCCATTTAACGAGTTATTTCAAATCATTTCAGAACAGCAAAATGCAGTTGTCGGCTAATATCTCGTTTTGTTGGCGCATGCACACTGATTTGAGTAATTTGGTTTTGAAATTTGATTGAGTCTCTCTCAAGCTGATGATGTGCCAAAAAAAAAAAGCTAAAGTTATCTCAAGTCGCGCCGGGCGGACTACGACGCTGAGGTTAAAATCATGTGATTGGTTTTTATAGCTCGTAACGTGATAACTTTTCTGCTCTGGTTTTTCAGCGAACGTGCAGAATCCTCAGTAAGACATGAGAACTTAACCAGAGTACTAATACAGTGGTATAAAACCTTTAATCCATTTTCTGAAACCGTTCCAGATGTTGTCTTTGAGTCACCAGGTGCTTCTTTCTTGACCAAGCAGATCGAGTCACTCATGCGCCGCGCCTTCAAAGTCCTGCAGCTGCCTCTTTCGAGAGATGATGTAAATAATTGGCAGCTGCGGGTGGGATAGTGACTTTATGTCACTTTTGGGCACCTCACATTTTTATTTTCTTAGAGTTTTCGAACGCGCATTGGGGGGAGGAGGGGGTGTACTAAACGTAGATATCATAAAAGTATATGGTTTACCGGTGACGTGTAATTATTTTTGTCTTAAATTTTTTCTCTCCCTCCAATTCATATCTCTTTCATATCGTTAGTGAAAGTATGTGAGCTACTGTTTTTAACTGGCGTATTTAAGGTCCAATTTCTTTTTTCATATGGGTTATTTAAGGTGGGAATGTATGGAACGCTCGACAAGGACAGTCAGTATTTTTGCGGTTTTTACATCAAAACACTTTTTTAGTCAAAATAAATCTCCAGAACATACATACAGTTTAATTTTCTCCACATGGTAAACTAAACAGACTATTGAATACCTGTCAAGGGTGTCTTGGAATTTAATGACAACTTTTTATCTAAATTTGAAAAATTTCTCATTTAATGTTGATATGCTCGGTACATATATTCAACAACTGTTGATATCACCATGTGAAGAATATTAAACTCTGTTTGTACTGGAGAATTTTTATTTTTTATTTTCGCAAAAAAAAAGTTTTGCTCTAAAAACTGCATAAACACTTGCTATTTCTCGCGTACCCTACACGCCCACATTAACGTGCATTTGAATTGGGGGGGGAGGGGGGTTAAGACGGCGACCTTTCAGGATGGATGTAGTCTACTTGCATTTGCTTGGAGGGAGATTAGTGAAACAATTTAAGGAAAAAAATTATAATTACACCCGGCTGTTAAAACCCCAACCTCCTTATCACCGGCAAACCAGATTATATGTTTGGGGGGGGGGGGGGCACACCCCCCCGGGGGCCACGGGATTTTTTCCGGGGGAGACAACACCTTCG
>CABFWO010001075.1:100533-119996 GCA_902155825.1 Timema genevievae | reverse complement strand
TGAAAAAGGAGGAGGAGGTAAACGTGAAAGAATCAATACATCCGTTTGACTGCACAGGCTTGAGTATGTGGTGTGTACTTGTTATCTGTTTACTCTAGTTCTTATCTAACTACGGGGGAGCGCCCGATAGGGACTGCAAACACGACTCCACTAGACCCCGTATCGTTGGTCACGTGGACTAAACGTCAAGATCGTACGTACTGTCTGAATTGCTGGAGGTGGGAAAGGTCAGGGCTTGGATCCCGGCTGGATGTCTTAGGGGTATGGTTTTACCAAATGATTTTCCCTACTCTCTCTCCGTGTAAATGCGAATACATTTCCTCTGAATTCTTCCTTGCCTATCCCTACCCAATTAGTTTAAATATGTGTATAACAGGGACAATTGGTAAGACGCTGTGCGTACACACAAAAATAGTGTTATCCTATTTTTATTCAAAACAACTTTGTATGTAAAAACGAGGCTGAGCGAAACAAAAGGTTAGTTTATATGGTATCTACTTAGCTGCAAATCACTGCACCTTTTACTCTGCTTCACCTCCTGTTTCGCTCAGCCTGGTTCTTGCATACAGGCCTAAAGAGGCTCATCCACGTAAGGGTCGTACCCGCAAGTTCGGCTCGGCGAGGACATAATTATTTCAACACACGTTCTCCCACCATCACGAACAGACTTCAAACTTTGCTCGGGCATTTTAGTATTAGCAGTGGCGGCGATCATTCTAGGTGATTTTGGCATGCTCACGAGAACACTTCAGTTAATTTCTCCCGCGTGAATTGCACGAGTGAATCCCAAGCTTAATCCCGCTTTCCTTTATTTGAATAATCTTCGTGGTGAGCCTACCTGACGATACTCCTTCCTAAACTTTGTCAAAAAACAACTCAGGGCTCATGAACGATTTATATAGGGAAGCCGACATGATTCCTCCGACTGATAAAATCACACCGACTGCTGTATTGATTCAAGAATCTGGCTCGCACCCCTCATTCCCGCTCACGTTCGAGCCAATAGCGAGCTAGCGGCGAGCATAGCTCCACCGACGGCCCTGGCGAGCCAAACCGGACTAGACTCTTGTGACACCCCACCCACGTACGAGTTTGGGGATTTGGAAGCCGAGCCGAGATAGACTCTTAAGCGGATGGGCACCTTAGATCTTCTTTTCCACCTGTGCTCGGTGTGCTGTCATTGAATCAATTCAATCAATAATGTTCTTCACGTGCAGGTGCAATTCGAATTTATCACCCTAGACCTATGGGGCACCGGTGCGGGGTAAGCTGTCATATACTGTATGTTGTGTAGAATTTAAGTTAATATTAAAAATCGAAACACCTCCCCACGCTAATAACGGGCGTGACCTGTCGTCCCAGTGTGCGCTAGGGGGATGGGGGAGGAGTAGAGACCACGTGAGTCCGGAACCGGATGTGGTCACGTTCTCGCACATGTACTGGTGACTCATCGCCGCTTCCGGGACACTATTTGGAGACACCATAGACTACTAAAGTGTGACGTATACTATATTATAGATCTCTGGACGCAACTAAATGGTTGCTAGGGAAGTTCCCATGAAGAAGAAATCAAAGTTATCATCGTTGCACTGATCACAGTTTTTTTTTTTTGCGTGCTCCACATCATACTACCCGTCCAGACTATCCGAATTTAATCGCATTGATCGGGTAGGTATAAGGAGGATTTAATTTAGAAACCCACTTCGGTGTCTGCGTGGTCTAACGCGCTACTCTCGCAGTAGATTAGACTGCCGATGACGGGGAGATTCGGGTTTGAATCTCGATCGGGTGTACTGAGGGCGGTTCTTCCAAAATAGTTTTCCACTCTTCCTCCACGCAAATGCTGATGCACTTCCTCTACATGTAACCTCCCTAATCTCTAAAAACTATTAGCATAATAAGTATATAAGCGTATAACATGAACGGTTAGAAAAACGCGATGTTAAAAAAATAGTTGAGGAAATATATCTGCACCTGCGCAGAGCGAGAGGGGTAAACCATTTAAGAAAAACGTCGACAAACTAAGACTAGAGTTTAGACGATCTTGAGATATTGCTCACGTGCCCGCCGATGCTGACTATTGTCACTGCAGGCGTTAACAATTTTTTTTATCAACATTTGCCTTCTTCGGCTTTTTTTTATAATTGTGTAGAAGTTTTACAGAGATAAAAACCTAACTTTGGTTACAAATACACGCCTCATTGAATATATCTTCAAATTAAATTAAATTGGTTAGAGTTGAGAAATTATCTGGACGTGGGACCTATGTTTTGGGCGTGGCAATGTCTTCCCACTGAGTACTCCGGTAACTGTCCTGAATTCAGGATCATTCTTCAATCATATTTTGAAGTATCAAATGGGTGTGCTATTTTATTTTATTTTTTTGCACCGCATCTTACTACTCGTTTGGGATGTGCTCGCATGTGCACTAATTACGATAATGTGTTAAGGACGAAGAAGGCTGAATTTAGAATAAGTCTGCCCGCATTTGCGTGGATGGAGAGTGGAAATCAATTTAATAAAACAGCCCTCAGTACACCCGCCCGGTTTTCGAACCTCGATCTTCATCAGCATTCTAGTTTGTTGCGAGAGTGACGTCATAGACTATGCGTCCACCAAAATGGGTGGTGTGTGACTTAATCGTTTACTTAAAAAGAACCGTTGGCAGTGGTTCATATAGCTATAAGTAGACAATGATTACACACGTCCATCACAGACTATGCCTTATACTATGGCTGAGCACAGAATAATTGCAGGATATCTAAGTAGTATGAGCATCAGTGCAAAGGTCCAGGGTTCTTTTTCCGTGTCCAGGCGTCTCATTTTTAACTTTTACCTTATATTATGTAACCTGGTGTTTCTGGGTGAGAGGTGGGGGTATTATTTCAGACGTCCTTAATACGCTGTCTACATAAATCAATGCATTTACGTTTGTGAAATAAATTTGATATATAGGTATACCGTACTTTTGCCTAGTACTCGCCTGGGTTCAAACCCAGCTGAGGTCGACTGATTTTTCCTTGAGCGATAAAAATCCGTAGCACAACGTCCTTCGGAAGGGAAGTAAAGCCGTTGGTCCCATGTCGATTGTGCCAGGTAAAATATCCCTGGATGGTATGATTAAATAACTTTCCCGGTAAAATTGGTAGGCCCTTTCGCTATCGCTCATAGAAATGTTTGTGTGCTGATACAATCAGTTGGTTCAGAAAATGCACGTTAAATACCTTAAATAAAGAAAAAATACAAAATTATTACAATAAAATTTCAGATTTTTAAAATCTATTTCTTATTTAATTTAAATTAGTCGAAGAAACTAATTTAAATTAAATTGTGTTCCCTTTTATACGGACATTGCCGTAATTACAATAATTGGCAACCTGTGTGTTAATATTTATTTCTTTTTAGTTGGCTACACTAACCAATCATGGCGGCGATTGGGCATGACATTAACCATTGATTTTACAAAAAAGGTCGTTAACGCATACAAAATAATACAATTTTAAATCTTCAAATACATTTATTTTATGTTTAATGTTTAAATATAGGGAATTTTATTTGTTAGAAAATTCACCCCTTTCAATTAAAATGCTATAAATGTGAGAAAGTATTCGGTTACCAAGCCATTCATTAATATTATATTTACATTAAACCAGTGGGAAAACACTTTATGTGGGGATTAATTTCACGTAATTAAACCAATACTAATCTCCTTCCAAACACACATTTTGTTTTAATAACCAAACAAAATACGTCAGATTTTGTGTATGTAACACAATGTTTATTATATTACAATCATATATGTATTGTTTAAAGCCATACTTTTGTTTTATAATGGAAACTCGAAAATTTAAACAGTTTTCGGTTTAAATGATAATATTAATATTTTTAAGTACTAGCATAACAATAAATACATCTAAAGTAGCATAAAATATTAGCAAATATATTGTTCATTAGCTGTATCAAACCAAATGTATTACTTTGGACGTTAATATTACAAATCTTAACATAACTCTGAATACTATGAACAAATTTCATCTCTTTTTATTTGGACTTCCCCCCATATTATTTTAGCTATTATTATTTTTACTAACACTATTATCCACAAATTGAACTAGCCTTCAAATGTTAGGGTTAATTTCCCTTTAGAAAATGGAAGCCCATATGAGCTGTAAATCACTAATAACTATAATAACTTTGTAGGAGTAGGCCTAATTGATTAAAATATAACTTGGGGAAAACATGTCTCAATTTGCCTACGAAAATCGAATTATTGCTTAAATCATCTTTATAAATTTAAACACATACTATCAAGTGAAGTAAACTCAACCATATGTAAATCATTGGTCCTCTCAAACCTTGACTACTCCTCAGAACTTATTCTAGCCATGAATACAAACTTAAAACATAAAACCCAAAATATCCAAAACCCCTCTCTAAGATTTATTATTAACCTTAAAAAAATATCATGGTAGCATTTACACATTAAAAACTTATGGCTCATTATGGAAAACCGTCGTCTTTTGAGTTTTAGTTCACGTATTTATAAAATTATATAATCCAAATGCCCGTCTTATCTCTACTCAAAAGTTACCAAAATATCTTCCATACATAAATATAAAACATGAAATAGAGCTTCTCTACGAGTACCGAAACATCAAACGAAAAACTTTGAAAAATCATTTACCTTTCAAGCAGCTAAGCTTTGAAATACTGTACTATCAGAATTTAAAAATTTAATCTATGAATATTTTCAGAAAAAAGTGGAAGAATCATTTGCTGGGCAACCAAAATTTTTAAAATTGAACATCATATTTCTTTACAAAACTGCAACAAAAATAATAGGCTATTAGAAATAAGTTTTAACATTAAGTCTCAATATATGTACTAATGAACCTCTTATAGTATCTGGAATAATATTAGCTCAAATAACTCTCAAATTGCATGACAGGCCATGAACTGAAATTTGTTGAGTATAAATAAATAAATAAATATTAGTAACTTATCATTTCTCGATATAAACATATGCTTGAATTCTGTGTATATCACCTCAAATATAATCATCTCTCTCTCTCTCGCTCTCTTTGAATGGTATTCATTTGTCACGCTTAAGCAAAACGAAAGGTAACCGTTCGATTACGTGATGCCCTTTTCGTTTTGGTAAACAAGTTTCATCACGATAGTTAAAGTGAACATCGCTTCACGTTAGTATCCCTCACGAGCGTTTGTTTGTTTTTCTGTTATTTTTTTTCCAAACTCTCATAAAAATGATTGCGAATCTGATTTCAAACTTGTGGCTTTGGCATTTTAAATTATTTGCAAGTGCGGCGATCAGTAAACCTGAATTAATTAGTTTATATGTATCCCATTTGCAAAGCTTACAGTATTTATTGATTTTATTCATCAGCCAAATCTATCACATGATGCCACAGAATGAATAGTTATCTATGTGTGTGTGTGTGTGTGTGTGTGTGTGTGTGTGTGTGTATGTGTATATATATATATATACATACCTAGGTAACACATGTATATATATATATATATATATATGTATTACCTAACTATTTGAGAGGCGTTGAAGCTTGAATTGTTTCTCGAGAAGTCATGCCTCTGCCTGATTTGTGTACTTTCTTATACAGGGATCTGATTCTAATCCAGCATATGAATTCGGTTTCCCGTCATTTCATGGAAGAAACTTCTCACTTTTCGATAATCCCTCTCCATAGCAATATCGACAGATAAAAATCACTCTTATCATGAGATATGTGAAATTTTTCTCCCTTGGATTTTATCACTCGAAATTTTCCCCTCCTTCTTTTCAAGGTACGTTCTTATTTTATTTTGGATTATACCAAGTGTTTTCCTTACAATTTGCAAATGTTATGTTTTTGTAATATTACTCAATGTACCCTTCGTTTACCCTTAAAGTTAACAAGTTCACCTTTTAGTTTTCCGTCATGTCTTAGCTCGGTAGATAAAGCCCAAGTGCACAGACAAGTAAGAAACAAACTCTGAACCTTACGGGGGTTCCGTTGCCCGCCTTTTGCCAGCTCGAGTCCTTCAACACTGAGCTTCGCTAGTGGTATCATAGGACTAACCGCAGTGATCCTAGTGGTGAAGGACTCAAGCTGCCAAAAGGAGCGCAAACATTTTAATCTGGAGCTTGAGTGTCTGGGTATATTATTTGTCTCTGCCATAGTGTAATCCCTCAAGGTTAAATTGCTACCTGTTCTATATACTTTTGTTACTTCAGTTTGAATTGATGATCACGTATAATTGAAGTTATTAAATTTGTTTTCACTGAATGTACCTATATTATTAACACAACACACTTGCGCCTCTTATTAATGCCATAACTTATACGTTTTATCTTGGTGTTGAGATTGTTTGCTTCCCTTCAGTGCGGTATGCGTCTAATTTTTACACTCATTTTTGTTTACCTCCTTACTCTTAACATTTCTTCATTTTTCCTGGAGCTTGAAATATATTTTATTTTATCTCACTAGTTTGTTTTCTTTCCTTATCTCGGCCTAAAACTGTCGTTCTACATTGAACGCTTATTTGAGTTGTGTTACGGGCTTTACTTGTCATAAGTTTATCGGGTGTGCTTTTATCATCGAATCCTCCTCTTATAGATTGACCTTGATTGTGATGGAATCCTCTTCTTACCTTACTACCTAATTTATCTGTCCGTCTATTGCAGGGTGATTTTCTCTTATCATCGTTGATTTTTAATTTATGATCGAGGCAAGTAGACTTTATCACGTTGCAGGACATTATTTTATTATTATGTAATGCATTTTTCTTTTCACGACAGTAACTTTTTGTTTTAGCCTCCCGTGTCTTTCTCTGACATGATTTTCCATATTTTTCTCGTAGTTCGCGACGTGCGCAGTGATATTTATTTTTCTGTTTGCCTTGAGAACTTCGTATTCTGTCGCGAGATCTGCTTTTCACACTCGCACTGGAGCTGCTCTCTTCGTCACTGCAACTACCTCTGTCCCTAGAGCCACTTTTAGTACGTTCACTAGAGCTTCTTCCACTTAAACTGCTTTCACTAGAGCTACTTTTCCCCCTTTCATTTGGGCTACTTTCACTACTTTCACTTGACCATCTTTTTCCCCTTTCACTACTTTCACTTGGCCAACTTTTTCCCCTTTCACTTGACTTCCTTTTCACACTTTCTTTTGAGCTCCAGTTATTATTTTCTCTTGAGCCCCATATATCACTTTTATTGATACTTCCTATTTTACTTGAGCTTGTTGTTTCGATAGTATTATAATTTCTCTCATTTCTAAGTGGTTTGCTATCTGTTCTTTCATACGAACTACTTCTAGCGTTTCTACGCGATCTGCTTTTCGACGTTTCATTGAATCTGCTTATTATATTTTTACGGGATCCACCTCCCAAACTAGCATGTGATCTTATTCTCAAATCTTGTATTTTGCTCCGCACACTACTGTAGGATCTAATTTTCACCCTATGCCAAAGTGTTTCATGTAACTCCTTTCTTACATTGTTTGCATCTTCATCGAGATATACGTTTCCAGTTTTGCTTTGGGTTTCTATTTTTCTTATTTCTGGACACCTTATTTGTGTTTCGTGGTTTTTGTCTTTATGTTTATCTCGCCATTTACTTTCTTTCTCTTGATTTGACTTATAATTTATCATTTCTCGAGAATGATGTTTCATGCTATGACATTTTTTTATTTCGCGTATAGGACGTTTATTTTTCCAATCACTTGAAGGTTTTTCTTCTTCTTTCATTGGTCTTCTGCCTCTTCGACATACGTTTTTATTGGACATGTTTTCTATTTCTTTTGGCCTGATTTTTTCAGTTTCGCGTGAGTCCTTTCCTTCTTTATAGTGATAAGTTTCTTCCCTCGTGTTTTCGTAATCTACACTCGCCTCGTCACGATTTATTTTTGGGTGTTTTTCTCTCATTTTAGTTATCTCCCTGTAAGGAGATCGAAACGTTTCTCTTGACCCGTTACTTTCAGCGGCCCGATATTCGCGATGCATATCTCTCGTTTCATTTTGCCATCTGTCCCTTACGCCGTAGTTTGACTCGTACCTATTTCGTGAAGATCTATCCGTTCCTTTATTATAATATCGTGGCGTGGCTACACCGTCATGTGAGTGGTGTTGAGTCTTTGTGTTCTCGTATGAACAGTGGCTATTGTTGATGTTCTCGTTCATTGTCCTACCAGCATGCTCACCAGATATAGATTTCTCGTTACGTTCAAGCTTCCAAATATTGCTATCTTCGTTCCACCTAGTTTTTGCTCCTTCTCTTTGTGAAAGTTTATGGCTCCCGTCAAATAGATTTTCCATTTTGTAACGAGGTTTTAAACCTTGATTATGTTTCTCATATAAATTTCCCTTTGAGCTATTTTTCACTCTATCGCGAATCGTCTCCCTGTAATTGTAATCCGATCTTTGATCATTATTAGAGCTATCCTCGTATTCACTGCTCCTTGGGTTTTGATTTGTTTTTATATTGTATAACGTTGGTATATTTGATGAATGGTTGTCATTAAAATTCGTGTGGAATTTTCTTACCTTTCTTTCAGGATAAAGTTCATATATGTATTCCTTTACTTGCCGGCTGAATATGTCTTCTTCTTCTTCAAATCGGTTTATTTCCCCGTCATTTGTCAAGCTTTTGATTTGTTGGTCCATATCGCCATAAAATTTCTGGTCTTCCTCGTAACTTGCGTATTTTTTCCACGAAGGCATATGATGTATCATCCTTTCATCTTCTTCGAATGCGTTCTTTTCCCTCGCGATTCGCCATTTTGATGTGTATTTCAGTACAGAGCATCCCCGTCTTTGGCGGCGTGGTTGAATTCGTTCAAAATGTGGGTGTTGATAGTACTCGCTGTTAAATGATGGTTGTGGTCGTGGAAACACCCTCTCTCTAAATGGATAATATATTGTCTTGAGCACGCTTTCTCTAGAGTTTGGATGGTGGCGCATATAATATGTAGATCTGATCATATTTTTATACCCTAGTTTTCATCCCAGCGATTGTCCACTTTTGTAAAAAAAAAATTCTTAAAGAACAATTTTATATTTTACTTCCGTCTTCACTTTGGAGAGCATGACTCACTTTTTGTAGCTCTTTAACTTCACAACAGATCTGAAACTAGATTAAAAAAATCATTTAATTATTTATTTCTGGGAGAAATATATTTTATTTATCTGGAAAAAATGTATCTTTATTATGAAATGTAGCATTTCATTTTATTTTTATATTTGTAAAAGTATGGTTCTTGGAAATATTAGTTTAATTATTAAAATACCCGCTTCGGTGGCCCCATGTTCTAAGGCGTTACTCTCGCGATAGACTAGACTGCCGATGATGGGATATCGGGGTTTGAATCCGGATCGGGTTTAATGAGAATGTCTTTACCTTAATGTTTTTTCACTCTTCCTCTACGCAAATTACACTTCTAAATTCAATCTTCCTCATGTCTACTCCATTTGCGTAATTAGTATATATATGCGGGGTGACCAAAAAAATATCAAAATCCTCAGCATTGGCCAAGCGGTCTAAGGATGGCCTGCATACTTTCAATCGAACCTGGTAATCTTTTACCGGGAGGTCGGGGTTCAAATCTCGGTTAATCGGGCGTGAGTCTCCACGTGGTATTTTTCCTCTTAGTTTTCTCTTCCTCTCGCTACGTTGATGGGGGATATATTTCGTCAAAGTTACTTTAAGGTCAACCACCCTATGTTGAGCTTACTAATTAAAAGAACATACATTTAATTGTAGTATATCAATAGTACATGTATTTAAATATAAATTTACAAAATTCCGTTTTAGTATATTTTGAAACCATATAAGGATTAACTGATTTTTAAGATCAACCATTGATCACTTGACCATAAACATTTATAATCAACTGATAGTAAATATAATTGTTGGTTTATAAAATAATTAAAAAGCTTACTTATTTAATTCTACTTTGACAAAACTTGATTTAAACACATAAAAGTTTCACAAGGTCCGGCCGGATGTAATAAGGGTGTTTTATTACATAGTTTTCCAATCTCCCTCCCCGCAAACGCAGGTACACCTCTTTTAATTCATACCTTTCTTTCACCTTCCCTATTAGTGTAAATATACAGATTACACAGACGAGTAGTAAGACACAAAGCACGAAAAAATTATAGTTTAGTGCCAATTTCTTAGGGTCAGTTTCATAGTCAGATTTAGTACGCCTCAAGTGCGGCGCTATACTAAATACAAGACGTCACCTACCTGAAATTGAATGGAATGGGCCAGTTTCATATGCGAAACTGGCCCATTCCATTTTGGTCTAGGTAGGTAACGCCTTGAATTTAGGCTACATCCAATATCATTGCTGGAGACACTACAAGTCTTAAGATGGAGTGCTAGTGAGCGCGAATTTAGTGCGCTTATTTTGCAGTTTTTATAGCATAAACATTTTTTGGCCAAAATAAATCAAATTTTTCTTCTATAGAAACATAGAGTTTAGCTTTCTGCACGTGCTAATCTCAACAATTTTTGAATATCTGGCATGAGCATGGTGGCATTTGGTGACAAACTTTTTAAATGAAGAGAAAAAGTTGTCATTAAATTCCAGGACACCCTTGACAGATATTCAAGAACTGTTGAAATTAGCTTGTGCAGAAAACTAAACTCTATGTTTATATAGAAGAAAAATTTGATTTATTTTGGCCAAAAATGTTTATGCTATAAAAACTGCAAAAATACTTCACTAAACTCACGCTCACTATGGAAAAAAGCTTTATCTTCGCTCTCGCTCTCTTTGCCATCTGTTGTCAAATCTCCTCGCTCTCAGTTATGTCAGAAGGGGGAGGTAAGAAGGAACTACCAGCAACCTCATCTAACCATAGTTGCGAATTTTCGTCTTAAAATTGGGGCGTACTCAATCTGACTATAAGACTGGCCTTAAGTGTAAACTACCAAGTAATGGAGGTATTTTGTAGGAATATAAATAATATTCTCCAGAATATAGTAATTATTACAATGTATAAACCTACTAATGCTTATGACTCGTGCAATTTTTCATTTTTTACATACAAAAAAATGTGAATTATTTATTATTTTAGTCATAACTATCAGTGAATACCTTGGCTCAAGCTAATTTAGTCCTCTTCAAGACGGATGTTGAACTAAAGTATCAATCAGAGCGCACTATTAACCCTCCACAACCAGACAAACTCGTACAAACAATGGCCCCTTCCTTTCCTCTGGAAGCACTCCAATATCCCACTAACTTCGCTCAACTGCCATAACTTGTGTCATATAACCTTTTATGGTGATTAATCCCGTTGATAAAAATGTCATTAATTTCACAGCACAGCTTTTATTACCAAAAACTGTGTTGGCTGAATAGTTTATGTTTCTTTGTTAGTGAATAAACGTCACCATTTAATAACCATTCCTAATACAGTATACCCGTTTAAATTTGAGTTGTCTCCCGTCTTAATACCCGTCCGGGCCTATCAGAATGTTTTATACTAATAGGTTATGGAACCTTAGAGGGAAAAAACGTACCCAAATTTACGTGTTGGAAGAGTGGGAAACAATTTAGTAAAAATCAGACCATTATTTAAGAAGGGTTTTTTTGTTCCCATTTTAATCAACACTTTCATTTTTGGAACCCCGGTAAAAGTGAATTTGATGCAATTACATTGATGTTTATTTTATTTTTTGAGATATTTAACTTTCACTTTCTGAACCGACTGATTAAATCAGCACACGAGAATTTCTTTGAGCGAGAGGGAGAGCGTCCACCAATTTTGCCGGGAAAGGTATTTTCACATGCCTTCCAGGGTTCTTCTACATGTCACAATTGACATGGGACCGACGGCTTTACTTCCCCTCCGAAGGAAGTTGTGCTACGGACTTTTATTGCCCAAGAAAAATCCGTCGACTATGGCTGGTTTTGAACCCTAAACTAAGCTAAACTGGAAGAAAGAATTTTAACTGGGCTCCAAATTAGAAAAAACTTACTATGATTTTTATCTGCGACGTAGCTGCAGGATACTGAAGTGATAGCTTGGCTTTCATTTAGAGCAGTTGTGTATGGATATATTTTTTGAACAGGAAAGAAGACATTTTTATAAATTTTTGGTGTTAACTTTATACACTGCTATAAAGATATGAGATGCAGAATGTCTTTGCAAATTCTTTTTCTACATTCAATTTTTTTTTCCTTGGATTTAAAACTCATCCCAAAAGTAACCACCACAGGGATCAATTCAAAAATATATTTTGGTTTGGGGGATATCTTTTCTACCCAAAACATTTTTATGGAAAATGTGCTCTAAGCCTATTAGAAATTGTCACAGGCTTACTAACTTTAAAGACCTTTCTTTAATCAACGATTTATGTGTTAGACCAAATATAGAAAATACATAATGGATTTGTTGCGATTACAATTTTTTATTCCGCCTATTTGATTGAACACTTTTTTTGCGTGTCCTGGACTTTATCGGAGGCATTAAAAACTGGCGGCATTGATTAAAATCCCTTAAACCCCCTGGCACAAGGATTAAAACCACTAACACCGGTAGGGTTGCCACGCAACTTGGAAAACACAGGGAATGTTTGGTGTCTGGATAAAAACCGGTAGAACGCAGAGAATTTTGCAAAATCGAGTAGAAATACTGAAATATTTGTTAAGTTGGGACATTTAACTGGAAACTTAAAATAGTAGATCTTTGGATGGATGAAAAAGTTAACTTAATAACTAAGCACGGTTATTCAAAAATGTCTTATTACACCTTAAACAAAGGCTGTGAAGCGACAGAAGATGTATTTGCCCATCAATATTAAATCATCCTGTCTTAAACAAAAGTCAAATTACTTGACTGTAGTCACTTTGATGAAAAAATAAAATTTTATTTCTCTTTCCTTTCTTCTAAGCTTCCTGGAAAAATCGTAATGCCTTCTGGAAAACCTGGAGAAGAAAAAACAGGAATTTTTTATCAAGAAAATAGTGGCAGCCCCTTAGACTTGTGGTATACACCTTTCCCGACAGTTTCTAGAACTTCTCGAGGAATATTACATAACTCTAAGTGGACTAGCCTTATGGTTGACAAAACAATGTCTACCGAGAACAAGGACCTCCCCCGCTGAGCAAAAGAGCCAATAAAGAGAATTTTGAAGAATTATCTTTTCATCTAAGCGCATGAGTCACAAGTACCGAAATAACCAAAAGGGAGAGGGGGCTAGGGGGAGCTACAGTCTGGGGGGGGGGGTTTACCATTCACTGCCAGAAACGTTTATTCCCATCCCAGGTTATAATTTGTATCTGGGTATCAGTTCTGCCAAGGCTATAAAACGTATTTAGGCATCATTTCTTAATTTCTTCCGAATCTCAATTGATCTTGGTCTCTCGTGCTTTCTCTAACTCTCTATTGCTCTCTCTTTCTCACTTATTCTTTTGCTCTTTTTCTCTCTATCTTACACTAGTTCTCTCTCGAACCATTTCCCGCTCTCTTTCTCTTTCTTACATTAGTTCTATCTCCCTCACACTTGTTCTCTTTCTCTCTATTTCTCGCTCTCTTACACTCGTTCTTTTCGCTAACACCCGTTCTCTCTCACTTGCTCTTTATTGTACTGGTCCTCTATATATCTCTCTCTCATTCATTGAGCCCCTGATGCAGTTTTTACTGACGGTCTATCTCTTGATGGTTCCAGCACGATGCCCTCAGACAGCATGGACGACATCGAGCTGAAGAACATCCAGCTTCAGTTCCCGACGGCACGCACCCTGGCCCGTGGCGACAGCAGCGCCATGGAGGAGAGGGTGGAGACGGCACGAGGTAGCGTCCTGGTGGCCGTGCAGGGCAACCGTAACAAGCCCGCCATCCTCACCTACCACGACTTGGGACTCAACTGTGAGTACACGCTTAGCCGTCACACAAACTTGGGGAATTTAGCGAAATTCTGGTTTTAAAAAGTATTTAAAATACACAATCTTGGATGTGGGAGTTGGGTGATAGGCTCGCCCAAAACCACAACTAATTTTAATAATACCCATTTTGGTGGAAGAATGGTCTAAACACTCGATAATCAAGGCCACATTTAGGGTTATCCACAGGAGACATGGACGTAAGGACATACGATCTGGGATCACCCATTTTTTTCTCTCTCTCCTAAATGTAGATTACGGAATATGAATAACTTCCGTTATGCACCAACAGTGAAATCTACCTCAACGGACACTCTGAAAAGTGGATTCTTCTCTATAACGAACAGTTTAAAATTTCCCAGTAAAATAACATTGGCTCCTAGGCCGTAACCAGCTCATAATTTCGAGGGGGCCAGAGGCCAGAGGCTAGAAAAAATTGTAAATAAAAAACAGTTCTAGAAACTATCTGAAGTGTGTATTTTATGGCAAGATAACCCCCTAACTGCCGAAGGCTAGGAAAAATTCTAGGCCTAAATATTAAACACACCTAGAAGCTCTCTGAAGTGCTTTTTATGGTAACACAGCCCCCTAATTTGTACATGTATGTTCATAAAATTTCGGGGGAGGGGGGTTTGAACCCCCCCAAAACCCCTCCCTGACTACGGCCTTGATTGGCTCTTACGGTGAAATAATTTCTCAAAAACGGACATTCTCAAAAGTGGACGCGGACACTGCTAGAAAACGCATATTTATGCATAAAAAAATCTCTGAACAACGGACAGTTATTGAAAACACCTGTTCATATACAGTATTTTAGTGTATGAATGTCAGGAATTCTTTGTCTCGCGTGAAGTGTGAGTTTTCCTGCCTTCCGCCTCTAGGGGAAGTTAATAAAATAGCCTACGTAGTAACGTACTTGAAGGTCCTACCTCCCTCCACCTTCTGAGCCATCAGCTGGGGTTGTTCCATCACTTTGGTCTGTGCTCGCTCACACATGTAGGCCTACAGTACAGAAGACCTACTGTTCGAATTTCATTTTATTTGCGTATTATTCTGTGCATAATGCATTAGGTACAGTAAGCTACGTACAATATTTATTCACTTGTCATAATTAACCTGCATACATTACTCCTCAATGCAGTAATTAGATTGTTGTAATTAATATTCACAGTATATTATAAGTTCATATATATTAAACTGTGCACAAGCACTATGCTTTTTTTTTAATATATTTTTCCAAATAACGGACTTTTTTTTTCTATCCCGAAAGGTACCCGCTACTAAGATATTTTACTGTACAAAGTTGAAGATAAATTATATCTGTGGATACGTGAACAAAAAAAGTTGAATACCACTAGTCTAGGTCATGGCGATGAAAGAGCCACGCGCTTGTTGAAATTTTAGGAAACACTCCTATAGAGCACTTAATAGGGCCCCTGCATGATCAGTCAGACTGTCAGTATGCATCAGTATTTACAACGAGACCGTACTTAGTCAGTCTTCGTATCATTATTTTTATCAGTCTCAGCTCCTGCATACAACGTGCAACAACATAGACGATAAGAAAAAGGCGTTGGCAGTTTATGTTTGCAACTGAAACAAGGACATACTGAAGAGCGCGCTTACACGGTCAGTCTTACTGTCAGTATTACTTTCAATACCACTTGCAAGACTGATGGACTGAGATTGATATGATCAGAAAATTCGGATCACACCATTATTTTCGTAAGTCCGTCCATCAGGCCATCAGTACTGTCCTTACACGATCATTCAGACTGTCAGTATTAATTATTGCTTTATTAACACTGACATTCTGACTGATCGTGTAGGGAACCTATTAGAGCAGGCATATAACCTTGATATTTGAAAGGTATAGACATTTATTAAAAAGTACTCCTAAAATTTCCATTCTGGAAGAAGTTCAGGAATAATAGCACCATGTTATCCAAAACTGTCTTGCCTAGGGATTATAAATATTTGTATTAGTATACTCGGACATTAATTATATTATTTACTGGCAGATTTTATTGTATTGTTGTTGTGCCTGACAGATCCAAAAGACTGGAGATCGGTTAGTACCATCTACATAGTTGTTTCCATATATTTTATCTAAGTGAATGCTGGTGCAGTTTCTCGAAACAAGATTCATACCTTTTGTTAAGAATAGAAAGTAGAATCTGCTAAAGTGACCCAGAAAGTCACACGCTAGTAGAAATGTACCTGATGTCCAAAAAGTTACTGTGCAGTAAAATTTCACATATCTTGTAGCAGTTCTTCCTGTAAAAGATGTTCGAAATGTCTGTCTCTCACAGATCTGAAGACATGTCTGGACACACCTCTTGGTATATCATATCATATATCATATAACATATCATATCAAGAGGCATGTCCAGACATGTCTTCAGGCCTGTGTGGAATTACCAACATCTGTTATAGGAAGAACTGCAATAAGATATGTGATATTTTACTGTATAGTTAATTTTGTGACAACCTGTATATTGCCTCATGATGATTTGCAACGCAAACTAGAAACAACTGATTTTCAAACATTTTTTTCTTCTTCTAATGGATCAATAGATGTTAAGTAAAAATGTCACGATGTGTGTTTTCAAACAAATCAAAACAACGCAAACGACACACACGCTTTCCATTTAACGTGTCAAATCTCCTCGCAACGGTAAGCGCAGCTGATTGCTCGTGTCTCGATTTGTAGACGCGTGCAACCTGATTTAATCGGTTGGTCTGGAAATTATTTTGTGATTTCCTAGCAGATGTGGTCGCACGGAACAGAGAAAGCTGAAACTATTTCAAGTCGCGCCAAGCGAACAATGTGGATCGCGCTGGAAACCCTTTCCTTCTTTAGCACCGCGTATTACTACCTGTTCAGGTTATACACATGTGCTAATTACGCTAATGAGTTAGGGATGAGGAAGGTTGAATTTAGGAAGTGTACCCGCGTTTGCGTGGAGGAAGAGAGTGGAAAACCATTTTGGAAAGACTACCCTCAGTGCACCCGACCAGGATTCGAACCCTGATCTTCCTCTAGTCGGCAGTAAAGTTCAAAACGAGAGTGACTCCTTAAACCATTCGGCCACTGAAGCAGGTAAACGTTTATTTGGTTTAGACCACGTCACATGACCATTTTTCAGCCTTGCTTTTTTTTTTCTCACAGTAATATTTTTAATCCACCTGAGACTTTTAGGTTGGATCCTAAAGTCTCTGATATCCAGTACGTACAGGTACCAGAATGTGTACACACACAAAAAATAGACTGTAATTCGTAACGGATGACCTTGAACCTTGTGCAACGATTGTGCAGCATCACGTGTTAAAACTTTCGACACAATTTCTTTTTTATTTGGAAGGTATCGTTGATGAAAAGCTTGACCATGAACTCAGTGTGCTGCTCTTTTTTCTCTCTCTCTCTCTTTCTCTCTCTCTCCTTTTTATATATATGTATATATATATGTGTGTGTGTTTATGTGTCTGTGTGTACAAACAAGTAATTTTGTTTAGTGTGTTGCATGTTTCATAACAAAATATCAATGTGTCGCGATCTCGAGATAGAACATATATTACTAAACATAAAATTATGTTGGAGAGATCCGTTTTAAGAATCAATGAGTCGGACACAAAATGCAAGCTTTCACACATTTCCCTGCCCTATTTCCGAGTTGTTTGGAAGCCTGGGGTTACTGGTTCAATCCCAGGAGGTACGTTAATAGGTACTAGGATTGAAACATCCTCTATTTCAATAAGGGAAAAATTTACGAAGCTATTAAATAATAACTACCAGCATATTTAAGGACGTTAGTAGTAGTACACGTTTTGTTAGACATCTGTGGGAGTTCCCCCTTAAGGCGGTAGTGTAAGGGACGTCAGAAATATAATTGTTTTTGAAGTTTTTATCTAAAAACTTATTTGGTCAAAAGAAATGAAATTATTCTCAAGTAGAAACATTGAGTTAAATTTTCTTCACATGGTAGCCTCAACAATTGTTGAATATTTGTCAACAGTCTCCTCCTAGAATCTAACGAAAACTTATATCTTCGTTTAAAAAGTTTCTCTCCAAATGCTGCTATGGTCATGACAGATATTCAACAAATGTTGATATCACCATGAGAAGAAAATTAAACTCTTTATGTTCCTAATGGAGAAATATTTTATTTATTTTGGCTAAAAAAAGGTTGCTATAAAAATTACAAACGTACTGCCCGTAACCCGCGTCCACTCCACTTCCATCTTAGGATGGGGTCAAAGGAACGCGAATTAAGGTCATTATTTTGGCAGTGTCTTACAAAATAATGGATAACGCATCTGACAACAATAGTTATGGATTGGGTCACGGTGTGGCGTGCTCGCTAAATGCTATTTTATTTATTTGAGGTATTTGACGTGAACTTTCTGAATCGACTTATTATATCAGCACACGAGAATTTTTAGCTAGCTAGAAAGAGCCTAACAATTTTGCAAGAAAGGTATTTTCACATACCTTCCAGGGTTATTTTACAAGCCACCATTGGCATGGGACAGAAGGATTTACTTCCCCTCCGAAGGAAATTCTACGGATTTTTATCGCTCAAAAATATAGGTTTTGTCCGGCAGGGTTTGAACCCATGTACATTGGGTTTTGAGGCGAGCACTTTACCCCAAGACCATCAAGGTCGACCGTTAAATGTTGACAACCTCTAATGAAGAGTCGTATTTTAATTACCATCGATTACGGATTTATAACCCTTGTTTTGGTGATATTTTATCAAATATAATATATTTTATTGAATTCCTGTGAACGGTTACTATCCTTTGACAATGTTAGCTTTGAGCAATTGATTTATTTTTTATCTCCAATTATCTTTGACAGTAAAAGGAAAAACTTGCAAACCGATCAAAGTAAAATGTTGAATTGCGCTTATTTTTGAATCGGTGAGGTATTTACTTATCTTCTAGATAAACCAAGGCCTTTGTTTTTGGTACTTCAAATTGCGCTGTCATGTATTTTCACACGACTGCAAAGTTTCGACAAGGGCTTTTTTCAAGACCTTTAGTTGAAAGTTGTCGCTTATTTTTGAATCATTGGGGTATTTACTCTCATCTTCTAGCTAAACCAAGGCTTTCTGAACTTCATATTTTATTTTATTTTTATTTAGCACCGCGTCTTACTACCCGTTCGGGTTGTACGCATAAGTAACTAATTACGCTAATGAATTGGGAATGTTGAATTTAAAGTAAGTGAACCCGCATTTGCGTGGAGGGAGAGTGAAAAACTATTTAGGAAAAACCACCCCAGTTCACCCGACCGAGATTCGAACCTCAATCTCCCTGACCTTGACAGTCTGGCTCAACATGAAACTAGCGCGTTAGCCAACTACGCCACTGAGGCGGGTTGTACTTCAGATTGCTCTGTCATATTTTTTCAAACTACTGTAAAGACTCGACAAATAACTTTTTTTCTTCATATCTTTAGATGAAAGTTTAGCTTCAAGCGAAATCTGAAGACCGCCCAAGCTACGAACAAAACTATCTTGTTTCCCTTTTTTTTTTTTTTTTTTT
>CABFWO010001075.1:53058-100320 GCA_902155825.1 Timema genevievae | reverse complement strand
AAAAAAAAAATACAGAAAAAGAAAAGGATCGAACAATGTCGCAAGAACTAAAGACTATTCCGTTTACAGGTGTTTTTTTTCTGTGCTGAGATTACGTCACTTGTATTTCTCGAGAAGCGTTCTCTTTTCGAAACTAGTTTTTTACCCGCGTGTTCGCTTCGTTAGCTGTCTGTTTAGTATATATAGAAAGAACACTGTCCTCTTTTAGAATCAGAGAGACAATTTTTACAAGGTCAAGACGTGCGGATTGGGAAATAAAATAGTAGTCCGTCAGAAGTAATATGTTGTTTTTTCATTTATTTGAGGTATTCCTAATATACTGGTTATATCAGCACATGGCTTATAAACTAACTTAAACCGAGAACAGACACAACATCCAGTCCCCGGTCGTTAATTCATCATTTAGGAAGGGGAAATCCACATTTCACCAATGATAAATTTTTCAGCCATGCTAGGAATCGAACTCACGATCCTAAGTTCAGTAGACAAACACGCTACCGACTCGGTTATAGTGTCGGACGGAAGTAATGTAGTGTGAACTCGGACAAAGACGTCAGGTTAGTCTTCTCAAGTTCCCTGGTGACGGAGAAGTCGGAATTTCGAGTCCCGGCTGGATGCACTTGATCCACATGTGTTTTTCTCGTCCTCTTTGCGCGCGAATGTTGGTGACCTTTTTCAGAAATACCTTACTTATTACCACCATTAAGGTTACTCCGTTCGTAACTTGTGTGTTGAACATACTAATTTATCCTACACATAAGCCCAGTCGTAACGCATATGTCTACTTAGCTAAATATCCCGGGTTCGACTCCCTTCACAGCCTATAAAACTTATAAATTGGGAATTTGAGCTAGTTTCAGTCCTAATTTAAAATCATTAAAGTCAATTATTATATTTATAAACTGTCTTATTTGGTCATCGAAACCGATCACGCCAAACATATTTAATTTATCCGCCGCAATAAAAGTTCAATCCTTTATTTCATTGTTAGAATGGTTATATTTTATTGATCTGGTTCAGAAGGAGGATATTTGGGGGAAAGTATCTCCGTCTTTCTCATAAAACGTTATTTTTTTTAAAGCAAGGTGGTACGAATGTTTTTAATCTTAAGGGCAAAATTTGATTATCAGTTTGTACCGCAGACCACACATATATTTAGTAATTCCATCAACTTAACAGGCCTACAAACAACACTTAATAAACAATTATTTTCAATACTTATACAAATTACATTTTAGGTTTGTAGAATCGTTTTAATTTTACTGCCAATAAAAGTTTATTAAACTCTCAAAAATGTATAATGATGAATTAAATATGCACGCACACACATTTTCACAAATAACTTAGCGTTATATCGTTTATAAATAAATAAATATATATATATATAAGTAGAGCGTTTATATATATATATATGCATTATACATATACCATATATATATGCATTATACATATACCATATATATATATGATATATATATATGATATATATATATGATATATATATAATATATATATATGTGTGTGCATTATACAGGGTGGATACAAAACTTTTATTATAAAATTTTCTGACTTTTCCAGACAGCATTAAAAAAATCCAGATCTAACTTTTTTACAACTTTTCTTGGTGGATGAGCATTTTTTAATACATCACATTGAACATATATTTTCGAAAAATCCTAATCCACCAAACATCAACATTCTTATAAGTTTTTTATAGTAGACCTATTTAATATTTACGGTATTATTTGTGGCCCTGTATAGATTTGTTATAAAAAAAACCTCTTGTGCAACCATTTACGTGTCACGTACCTAGCTGCAGTGCATTTTGTTAACATTGGGAGACAAAATCTCTCGCGTTTATTTAAACGTTAGTTGCTGAATTAGTCAAGTATTTAAATTAATTTTTTTCACTATGTTTACTGTCTGTATCCACCATGTCATAAAATGCATCATGACTTTTTTTAATAAATATATTTTATTTGACTCATCAGCTATTTAACATCTGCCACCGAGGGTTTTTCCCTCTAATTTCCCTCCAGTATACTGTGAGGACCTCATTTGGCCCGCGGGCCGCCAGTTGAATCACGCTGTTTTAAAGTACAAACACAATACCACACACAAACCTCACTAATGACTTGAACAGACAGACATAATAATGATTGTAAGCCGGCGATAACTGCCATGGCTGTCCTTATCCAAGGAGGGGGATGACTGACTGATGTTTTACTCTTTTACGTCCATTCTCCCTCCGAAATTACTAATAAAATAATGTCGGTAATAATAGATAATAAGAGTTGAAATTAAATTAATATCCATTCATCTTACTAATATTATAAATGCGAAAGTTTGTGTGTTTGGATGTTTGTTGCTCAATCACGTCGAAACTACTGAACAGATTCGAATGAAACTTTGTAGGTAGGTAGAGTATGTCTTGGAATAACACACAGGACTATCCCCAACCTTTGATTTTACATTAATTTTACAATATTAATGTTTAAACTTTTCGTATACAAGAGATATATTGTGATTTTAATTTTACGAGTAAATATGAATGTGGATATATTATTATTATTAGAACCGCGTCTTACTACCCGTTCAGGTTATATTATAAATGCGAAAGTTTGTGTGTTTGTATGTTTGTTACTCAATCACGCCAAAACTGCTGAACGAATTCGAATGAAACTTGGTACGTAGATAGAATATGTCCTGGAATAGCATATAGGACTATTCCCAACCTTTAATTTTACAATAATTTTACAATACTAATGTTTAAACTTTTCGTCGGGCGAAGCCACGACGGGTAACAGCTAGTTTCTTATATAAAATTAGTATTTTTAGTAAAGGAAATCTGTCAATAATTAATTTCTAAGGATTGTCGTCGATTTATGTGTAAAAAGATATTCGTTAATGTTTTTTTTAATTTAATTTTTAGCATTGTTTCTTACTACCCGTTCGGTATATACGCTTATTTACTAATTACGAGGTGACCTGGCTGTCTAGAGGTAAGGTGTTAGACTTCTGTGCTGGGTGTCCGGGTTTCAATCCTCGGTCCCGGCACAGATTTATCTGATTACCAAACCCTTCATTCACCTCTGTCAAGACGTGTATTTAATCACAACTTGTGAATGTGTGGAATGCCAGGCCTCCACCGTGGTTCGGATCCCACGTTAAACTATAGGTCCTTTATATCATCTCACAATCACCCTACCACTGCACATTAGAGTAAGTGCGTATAACCCAAACTGGTAGTAAGACTCTTATGATGATGATGATGATGATGATGATGATGATGATGATGATGATGATAATAACGTTAATGGTTTTAGAGATAAGGAGGGTTATATTTAAAGGAAGTATGTCCGCATTTGCGTGGAGGAAGAGTGCAACACCAATTTAGGAAAAACCACCCTTAATAGACCCGACCAAGATTCGAACCTCTATCTCTTCGTCATCAATAGTCTCGTCTACTGTGAGAGTGACACCTTAGACCATGCAGTCACTGAAGTGGGCCGTTATTGTTTTGACCATTATACTTTTTATGCTTTGCTTCTATAGATTTCAAGAAATAGGGTTAAAAAAATTATTTTTGTTGTTTTGGGGACTGTGTAAGTTTAATTTTTTATAAATATGTCCAGAGCATTTAGTTTCGTCTACCGGTGACAAGGAGGTCGAGGTTCGAATACCGGCCGGGTGGACTGAGGGTGGTTTTTTCTTAAATATTTCCCCATATTATTTACAAACAAATGCGAGTACATTTTCTTTCAAATATGCCATTTCCGTCCATATCTTGTTGGTGTATTATATGTAAACGTATATATGTTCAAACCCTCAGTACTATATATAGAGTTTTTCTTAAATGTTTTTCCACTCTACCTCGGGACGGGCACAAAGAATGTACATTAGAGAGGAAATGTACCCGCATTTGGGTGGAGGTAGAGTAGGAAACCATTTAGGGAAAACAACGTTCCCGGTATTTTAATATATATATATATATATACACACACACCGTAACGGGTACCGAGACGCGGTGGGGAGAAACAAGCCCAGCTCTTTTTGAATATCGTTCTTCTTGTTTTCTCAGATATCTCCAGTTTCCAGGCGTTCTTCAACTACATCGACATGCGGGCTCTCTTGGAGAACTTCTGTGTGTACCATGTGAACGCCCCTGGACAGGAAGAGGGCGCCACCACTCTGCCTGAAGAGTGAGTACACAAACCCTTCTATACATGGGTGTACTGTGTACAGTCTAATTTTCGTGAAAGTACAATATATGTTATTTTTTGCACTTAACATTTATAAAATTTCACTATATCTTTGGTATTATTTTATAGGTATTAATAATATATATCAAAACAACATCTGCAGATCACTTGACTTGACGTATTTATATATGAAAATAGTTCTAGTAACTTTTCTAGCTGTCAGATAAGGCTCTTCCTTTGATTATATTACTGTAGTTCACAAACTAATATTTTAAATTGAACGATTCCTTCAACTACTAGACGAACTAGTTCACCTTTTAGAAGTGATCTAGTCTATATACAAGCCACGAGGAACGATCTCACTGAGATTTAACTTAGATCGCAATACCCAATGACCCATCACTTTAGACTGAAACCCCTTTAACCCTTTCATAAACTGACACAATTTCAGAATGTGTTTGTGTCGAAAAATATCATTGCATTAAGTTGCGATCTTAATAAAATAATGTTTGTTTTCTATAGTGACTGGAAAAGTTGGAAATTGACTCTGGAAAACCTGTAAAAGTTCGGAAATTTTTTAAAAATATTTTGGCTGGTCACCCAGTCCTGTTACTTTTCGTGGTCCTTGGTACAGTTTGTGTACATGGGTTCCTCTACCTAAAGATGCTTCTTATTCCTGGATTAAAATGCCCACGCCTGCGCATAGCATGTGACACAACTCTTGGATAAACACACGTTTGCATATAGTACAAGGGTGGACAGGTTAGAAAATACAAACCTACAATTTTTTTAGGTCAACATTGAAATGTTACCTATGCTTTATGTATGTGTGTGTGTGTGTGTATATATATATGGCAAAAATTAAAAATATCATACTATTTAATTGTTTTTATTTTGAATGTACCTATTGTATATTTTTCAAAAGTGATAGCTGAATATCGCATCACATAGGTGTGGGCGGGGGGATTAGTAACTTTTAAAACTGTTCAAAGAATTCCTTACTATTTAGATTGGACTGTATCTTCAACCCAATGTTCATATAAAAGGATCTTATTTCTCAGCTAGAAAAGTTTATAGCTCTACTTTCACGTATTCATATGGCAAGTCATGTGATCTGAAGCTGTCACTTATAGTAGATAATATCCACACCATACCTATAAAATAACACCAATAATAAAGTAAAATAATATCAATATTGATAACTAATAAGTTTGTATTTGCAAAAAGTTTTTTTAAAGACATTTTTAATTTTAGCATGGAAAGTGATAAGTTTTATTATGTTAAGTTATCAGAAAGAATCACTCGTACTATACTGTATTACAACTGGTTTTTTAATAAAGTAAATTCTTCTAGAGGTTCCAACTCCTAAAATACCACATAACTTTTTATAAAATGAAAGTTTGATACTTAAAATCAAATTATAAGAACGGTTAAGGAAGGGGGAGGAAGGGAAGATGAGTTAAGGGCAGTGTTTTTGCAATTTTTATATCTAAACATTTTTTGGTCAAAATAAAATATTTCTCAAGTAGAAACATACCGAGTTTAATTTTATTCACATGATGATATCGACATTTGTTGAATATCTTGTCAAGAGCAAAGTGGCGTTAGATGAAAAACTTTTTAAATTAAGAGAAAAAGTTTTCATTAAATTCCAACACACCTTTTAGAGATATTCAAGAACTTTTGAATATTTCTCCAGTAGAAACATAGTTTAATTTTCTTAACATGCTGATAAACAGTTGTTGAATATCTCTAAAAGGTATCTTGGAATTTAATGACGACTTATTCTCTTCATTTAAAAAGTTTCTCATCTAATGCTGCTATGCTCATGAAAGATGATGATATTATTATTATTATTATTATTATTATTATTATTATTATTATTATTATTATTATTATTATTATTATTATTAGCAGCAGCACCGCGTCTTACCACCCGTTCAGGCTATACGCACTTACGCTAATGTGTAATGGTAGGGTGATTGTGAGATGAAATGTAGGACCTACAGTTTAACATGGAATCCGAACCACGGTGGAGGCCTGACATTCCACACATTCACAAGTTGTGATTAATACACGTCATGTCAAAGGTGAAGAAAGGGTTTGGCAATCAGATAAAAAGAGGATTGAACCCCGGACCCCAGCACAGAAGTCTGGCACCTTACCCCTAGACCGCCAGGTCACCGTGAAAGATATTCAACAACTGTTGATATCACCATGTGAAGAAAATTAAACTCTAGGTTTCTACTGGAGATGTTTTTTTCTTGCTATAAAAACTGCAAAAATATTTGCTACCTTTTCCCGCCTTCCCTTCAATCCCTCCTTAGATATCAAAACGTGATCGAGTGAAGGAGCGGGCGGCGGCTTCGCTTCAGTCTTGTCGTGCTACCACTCCGCGCCACGTCACATCCTGTGTGGTAGGTGGTAGAAAGAAGAGGGGTGAGTGGGAGGTTTTGAGAGGGAGCGGGTCTAAATCTGCAATGCAGAGTGCGAGAGAGGAAGAATAAGATTAATGTTCAGTCGGGTTTGGGAGGGGGGGGGGCGTTTAGGAAGGTCCGCCACAAGTCGACCCTACGATAAATCTAGCCGTGTACAATAGAACCAGCCCGCCTCCCTTACACGCCACCTGCACACCCCTCACACCTCACACCCCTTTCATACGGCAAAGTACTGAAAGAGCGCAGGGGCCGGATTTATGTACCTGCGCCCAAGTATTTCGCAAGCGCACGCTCAAGTTCGGTGGTAGGTGCATCATAAACGTTCCATTGTAGTATTTAAGCCCCATATGGCAGCACCGCTTTTTGTTTAGTTCACAATTTCAATTTGAGTTGTATTGTGTTTTGCATCCTAACCTAACCTAACCTAACCTAACCTAACCCTGTAGTTTTATTACTTTATTATAATTAATAAAAAAAATCATATTTAAGGGGCCGAAAGGTATAAGGCCTCACTCTCGTGTTAGACTGGCCTGCTGACGGCGGGTAGATCGGGGTTTGAATCCCGGTCGGGTCTACTCATGATGGTTTTTCCTAAATGTTTTCCTACTCTCCTTCCACGCAAATGTGGGTAGATAGCTTCTAAAATTGTTCCTTCCTCATCCTTACTCCATTTGAGTAATTTTACATATATCCGTATAACCTGAACAGGTAGTAAGATGCGGTGATTAAAAAAGGGGTTTGTTTACGATACATGTTTGCCATGTTGCCACGTTATGCTGTTTTGTCCCTGTGCGCTTTTGATCCATATCTTGGCGCACTTTTAAATAATAATGGCGTGTTTGGACTACATCAATCTGTAGGTCAGTTTGTAGAAAGATAGCCAGTACTAATGTACCGTTGTCCAGGAGACACCCTGATGTATTAATCGTACATCCTTTCCGTGGAGGCTCTTTCCATGATCCGATGAGATGAGAGGATGATGGTAGTAACGGGATAAAGCCAGTGAAGGTCTTAATCGAACCTAAGCCTAATTAACCAAACCCTGGTGACAATAGGGAATTATCCCCCTTTCGAGGAAGATCTCCCGGTACCAGTCGGGAATTGAACCCGGTACCTTTATACCACGGGGCCGGTTTCTTTCGTTGTTGATGCTTTCCGCTTTTCTCCCACCCTTTCACAACCCAGGTTCGAGCTGGGCAGGGTGCCTAGGTTCTCGAAAACATCTCAACTATGATCGAGTCTGGTTCTTGGAGAGGAGCAGAGAAATTAACCAGAGTGCTGATCTAAACTTTGTTTTCCTCTGGATTGAACGGATTCTAATGTTACTGTTTTTGGTTTCTTAGGGAAGTTTCATGGTACATTTTTTTTCAGTTAGTAACAAACCAATTTACTCCCCCGGCCCGGCTCCCCCAGAACATTGTGTCCTGGTTTGGGAGCCCCTTTTGACTCCCCGATTGAGGATGATGAGGATGTAGAATATATTGGTTTTAAAATTGTTAAAGAACATTTTACGAATTTGCCATAAATAACATTTTTTTTACTTACTAACTTATTAAATTTTAAAGTATCTAAGTGGACACGTGGTCTAAATGTCAAGCTCATTCGGTCCACTTTATCGGTGACTGGGAGGTTGGGATTCGAATCCGGTGTGGGTACTAAGATGGGGTTAGGGGGTCATAAACTCTTAATTATTCACCCTTCGACGCCAGTGTCTTCAAAAGCCCTATTATGCCTGAAACGATTTTTTTCTTATTTTTACCACCTCGTATTACCACTTGTTCGGGTTTTCGCCGATATCCTAATTACACTAATGGGTTAAGGATGAGCAAGGTTGAATTTTAGAATTGTACCCGAATTTGCGTGGAAAACTATTTTGGGGAAAACCACCCTCAGTACACCCGACCGGGATTCTAGTCCCAATCTGCCTGTCACCGGCAGTCCAGTCGATCGAGAGAGTGACTTGTTAGACCAAGCGTCCACTGAAGCGGCTGTGAAACGAATAGCGGAACGTAAAACGGAAGAATATAAACTAAACATTTGATTTGAATCGTGGAAAATAAGGAAATTGTTCGCTTTCCCAAAACCTCTCTGTCTTGGTTTTAGAAGGGGGAGCGGGGATAGTTGAGGTAGGCAACCCGACCTACACATGACAGCTCCGTGGTACGAATCTGCGAGGACTGCGCAGTTGAGTTCGTCTTGATTGATCCCGAAGGTCGACGCCGCATGATGGCGGAAGATCTCCGTGGAAGTAATGGTGGGGGAGGGATAGATGGAAAGGGGGGGTATGACGACATCCTTTATAAATAAATAATCCCGGCCCATTGGGATGCATTACAAGCTCGCTTGGCAGGTAACAGCAGATGCAGTAGAGCAGCGTTTCCCAATCTGTGGTGCGCCAACCATCGGGGGTACGCAATATACAACTGAGGTTGTTTTACCCATATGTATTTATTACTCTAATGTGTTAGGGATGAGAATGGCTAAATTTAGAGGAAGTGCACCCGCATTTGCATGGGGGAAAGTGGAAACCCGTTTAGGGAAAACCACCCGCGATCATCCCTTCATCGTCAGTCTAATCTATTGCGAGTGTGACATAAGTATTATTAATCATACCATTTTTAAAATATAATTGTAAGTATGACAACTAAATTAACATAGATTTTGACAAAATATCTAAATATTTTATTCGCCTTTCTTTCTCTCCGTCACAGTTTTGTTCAACTTACAACCAAGGTTTTATAATAAAATTTGGAGCGACCTTTTATACTTTAAAAGTAAACTTAGCTGGGCAGTGTAGGTTGGCTACGGGACACGCGACAAGTTGATTAAATTGTCTGTTAGAGCTAGTTGATGATAAACTACGTCACTAATTTTAAAAACGTGTATTATTTGTTTTGAAAATGTATGAAAGACAAACAAATCTTTCGAACCTTATTTCTCTTTCTTTAGAAGAAATAATATTAAAAGTGTTAGTTTAATTTGATAATATCCATTTTTCCCGCCGTCGTCTAGTTTTTAGGCCGTATGCAAGAGAGAGAAAGAGTAAAAGTGAAGGGCGAGTGAGAAATGAAGTGTGCGTTGATTCACAATCTAATAAGGGTACGTTCGTGCAGACAGATCAACGTAACGTCATTTCACTTCTCACTCACCCTTCACTTCAACTCGCATACGGCCTTTTATGTTTACTTAACCAAGTGTTACCTTATAAATTATTTAAATGGTTGGTTTTGTAATTTTATTTTGTAGTAATAGCTCTAACGTGCAGCCAAACAAGTGGTTTAAAACTGAAAGAGTCCATTAATTAGATTACTAAATATAGTATGATAGCCAAGTATTTGTATTAAAATACATAATTTGTATATCTTATATAATAATAAAAGGAAGTGTTTGTTTGTGTGCCATGCCCAGCCAAATTTACGGCACGCAGATATCTGAAATTTTTAACGTAGGTGGACAGAAGGGGGCCCGAATGCACCTCAAAGCCGGATTTTTAAATTTTTAATTAGGCTATTTTTTACAAGTTTTTGAAGGGTCACGGGCAACGCCGTGTGGGATTGCTAGTTAATATTAATACTAAAACATATTTTTAGGCATGTTTTATTATTTTTGTGACAGTGACTCTTTGTTTTATTTATTTTTTTTGCATTAAAATTATAAATCTGTTAATCAAAATTGTGTTTTATTCTTAGAAGTCCAATTTTTTTTACTATAACAATTGATTAAAATTATTTTTATGACAGCAAAATCCTTTTTTAACTTTATTAAGCTAATATTTGAAAGAGCCTTATGAAAAACCAATCACCTCCCTCCCCCAACAACAGCCCCAAGATCCGCCCTTGTCCCTAATCACTAAGCCCACGGGCTGAACTAGATGTAAATCAAATAAGACGTTCATTTTTTGTCACGCAGGTGCGCGTGTCTTGTAATGAAATGAACACGTCATCAAGCTTCGCTAATTCATTACCGCGTTAGACACATTTGAAGTGGTCATTGGTTGCACACCCGTCTCGAGAATCGATGGGAAAAAACAAAACAGTTCTCATGGAAGAATTGACACATTTTATAAAACACGCCAATGAAAGTTTTATAAATAATTTTAAGAATCTCAACTTTTAAATTTACACCTGACATTAAATTTTCATTTATTTGAGGGTTTTTTTTCACCGCGTCTTAATACCCGTTCGGTTTATACGCCTATTTACTAAATTACGCTAATGGTTGAAGGGATTTGGAAGGCCATGTTTAGAGGAAGTGCACCCGCATTTGCTTGGAACAAGAGTGGGAAAACCATTTGTGGGGAAAACCTCATTCACTACACTCGACCTAGATTCGAACCCCGATCTCCCCGTCTTCGGCAGTCTAGTCTAACATGAGAGTAGCGCGTTAGACCACGCGGCCACCGAAGCGGGTTTGATGTATTTAATGTATACTTTCTGAACCGACTTATTGTATCATCACACAAGAATTTCTATGCCCGAGAGCAAAAGATTCTACCAATTTTACTGGGAGAGCTATTTTCACCTACCTTCCAGGGTTCTTTTACGTGCCACAATCGTCATGGGGCCGACGGATTTACTTCCCCTCCGAAGAAAGTTGCGCTAAGGATTTTTATCGCTTAAGAAAATTTTGTTGACGCCGGTTAGGTTCGAACCCACTAACATCGGGTCCTGAGGCGAACACTTTACCCCAAGACCACCTAAATCAACTTGATATTAAAAGAAATGATGACAAATATTTTTAAAAATTGCATTCATCTCATTAAGTTATGTTTTATTGGAAACACTAACCTACTTATTTTTATATATTTTCTCCCTTTCTTATGTTATATATTGTTATTTTGTTTTATAATAAATTGCATTTACTAAAACATTGTGTTTTACTTGGGTGGCCCATTTCTACATTTGAATTCCAAATGTGGGCCTTTAGCCAAAAATTTTCCACGGTCTTCTATAGAATGATACACATCAGTCAAATCCATTTTAAACGTGAAGTGATTACTTTAAGCGATTATTCTCGTAGTTCTCTTAGGTAAATTTTTATTTTCAATAAAAGTTTATACATCAGATATGTGCCAAAAAAATTCAAATTTATTCGGGGAAGAAGCCGAAACTTCAGAAAATAATAATTGTTTTCGACAGTATTTTCTTGAGTTCTAACAATCCGATTTTTTTAAATCGCCGTTTGGGCTATATACGCTATTTACTAATTACGCTAGTGGGTTAATTAAGGATGACCAATGTTGAATTTAGAAGTGTACCCGCATTTGCGTTGAGAGAGTGGGAAACCATTATGCGAAAACCACCCTTAGTATACATAACCAGGATCGAACCACGATTTCCCCATTATCGGCAGTCTAGTTTATTCCGAGAGTGACACCTTCGACCAGGGATGGCGAAACTATTCCGACCAGTATGTCATTTAAGGACCCACTGCATTTGAACTAGTTTAGTATGCCACCAAAATTATTTGTGTTTTTAATGGGTATTTCAAAATTTAAAATATTTGAATACTATGAAATGTAATGAAATACTCAAATCAAATTGTAAATATTTTATTAATGTCTAGTCTTTATTTTAAATAAGGAAAATTTATTAAATTGTCAAAGTATCTTAAGACGATATTAATTTCAAGAACTTAAAGAAAAAACATTGAAGGTAACAACCTTTACTGAAAAAAAAAGAGATAATTTATTGATAGTATATATTATTTTAAAATCAAAAACATACATAGGCCCCTACTTGTTAACATATATGTTTGAAACATGTGGTATTTTGCTAACCGGTTCATAACTTATCTTCACCAGCGCACAAGATGCACTTCTAAGCACAGTATGAGCAAAGATGATTTCTAGCCTTTGAATTCACAAAGTTCATTGAGGCATGGCATTGAATGACGTCACTCTCGATGTATTATTGACTTAAGAAATTATACTACGTGGGGAAAAGCTTTTTTATGTGTTTTTTATTCGTGTTGTAGTGCCATAGTATTGCCATCCCTGCCTTATACCATGCGACCACCGAAGCGGGTTTCTTTTATTAATATTTAGCTTAAAAACTTCCTATTTATGTTAGTGTTAGTCTGTGAATGTATTGACATTAATGTTATATTGAATAGTGAGTTCATATTTATATTAAAGCTTTAGTTATCTCACGTTTGTTTTGAAAAGACTTGGGACTATTGTACTATGTGTCTTTGAGTTCAAAGGCAATAGACTCACTTTATACAAGGACAAGGTTCGAACCTCTCTCGGGTATGCTCAGGGTGGTTTTACTGTCCTATTTACGGGCTTCCCGGTGTCATAAAATGTGGTTGAGGCCTCTAGATGAAAGGTTTGAGCTTTAGAGTTGTACAAAAAATCTCAAAACGTCAGAACTTATTATATGATTTACTAAAAAGTACAAACCCTGCACAAATAAGAAAAAAAATTGACTATGGCGATATTTATATTTGGATATTACTCGTAATAAAATAAAATAAAATGTAAGCAACAATGTCGTCCGAAAAATAGTAGGTTTGCATCTGTTCCTATTGTGCTTTTTACTGAGGAGGGAAATCCTCGTTTTAATATAAGTTATTTCACTTTTAATTATTTTAAAGGTCTAACAACTACATAAAAATTCATTTGTATCTTGAAATAGGTTTTCTGTGTCTGAACTTTATTTATTTATTCATAGATCAAGCTATTTGGTTTATTCACATAAAAAAATGCTTGTAGAATTATTGTATTTGAAATCATTGTAGGGGACGTATACAAATAGTGAATATTTTCGTTGGCATCCCTTTGAATAATCGAACTACGGACTTCTAATTCCTGGATCAGTAACTTAACAGGTCGAACAAAACACGGACAATGAATTTGAACTGTTTGAAAACAAATTGTTCGCTAAAATTAAACACAATCCATTCTAGAGCTGATAAGTTTGCAAGTATTTGCAATATAAGCTTAGACTACTGAAAATACCAGATAAAATGTAACGTTAAGTTACGACGTTTAAGAGTTCGCGAAACGCGGAAGAAAATGTACCAAAGAATTCATCTGCAATAAACAAACAAATGAAGTACACATTAGCCGTGTTGAAGTCACTCGCAACATGATTGGCTAGCTAGGGCACGTGGTACACCTTTACTTAACCGTTCACGTAACGTTAAAACTCAAGTTCTCCCTCCCCTGGACAACTTTTGTGAACGTTAAGTTTACTGCCTCATGATGGATTCCTTTTAAAAACACGAGAACTTTTACGTTACGTTACGTGTGAACGTTAAGTTGATCGTGATTCCGGCATAAGACTTTTGGGCTAAAACTCGTTAGCCATTTATTTAGCCATGAAGGGCGAACTATCAACTACAGTCAAATTTTATTATAAACGACCTTTTAGAAAATACTTTTTTTTTACTACATTGATAACATTTTTACAATATTATTATTTTATAGGTTTTGATAATATATAATTTCACATGCCAAGGTGAAAGTAAATCCAGTGACTTTTCTCGCTGTCAGATAAGATCCATATTATGAAAATTGGATTGTAGCTAAAAAATTATTGGAGAGGAGATTACACAGCTGTCCGTATCAACCCCTTTTTTTTCCTTTTATATAGGATAAAGGTAACATAAATAATAATAATAATAGTAAATGAGGTTTTATTTTCTCCTTAATTCAATTCTGAAGTACGACCTAGTTCTCTTGGGCGCTTTGTAAATGATTATTATTAATGTTCCGCCCGAATAATGCAACAAAGCATACCATTTCCATCCAAGAGGAAAATTATGTAAAGCAGAGACAGACATTCATTCACATTGAAACAAAATCTAGAAAAAATAAGGAATGCTCAGCAAAAGAATTTTAATGGAATTGTGGTGGGGAAAACTGTAGAGCTGAGTATTTTTTAGAACAGTAAAACTTTTGAATCCTTTGATGAATATTTAATTTCGTTGTGGATGCTCTTAATGGGGGCTACCTAAGTAACTGTTAGGTTAACAGTACGTGTGTTTTGTATTTACTGGAACTAGGCGCTTATATAAAACTATTTTTTCTATGACCCGAGACATAAATAGACTTGTAGATATAGTTTAAAAGATGGAACTTTTCTCTGAAAAGTCAAAATAAAACGGTCATTTAGAATATTATTGATCAACCAAAATAATTACGTGGGTTTTTGTACTTTTCAGGGTGAAAATTTTCAACCTTCAAACTATGTTTACAAATGTATATACATAAAAGTTGAAATTTTCTACTCTGATAAACACGTAATATTTCGGTTGGTCATTTAGACCTAAATGCCCGGGAAACGAAATATAACTAGTAAATGAGCATAGAATGGATTTTTGTGATTCGATTGGTTAAACTTAAAAAGGGGGAGAGGGTGTCACAATATTAATTGTATTGGCATTTGTATTATCCTCCTCCATTAACGGTATATAACTACTTGGTTTCTATTGTCCATGAATATTCTACTTGACTTTTCTAGTGCCTAATGGTCGCAATAACCAACCTTAAGTCCAATTTTCATACGAAGGGCCTTATCTGACAGCTAGAAAAAATCTACTGTCACGTATTCATACGTAAAGTTATATGACCTTCAACCGTCACTTTTGATAAATATTATAAATACCTATAAAATTATATAAGAAAATATCAAGTTTGGCCGCAAAAATGTGTTTGTGTTTTCTCTGAGGCCCTTTCTAAGAAACTTAGACTGTAAGTTACCTCGATACCTCAGTAAAAAAAAGTGTTATATTCAAAAATCCCTGACTTTTCATAATACGAGTAAAACAGTTTGTAACTGAATGGAATTGTGAGCGTCGACCCACCTATTTAGGTTAATTAAACAAAACTTGCTATAAAGATTCATTCTAACTGTAACCTTTGTAATATAATTAGGATATTCTAAGTTTATTGATGTTAATAACTCAAAAAATACCTTTTTAAAGTTGTAACATTGTTGCACAAAGGTATTGACATGTAAATTAAATAATAATAATGTATTATTAGTTGATTCTGACATCTTAACTCAGACTGTAGACTGTAGACTGACTGTAGACTGTAGAGTCTCCTAATAGAGCTAAGGTCCTACGGGTTTGATTCACAGCATGTCCGAAAGATTATTTTTATCTTTGGTGGAATTTGAGTTTCCTCTATCATGCTGTTGAATTAAGGTCATTTGACAATAGTTATCACAGATTATTATTTTTTAGTTAGTTTATAACATCTTTGCAGGGAATTTAACGAAGGGGGGCTATCTTGGAAAAGATAGCAAATATCGATGTATCTCAGCTCATTCCAGCAACACCAGATAAGGAACTGCTTTACCTGGGTGTGTTTGGATTATCTGATTCTCTGCCTCGGCCGGGCATATTATGTTCTACTAGTCAGTGTTGTTTGTCTCTACTATCGGTACAGTCAAAACAAGAAATTGCATGAAATATACATTTCAAATCTATATTTAATAAACCAAATTAATTCTAAATAACGACATATAACAATATTTTGATTAAAAATTATGTAATTGTACCACTTTTAATCTGCTTATACATTTAAAATTATGTTTCTGTAACATATTATAAATATTTTATTGTGTAGTCTATACCTAATATGAATGCCTAGTTTTAATAAATTTCAGCCTTGTACATTTAACTACTTTACCTTAAAAATGGTACACAAAAAGCATAAATTAGCAAGTTTGATCCCTTATGACTCGTGAACTGTAATTATTTGGAATCATTATTTATAGCTTATAACTATAGAATTGTTAAAATTGTCTAATACAATTTTAACTGTCGAACAACCTTAATGGCCATCAGGGATCGTTTGTAACTTGTGTTCTGATATAATAATAATAATAATAATAATTAGCACCACGTCTTACTACCCGTTCGGGTTATACGCTTAAGTACTAATTACGCTAATAGGCTAGGAATTGGGAAGGTTGAATATAGAGGAAGTGAACCCGCATTTGCGTGGAGGGAGAGTGGAAAGTAATTTTTGGGGAAAACCACCCCTAGTTCACCCGAGCGAGATTCGAACCTCGATCTCCCCGTCCTCGGTAGTCTAGCTCAACACAGCACACTGCTTACAAACTAACCTAATCTAATATTATATTAGACACACAGAACAAGCCCCTAGATTTTTATTATAAAGCAGGGTGGATCCTATCAAAATATAGTATCAACAGTGGGTATAAAACCCGGTTCCTCTAGAATTGTTATCAATCTGCATAGGCGTGTGTAAGGTTGCGTGTTTGTTTCTAACATGAAACCTCAAGTATATCTACTTGGTCTCTTAGGGGCAAGGCTGAATGGGAAGGGGGGAGGGGGGGAGAATCTATCTGAGCTGACAGAGCTACAGGGGCCGATCGAACCTCGTGAGCGGGGGCAGAAATGTAATGACCTTGAGTTTTAGTTGCGTGAACGATTGTTAGCTGCGCCACTCTACAGGAGCTGTTTGAGGAGTCGCGGGCGCATATTCATAGTTTTGTATTTTTATTTAGCACCGCGTCTTACTTCCCGTTTGGGTTATACGCTTAAGTACTAATTACGCTAATGGATTAGGAACTGAGAAGGTTGAATTTAGAGGAAGTGAACTGGCATTTGCGTGGAGGAAGAGTGGAAAACCATTTAGGGAAAACTACCCCTAGTTCACCCAACCAAGATTCGAACCTCGATCTTCCCGTCCTCGGCACTTTAGCTCAACACGACACTATATATATATATATATATATTATTTTTTTTAATCTTGTCATCTAAGTAATGTTGGGGCACTCCTCATGAACCCCTCCCTAAATACATCTCTCATTGTGGCCCTAGTTTAAACATGTGAAGCTTCTAATGTGTAAGGATTCCCGACCATATTTAAAATAAAGAAAAGTTTATCACGCTGTTTTACAAATCTATATATTTTGAAAGTTGATTGATTTGTGTAAAGATAATGTTTCCTGGGCCCTGAAAGTGGTTTTATGATCTTTAACCTAGTAGGTTTTATTATTTTTAATCTTTTTTAATGCTACGTCTTACTACCCGTTCGGGTTATACGCGTATGTACTGATTACAATAATGGTTTTAGGGATTAAGGAGGTTATATTTATAGGAAATGTTCTCGCATTTGCATGGAGGGAGAGTAGAAAACTATTTTTCTAAAACCACCCTCAGCACGCCCGACCAAGATTCGCACCCCGATCTCCCAGTCATTGGCAATCTAGTCTAGTGCGAGATTAGTGCGTTAGATCATGCAACCACCGAAGCGGGTAGTTTTTGGGACATGGGAGCAATTGAAAAGCGTTGTAAGTGCGAAGTGTCGTAACTCGTAGGTGGGTTAATCCTGTAACTAGCTATGATTGTGTTAAACACACAAGTTAAAAAAACTACTAAAGTGAAACATTATCATTACTATAGATAGGCATGTCAATAATAATAAATAGATATACATTCCAAACTTTATTTTTTTCACTTTGTTGTTTTCGTTCATTTTAATTTATTTGTTGTATTTTATTTATTTATTTTACTGTGTGCATTTATCATTGTTTTTACTTATATTTTTTATGAATATTTCTTTACTATTCCTTGTCGGACAATGGAAAATGTCAAACTAAACCCTCTTAACATTATAAAAGTAGAAACTAATTTTTTCTAAAAATGTCCCCATTTTTCCATTGTCATCTCGTAATAGATGCTGTATACTGGTCAGCCCTGGTATCCCCTTCACCGGACGTTCGTAGTCTCGTGTTAGCAATACCCCCTTGAGCTAACCACAGCGAGGGTTAGGTTGCATTGACCGCACAGCCCGATATTAACTTGCAGCCTCTCCTCTACATTATGTAATGGCCATTGAACACGCTTTTTTCTTTTTTTTTTTAGTCTGCTGCTAATAATTAAAATAATTAAACTTGGTACTTTTGAAAATGGATCTTCTTTTATGTCAGTCTATAAATGAACACAGAGGCATAACTATAATGTTGAGGAGGAAGTACCGTGTTTCTGGCACCCAGCACTTTTTTTTATTTCCAGTATTTGTAATTTCATTTACAAATTTATTTAAATATAAATTAACAATGCCAAATAAGCTTTCCATGAAGTCATCTGTAAATGAGCATTTTACTGCAGTAAATTTGTTATTACTAATTAGTATAAATTAGCCATTTATGAAGGAGTTGGGGTCACAGTCGAAGGCTTGGTGTGCCGACTCCACAGCCCTGGCTTTGACCCCCCAAGCCTTTAGGGGGCCTGGTGACCCTCCCTCGGCAAATGTTTTAAAATTGAATGTCCCTAGAAGCCATTTACACTGGTATTCAACCGGAAACTAATTTAAAATTATATGTCTATTATAGAAGTTATTTGAAGTGATCTTCCCCTGTAAATTTTTGGAAATTAAATGCCTCAAAAATCTATTTGGAGTGGTCCTTACCTCGAAAAATTTTTGAAAACTATATGCATTCAGAAGATATTTTGAGTGGACCTCTTCTAGCAATTTTGGAAAATTGGAAGCATCTAGAAGCTATTTGGAATTTGATACAGGGCAATTTTTTCAGCTTAATATTTGAGAATATCAGAAGGGAGGGTTGTAAATCTAGAGAGGGGGCAGTTTATTCCAGTCGAGGGAAGAGGGTGGGACGAATTCTTTATAAGGTTATAAATCCCAACCCCTACTATGCCACCCATACTCGACTTAGGTTTGTATATTTTTCTATACTTTTCAGTCACTTTTACAAAACAAAAACAACTTACATAAATTAGCACGTAACTGAACATTGGAATGTTAGGCACGTGATAAAATACTTATATTTAAATTGGACTTGAATTACTATCCAACTTTTTTTCATCTGCCCAATTTAATTTCAGTACAAAAATAGTAGACTGTGTGTAACTTGAAACAAAAGAAAAGAGATTAGACAGAACCAATTATATATTTGTGACACAAACCAGTAAGTTCTTAGCTACATGGTACCACTAGTTGCTGTCCCCCGCCCCGCCTCCCTTGTGTGCCCGACTCTGGCCACAAAAGTTAAAGCACACGTTTGATTCCTAACTTGATACACTGATTTCCCTACAAAAGTTGTTTTTATTCTCATTTGCAGAAGGTGGATGCATTTCTTCTTCCCTACTTTTCTTATCCCTGCCAGATTCAAATGAGTGATTATCAATGATTTTTTATGTTGTTTTTTTTCAGCTACATATACCCGACAATGGAGGAGCTGTCGGAGCAAATCCTGTTTGTAATGTCTCATTATGCTCTGAGGAGTGTGATCGGATTTGGTGTTGGCGTAGGGGCCAACGTGTTAGCCAGATTTGCCTTGGCGCACCCAGAGAAGGTATAACATTTTTTTTTGTCAACACCTATGGGGGTAGTGTAGAAGATGCGAGAAAAGGTCAGTGATTTTGTAATTTTTATATCAAAATAAATAAAATATTGCTCCAGTAGATACATAGAGTTTAATTTTCTTTATATAGTAATATCAACAGTTGTTGAATATCTGTCATGAACATAGCAGCATTAGATGAGAAACTTTTTAAATAAAGAGAGAAAGTTGTCATTAAATTCCAGGACACCCTTGACAGATATTCAAAAACTCTTGATATCACCATGTGAAGAAAATTAACCTCTCTGTTTCTACTTATACAATGTCTTATCTATTTTGACAAAAAAAAAAAAAGATTTGCTATAAAAACTTCAAAACCCTCAACTTTTCTTGCATTCCCTACACTCCCGCCTTAACATGTGAATCAAGCCAAAACTGGACAAGATAGCACAAACTTAACCTTTCCGCATCAGTGATCACACTGTATAAGGCTTTGTTTAACCACAGAGTGGCTAGTGGTGGGGGAAGTCTAGGTTTGAACTTTGGGAGGGTGCACTGGGAAGTGGTCTTCTACATGTGAGTTATCACTTTGATTTTGCCATCTCCTTTCTATACTTTCTAGTGCAGGTTCATTTTTCTTTGTTACTTTCCAAGCACTTTAAATAATTTAATAACATTGTTGACCATTTTGATTTAAAAAAACTCAATCTTTCTCCATTAGATCAAATGATTGGTTGGATCATTCGATAAAATAAATTATGGTTCCGACTTACTTCTTTCATATAACTTATTTGCATTTTATATTACAAACAAAAAGTTTAAAATAAACTCCATGGCATGAGCCCACGATCAAGCTATATCGACCAACAAAGATTTTGAAAGTGCTGGGGATCGAACCCAGGACTTTTTGATATCTAGCCAGAAACTATGACCCCTAGACCACAGAGGCAGTCTTATATATCAACTGAAAATACTTTATAGCTTGTTTTCTTCATCACGTTTTTCCCCCCTCCCATTGAGTTAATCTTGTGGTGAACTAGTCGTGTAAGTTGATCCTGTGTGTTTGTTTTCTAGGTGGAAGCACTGTGCCTAGTTAACTGTCTGTCGACTCAAGCAGGTTGGATCGAGTGGGGCTACCAGAAACTAAACTCAAGGCACCTACGATCCAAAGGAATGACTCAAGCAGTTCTCGACTACCTCATGTGGCACCATTTTGGAAGAGTAAAAAGACTTAAACTACATATATGAAAGAAACTAATTGCTATATATTTTATTTTTTTGCCATAGAATATAAATAGTTTAGTTTGAAGATCTAATAACTAGATACCCTGATTTGTGGTAAATAAAATTATTAAATTTAGTTAAATAAAAAGTTGCATTTCGATATAAAAAGTCGGTAAGTAAAATATTTATTTTTGGCATCATGCAACAAATAGAAAAATTACAACTAGATTTTTAAACACCTAACAAATCAAACAAAAAGGTTTAAAAAAAGTAGCATTTAGCTTTCTCAATCGTTGTTTCTTTTTATTCTTCTGTATTTGATCACAAAATGGCCGTTATAATATTTAGTTCAAACATATATTTTATCATTGTTCTTTGGTTGAGGAAAATTTGTATTTTTTTATTGGAATGTTATTTTTAAATCACATTTAAATTTTAAAAATTGACCATAATTCTCATTTGAAAGCTCAAGTAATCAATTTTGGAAAAAAGATTAAATTCTGTTTTATTTCGTGCATGTATTATGAATCCAAAAATGCCATAATGTAATTTAAATATGTGTTTTATAGGAAGTGGACTGTATAGTTTTTGCCAATCTTCATCACATAACCACGGATGTACATTGAATGTTTATTTTATATGACACATGGACACATGAATATTGCCAAAATGGCAATTATATTGTATTGTTCATGACCGATAATAGCACCAAATGCAACCGACCCCGATGGGTTCGGATCTGACCACAAGAACAATATGAGACGAGACGAGACGAGACTGGCTTGCACGCGACCCGAAATACAAAAGCATGAGTTAACCATCAAAAATCTGAACAACAGGCACCAAAAACAAAACATTAAACATAGTTCAAAATAAAATAAAATAAAATGAAAACAATATACAAATATACATGCCCCAAACAATATGTTTTGATAGAAGACAAATTTTGGTGTCTCTACAAATGACCCATGAAATATTTTAACAAAAATGTGTATGTATTTTTTATGTTTTTATTAGGCAAAAAACATAGTTCACCTACATTTTATGAGACTATCAAAATTTACTCGTCTCTTTGTTTTGGGGTAAAAGTTTGTATTCTCTAAAAATACAAACTTCCATATTGTGTGATTTTGGCTTTGCTTTTGTGCATCAAATTCAAATGGTAAATATTCAATGTAATTGGTTCAAAAGAAAAAAAATAGTTTCTTGTTTAATTCACATTTAATCAAGACTGTTTATGCTAGTGCTCGCTACTGCGGTATTCGCAGGTGCTGTGTCGCCTGCATAGCCATTTGTGTGTGCCCTTACAACTGACCTTTCAATTGGTTCATTTAAGGTGGGGATGTAGGGCACGCAAGAAAAGGTCAATGTTTTTGCGGTTTTTTACAGCAATACATTTGTTTGGCCAAAATTAATAGAATATTACTTCAGTACAAACATATAGTTTAATTTTCCACCCCATGGTGATATCAACAGTTGTTGAATATATGTCATAATCATAACAGCATTAGATGACAAACTTATTAAATGAAAAGAAAAAGTTGTCATTAAATTCCAGGACACCCTTGACAGATATTCAACAACTTTTGATATCACCAGGTGAAGAAAACTAAACTCTTGCTTGTACTGAACAAATATTTTATTTATTTTGACCAAAATAAGTAAACCGCAACAACACTGGCCTTTTCATTACTTATTTATTCCCACCTTTGTGATTGTTTAATAACCAGGATGTTATCTTACTCTGAGATATTAGAAATTAGCCTATGAAACACAGTACCTAAGATTACACTGACTAAATGAAAATTAACTTAATCCCTTTGGCTACTGATTGGCACATTGTAAAATATGTTTAGCATTTTATATAAATCAGATATTTATTATTTTAATTGCTTAATTTTTCTTCCCTAAAATTTGGGGTGGATAAATAAAGTGCAACACCCATGTGGTTGTTTTTAAGTAGTAATAATTTAATTAATAACTTTTAAAAAGTGAAATCTCCTTTATTTAGCTCACTTTGATGTAATATACTCTTTTCTTTTTTTTATTGTCTGATGTCCAAATATAAATTTTCATCAAATAAAATTACTAGTGCCCGCCACACTCTTCTGAAGTATTGAATTTTATCCTTTAGCTCTAATGAATTAAACATTGTCTCAAAATATACCTAATATCACTAAGTAAACCTTTGCAAATGACGCTTATAACAAATATGTATTGAACTTAAAAACATAATATTAATATTTTCCAGGGAACAGAAGAAAGAAACCACGATTTGGCCCAAGTATATAAGTCGTACTTTGAACGCCACGTCAATCCTACCAACTTGGCTCTGTTCATCGACAGCTATGTTCGTCGTACAGACTTGAACATCACTCGAGAAATGGACCCGTCTCGTCCTAGCAACACTCTTGGGATGCCAGTCATGAATATTACAGGAGCACTCAGCCCTCACGTTGACGACACTGTCACTCTCAATGGTAGATTGGATCCGAGCAGCTCCACTTGGATGAAGGCAATGACTAATAACTCTACTAATATACTTTCAAAGATACTTAATATTTACAATAGGCGAATTTTCAGGGTTGAATTTGTGTAATTGTTTATGATCAATATAATACCAAACTTTGATTCACCAATACAGTATACTCTCTACTATCCAACTTAAATGGGACCGACAGTTGTTCGGATAATCAAAATGTTTTATTTATTTTGAATGCAAAACGCAAGTGTCACTGTGCAAAAAAAAAATTGGTTAGTAACTTTATTTCCCAGCTTTGCTTCTCTTTCTTGCTGCGAGGTTATGCCGGCATTTCAATAACATTACATCAATAGCAATATAAATACAGTCAACTCTCGATAACTAGTATTAAAGGGGGCGGGGGCCTCTCCGAGTTACGAAAAGTCACGGAGCAGACCTGTACCGCACCACATTTTCTAGCAAGTGGCTTCACGAACCTAACCGCACCACATCGCATTTTCTAATCATATTTATATTATTTATAGACTGAGTTCTATTACAAAATAAGTTTTTATTTTTACTTGCATAGGTTTTCACCTATTTTCATAAAATTAAGTTAGCCATTAATTACAAAGAATAAAGTTTTAAGTTAGCTAATAATTAAGAAGAAGAATGTTTGTTGTTCAATAAGTTGTTGTATATAATATTGTTTATCTTGTACGTAATGTTGGAAACAATGCCATACAGCGTCACACGTGCAACGGCTGTGAAAGAAATGCCTAGTTTTACAAGTGCTGACACAGTGACTGCCAATCACTGTGAATAATCATTGTTATAAATACCCGCCTCGGTGGCGTAGTTGGCTAACACGCTAGTCGTGTTGAGCCCAACTGCCGAGGACGGGGAGATCGAGGTTCGAATCTCGCTCGGGTGAACTGGGGGTGGTTTTTCCTAAATGGTTTTCCACTCTCCCTCCACGCAAATGCGGGTTCACTTCCTCTATTCAACCTTCCCAATTCCTAATCCATTAGCGTAATTAGTACTTAAGCGTATAACCCGAACGGGTAGTAAGACGCGGTGCTAAATAAATTGTTATAAATCACTGTTTCGCCCATCCCTACAGTGCATGGTGGTTAGCATGAAAACAAAGTTCGGAAGCTCCTGAACATTCTATTTCCAGTGGTAGGTGGCTACACAATCCACACCGCACCACAAAAGTGCAGAGCAATGCTCTCTTGACGATTCGTCCGCACCGGTGCGGTAGCCACTTGCATTTAAAAACATGGATAGCATTCCACCGGAAAAATGCGGTGCAGTGCGGCTTCGTGTAGCTGGTCCTTTATTGAGGGGAAATAAAGTTGTACCTGAGGAATGAAAACTAATAATTGATCTAAAGTAATATTATACTTTAATGTGACGAGGTAAACAAAACATATTAGATAAGACTAGTACATAAATAACACAGCTAGGTACTGGAATGGGAAAAGTTGAGATAACGATAGGCCTATAGTACTTGCAAATTATCTATATACTGTTCTGTATGTGCGGGGGCGATATAGGAGGGGTAGTAGTGCTGTGTTGTAAGATCTCCGATAACTCCATTCATTACACTACTTCTATAACATTTTTAGCCTTAAAGCATGCATCTGGCATGTTACTAAATAATATTTATTTTTTTCCAAATTATTCGAAGTTTGGATCCGTGCCCAGGGTAATTCTTCACTCATACTTTATAGCTCAATTTGATATTGACGTGCGGAAATTGTCAGCTACATATGCTTGATCAATCAAAATCACAAGCTATCAGATAACGCAGCCACCTTTGACTCGGGAGGTTCAATTTACAGAATATGATATTTAGATGCGGCTATAACCGTTGTAAACAAATAAAATAGCTTGGCTATTTAGTTAATCCATTGGGTATTAAGGAGTTGTGCATGAAAACAATAGTGAAACTACCCGCCTCGGTGGCGTAGTTAGCTAACACGCTAGTTTGGTATTGAGCTAGACTCACCAGGACAGGGAGATCGAGGTTCAAATCCCATTTGGGTGAACTGGGGGTGGTTTTTTTCTAAATGGTTTTCTACTCTCCCTCCATGCAAATGTGGGTTCACTTACTCTAAATTCAACCTTTCCAATTCCTAACCCTTAAGCGTATAACCCGAATGGGTACTAAGACACAGTGCTAAATAAATAATAGTGAAATTATTGTTCAGTATAATATAAATTTTGGGGTATTATTTCAGATCCAAGACTGTGGCATGGTTCTTGAAGAACAGCCTGGCAAAGTTAGTGAAGCGTTTAGACTCTTCCTGCAAGGCCAAGGCTATGGTAAGTGATTGCACTTGTCAAATAGCAAACAAGTAAACCTTACTAATGTCTCGAATAGGTGAACATACTCACTAAATCTCATTCAGTTCAAACATTAGCCTTTAAGCTTTGTTAACAAAAACTAATCAAAATTGGTTCTTTGTTGGTTGTTACGCTTTAATATTATGAGGAGTATATGTGATAATAATTTTTATTATATAATATTTATTATTTAATAATAATTTTTATTATATAATATTTATTATTTAATAATAATTTTAAGGTTGGTATAAAAAAAAGGCTAGGCCCTATAGTATTGTGAAATTAAAATATATATTCTACAAGGTATCGTTTTCGTTATTATTTTACTGGATTACTTCTAAAATGATTCCTATAATTCCTTGAGGAATTCACGTTTAGTTTTTGAATTTGATGTATTCACATTTCGAAAAATTATTTAGTTACAATTTTAATGTACAAAATTAAATAAAAATAATATGTCAAGGCAAGAATATTGTTTAAAATGCTACACTTTCAGGAATTACTTTGATTGTGGTGCCATTTACCGTAGTTTTAATTTCGTTTACTTGTCAAATATTAATTATAACCATCTTTAAACAAATACTCTTTTACTCACTTGTGTTTCATTGATAAAAACATGAAACTTTTTGTGATGTTTAGGTTTTCGCCACATTAGGCGATGTCACATTTGTTCTGGCACCATACACTTAGTTCTCGGCATAACGTGTTAAATGAAAGCTTTGTAGCAACAGTTGAAACATCGCTAAATGTGGTGCCGACCTAGCTTACAACAAGTAGGAGAACCTACCAACTTTTGATATTCAAAAACTGAAAATTGGTCAACTATTTAGATGCACATAGGTACTTTTTTTAAATTTAATTTTTGACCTTGGATATACATATCATTTTAATACATAAAAGACTACTTTGGTAACACATACCTATACTAAACATCATAAAAAAATATAGATGTTTTATTGTTCCAATTTGTTTTATAATATTTGACAAAATAACTAATTTTCGCATGAGCTTTGTTATGAATAACCACCAAAGATATTTAACTCACAGCATCAACTACAATGAATTTTAATAAAAAGTGTGTTGCATTATAACAAGTGTCTTGTTTGATTTTGTAAATTAGTAGCTTGTATGATGCCCCTATATTTTAATATCTAATTTGTATTGGCTGAATATTATTGTAAACAAAATGTAATGGTGTGTGGGAGTAAAGTCAACTTCATTTCAAAATTACAAACTAATTTGCTTTTCATTTTCCCTAATTAGACTTTCACTAGTGTTCCATTTTGCCTCTGAATAAGTTGTATTCATTTAAATTATATCAAAACTGTATCAACCAATAAAATGTTAATTGTGTCTTTCTCTAAAGAGTTTGATTTAAATAGAGTATTATTATTGTTGAACTAAAAACATTGTTTACTTGCATTAATAATAATTTAAAGGTATTTAGTTAAAAAATATTTTCAAACTTTGAAAAATAACCTGTTTGTCCTTGTATTTTTACTTATGGTCCATAACATTTGCCATTGGTGTCGTTATAATTTGGCCAACGATAGTTGTGGCATTATGGAAAAATACATCTAATCCGAAGGAATGCATGCTATAAAGTTAAACTAAAAAGAGGAAACAAATGGCAAAGCATTGACACTGTAACTGAAAATTATCAGACGTATACGAGAACAAATGATTCACATTTTATGTAGATTTTGGACTTTAATTGGGGGCATAAACTACAAAGAACTTAATCTCAAACATTTTAAATAATATATTAAAGTGTTTTGAATCTAAAATATTGTAGGATTATATAATCGACATTCTAAAATGATACATACCATGTATATTTCTTTAAATAAGTATTATTTGTGTATACAATATTGACTACTCTGTAGTTAATATACAATGAAGAAACAGAGTATATATGCATTAATTATATTCACAAGACGATGTGCAGTACTTCTGCACATACATACCCAACTTGAAGCTTTGTAAAATAGCTGCATTTAATTATATTAGAGTCAAACCGGCTTTAACAAGTATTTTGAGCCCCCACCCCGCTGTAAAACTTTCTACTACCATTGTTTTAAAAAAAACTGCTTATAGGAAACTTTTTAGTTGTCAATTTGGGTTTAATGAACACAGTTGGAGTTTTAGTACCGATAAGAGAATAAAACATATTTCAAACCAACACAAAAGCCCTCCCTCATGTACATTTTAATTCAAATTTAAGACTGACTAGATCTTTAATTACTAAATTTAAAAACTAAATTTTTAATTTGTGTAGATTGGAGGCTATCAACCTAATCTTAGACCAGGCACTATTTGTGGTTACGCCAAGAGTTTCCTGTATATAGCCCCCGCCTCCCCCAAGTTTTTTATTATTTACCAAGGTGGTGTAAATCTGAGACCATTTGGTTTAGTTGGAAGGTAGAGAGTGTTTTTTTGTTTTGTTTTTTTCAAATTATGTATCTTTACTTGCTCAATTTTGTTAAAATTGGGCTCATTTCTATCTATGATATTTTATCATCAATCTTATGATTGGCTAGCTGCAGCTCTCCACTGCTTCCTGTCCTGAGCAAAGTCTTTTTCATCTTTGTAATTGTTCTCGTCAACATATTGCACTATCTGATTCATGCATCCCATAATAACAAATTTTAAAAAAATCATAGCAGCTTTAAAATTACCATCCTATGCACCAATGTTTCACTGTAGATATTTTAAAATTCTATTATTTGCCTTAAATTAAACATTAAAAAGAGGATAAAATGCAAGGCCTACACACTTACCAGAAAATTGTAGCGCTCAAAAGTTCACAATTAAAAACAAAACAAAATACATAATTAGGTGTTTTTAATTATAAACTTTGAGGCTTACAATTTTCTGGTTAAATGTTTAGACCTTGTCCTTATATCCTCCTCAATGTTTAATCTAATACAGCAGTTTGGTGCCATTTTTCCTTTGATTATTTACCTCAAGTTGACTATGTCTATGAAAACATATTTTGTTACAAAAAAAAAATTGCATCAACGCACTGATTGGCCATTATTGTATTTTCATTGTTACCGTACCATTTTTGGAGATTGATCACATGGTATGTATGGCCTATTATTGAAATCTTATTGTCATTCTAGTCCTACATGTTGTTTTTTGTTGATTTTTATGGTAGATTTTTTGTTATTAGATAACTATAGATTTTTTAGAAATCTCATTTTTTAGACTCCACAAGCAAAATCACCCCATTCGACACTGTTTGTTTCACTACTTTGTTGCGTAGCTTTAACACCAAGGACACATTATATTCATATTCATATAATCTATGGTATTATTGAATGCATACATACCTTCCCAGATGTTTTGCAATACAGTACCTAGGGCAGTATGCAAGAACGATTTTAAGCGCGGCTAAAGTACCACTCAAGCACAAATAAAGTCAACAAAAGTCCAAGTTTGCAATACAGTACTTAGGGCAGTATGCAAGAATGATGCTAAGCACAGCTAAAATACCACTCAAGCACAAGTAAAGTTGACAAAAGTCCAAGTTAAGTCTCGCATGCCTTGCTAGAACGTCACTAGGAAGTAAAATTCTCTTCGTCCACTGCCTTCTGTAATAATGATTTTACTCTTAAAGGTAGCAAAACTGATTATAAACAGAGATTTGTTAATATGATAGCAAAGGTGAAAAACACGATTTCCATTGTGAAAGAGCTAGTATTTATTTGAACAGATAACGAATCATACAATTATAAAAGATATAAAAACCGAAGATTGGACTATAGCAGGGAAGAAATAACCAGGAATGTAAACTCTACCTGTGATTTCCAAGGGGTTAGTTTGGTTTGACCAATATATAATTTCATAGGCCTTTCATTTGGATCTATTATTTTATATTATACCGATGTATAATAATCGAGTAGTTGGCTTATCAAAATCTATATCAGCCATATTCCGTCTCAATAATCCACGTGTTGCGCCATCTTGAGGAAATATCATCAAAGTATGAGCCAAGTACAGTCGAAGCCTGCTTGAGATCAGACTTTAGTGTGAATCCTCTGCAACTAACTTTACTGTGCCATTTCTTGGAATTAAGATGCTCGCCCATCCTAGCAAGTAAATCCACAAGTCTTCTACTTTACCTGTACTTTGGCCTTGCTTAGCATTTTCTTGCATACAGCCCTTAAATTTAATATGACAAAGAGACACACTAAAATTCAAAGAACAAGCTAATTCAATTTTACAACAACAAAGTTGTCTTGTATTGCAGTTTTTAGAGTTTGAATTCCGTTAAAGGATATACCAATATTAATACGTTAGTGTTCTCTTCTTTTCATCAGGCCTGAAAGTTATGTTGCGGTTTTATATGCACAACAAAAGATGAAAAAAAATTACTTGATTGATGTTAGTAAAGAAATTCAACATCTGAATTTGAAAATGATAAATGTGATAGGAAAACTTATGGTGTCTTCTTGTTTTCTTTTTATACCTATTATCGACTACATAAACACCAAATTTGGATCTTCAAACACTTAATATAATTCTTGAAACACAAATAAAGTAGTCTCTCATTAATCTGAACTAACTGGGACCAAGACCTATTCGGATTACAATTACAAGATTTTCAGATTAACCAAACTCTTTCCTACATTGTAAATTAAAAATGCACTGTAAGGCCTAATGGGCGTGTTTACCTGCGTGCTATTCACCAGCTGATGCGATACTCATGAGGTGGTGGCGGAATGTTGCATCAGCCAACAGGTTCACTTCATTATGAAAAAAGAGACTTACTAATTTGATGAACATAAAATAAATAAATAATTGTTGTAAGTATCCTAGGATGATATTTTCATCATTTTTTAAAGCAAAACAAACTGAGTGAATTTATACATTGTTTCTTTTTGCTACTTTGTAGTATTACAATAAATTTTGTTTTAAAATTAAATTTGTTTTTTCTTCCACTTTTGTTTGGATTAACCAGACTTTTGGGTTAGCGTAGTTCGGATTAACGAGACTCTACTGTACTAAATAATGCGAAAAGTTGCCATACGTTTGGATTAAATACATTGAAAGGTGATTAGGTGAGTAGGCTGACCCACAAATTAGTATTAGATCAACGCAAACTGTATCATAAACCAAATTAATCATTTGAGTCAAACTTAACACCTTCATTAGAGGAAGATCAGCTTTTCATTTTTCTATACTGTCTGACAAAAGTAACACCCAAGTAAAAAAATATATATATATTTCGAGGAAACCTGCCTCCTTAGGAGGAGAGGGTTTAAAGGCTCCCTCTTGGTAATTTCTTTGAACATTTCGTGCCTTAAGAAGTTATTAGAGGTTTTTTTCCCCCTTAATTTTCTTCCCAACTGTCCCAACTTATTTAAACATTTTCCTCTGCTATAACACCCATTTTACAAGTGTTGAGACCACAAAAACTGACCTCTAACTGACCTTTGACTTATCTACAAATGGCTTAGCTTTGTGTACCATTATTGTTACTCTATGGACCTTGAGTTTTTCTGGTGGTAGTAGTATATCCATCATTCTCTATTATCCTTTTCATCAAACCCAAAAATAAAACTACCGTATTTCTTCAATTCTAAGATGCCATCAATTGCAAGATGCACCTTAAATTAAAATCAAATAAACACTGTAATAAAAATCACACCATCATCCTTTTAAAGTGTGAAAAATAATTTGGAACAAATTTAGTGGACTTACACTAGCTTTCAGTTTTCATAATCTTTATATATATTAAAAGGTAAATACCAAACTATCCATATTTTAACATGCTTTTTCACTTATGAGTGAATATAAACTTAAATAAATACATTCTTTTTTTAGGAGGTATCTTGAACCAAACTAGTGTCCCCTTAACATTTAGATATTTTTTATAGCCATTCAAACTTAAGATAGCTTATTTTAAATATTAAATATATAATGTTATTGAAAACAGCCCCTTGAAACTAGTATACAATATCCCATAGTAGTATAAATATTAAGAAATGAAAAATTTCTAAATAAATATTAACAGGTGTTACCTCTTTTTTTTTATGGTAATTTTTTATGCTATTTTAATAGAAGAAGTAATACAATATACCTATTATGTATGATGAAAGAAAAACATTTTACACTTTATACTGCTCTAACAGGATAAAATATTAATGGATGATTCGCAAATAAAATCTGGCATCACCACTTAATCCCTTGGCATGGGTTTAATCCTATTTAAACTCTTCAAGAGGGGAATGTAAAAGAGAACCTACAAAATGGATTAAAAGGAATAGTAAAAAAAAATACACATAGATAAAAATATTGTCTGTACATTTTTGCTTACATAAAATGGTTTAACTTAAAAATGATGAGGAGTTTCCCTGAAAAACAAAATATAATCTGCAATTAAAAGAAAATACACACATTTTTTCTGATACTGTGAACTTGTTTGATTGGGAAGTAATAATCAATATGACTAGTTTTTCCATTGATAATGAAGCTAAAATAATAAATAATTGAATATTATTTATATTTAAAGATATTAAGCATCTTGTAAATTTGGTTATTGGAACATTTAAAAAAATAATAACTTTCAAACAAAAAAGTTATTTCAGCGCCATGGTTCACAAATAAATTCAAACTAAACAAGCAAATATAACGCAAAAAATGTATTAAGTGTTTTTTTATCGAAGACCGATAAATTAATTTGAAAAATTCAATCGAGAGACCCTACTTAAACCTCACAGCCGGTCACCAACTTGCCCAAAAGTCAACCACCTTCCAATTTTTTAGTATTCATTGCTCCTTTTCATTCTGTTTACCAAAATCGATGCAATTTATTTGCAGACTTCATAATGCTTGTGTAATATCATGAAGTTTTCTTTGTATATAAATATTTAGCAATTTCCTTGATATATTTAAAAACTATATATCATATATTTTTAATAAGTATATTTTTGATGGGCTTAAACATATAGGCGTATTGTTTTTGATTGAAAAACTGCTTTGCATTATTTTTTGCCATTAGTACATTTTGTAATATAATTTTTTTTAGTCAAGCTCATGCATACACTTTTTTTTCTTTTTGTTTTTCTTTTTTGTTCCTTTAAAGCTGTGAATCTAAAGCGGAAATCGATGGCGTCTGCTGCAGGAGAAGGTAAATGAACGTTAATAAAAACTGTGTATGAACCTCGGGCAGGATTGCATTGTTCAATGTAAGTGTTAGCTTTTTTTGCTCAGTGTTACTGTCTTGTGGCATGTTAAAGCAGCTCCTTTTGAATTACTACTGCCTGATTCCTGTACTTTCCATTTTAACTACCTATCTGTAAACCTAATCTGTAAAAACATAATTACAAACAAAAAAGAAAATAATTGCATGATGATAACTTTATTTTGTTTAGGATGGTAAAAAAACATCTCTTCAGTGTAGAAAACTGTGATTAAATTTCTTAGTAATATTTTTTGGTACTAAGTATGTTTATTTCAGTAATACTCATTATAGTTGTAGTAAGGAGATCTATGAAATTATAATACAAGGAATGTACTTAGATGTTACAAGATGTTAGATTTACTTAAATTGATTGGTATAACTTCTTTGGTCATTTAAATCAAGATAAAAATAAGAAACATAATGTGCAAGATGATTTATTTAAGGAAAGACCTAATTTATTATAAATTATGAAATCAATTAAAACAGGTACAATATCACTTATAAAAAGTCATCAGTAAGATTGTTATAATAATAATGTTCTGGAATTATTAAATTAACAGATAAACAAGGAAAGAATAATAATCTGTAATGATTAAAATATTTTAAATAATAGTAGGTTATAGGATTGGCTGATTAGCAAATTGACTAGTGGATAAATTGGCAATTTGACCAGATTTGAGTTATTAATACCTTAAAAACAATAACAAAGAATTAATAAATTTTAATAACTTTGACATAAAATATTTAAAGGCTATATGAAAGGTATGACTTATCAAAAATAATAGGTTTTGATTTATTACAAATACAGGATAATATAAATAAGTACAAATTGATTAATATGGAAAAAGTGTAACAAAAGTAAAAATTAACGTCTAAAAAGTTTGTAATAAAGTGACGTTCATTATCTGTTTGGTTTTAATACCTCTCCTTATATAGTGTGGCTAATCTTGGCTGGGTGACTATGCCATCATCAGGTCCGAGATAAAACCAGTGCAAAAATAATAAATATTTAAGTTATGATAAAGAAACATTCTATATAAATTCTCCAATCCGCCTCGGGGGTGTAGTTAGCTAACGCGCTAGTCGTGTTGAGCTCGACTGCCGAGGACGGGGAGATCGAGGTTTGAATCTCGGTCGGGTGAATTGGGAATGGTTTTATCCTAAATAGTTTTCCACTCTCCCTCCATGCAAATGCGGGTTCACTTCCTCTATATTCAACCTTCCCAATTCCTAACCACCCATTAATTTAAATAGTACTTAAGCATATAACCCGAACGGGTAGTAGGACGCAATGCTAAATAAAATAAAAAGATTTTTAAAATATATATAAATTCTGATAAAGAATAAACTAGCATGAAATATTATGAAATAAAGAGATATTAACCAAAATATGACATTTGAATCGTTGATTAAGTTATAAAAATAAAAATGTATAAAAATGAGGTGGCCCAATGGCTAAATAATTTTATAGTAAAGGAAATTAATAGAACTAAAGAAAAAGGAAAAATAAACTACTAAGAGTAAATTTGATGAAGAAAGTCCACCTAGGGAAAGAATCCAATGCACAAAGGTGACATCTTCTTCCTTTCTTCTGTCTTCTCTAGTAGAAGTAGTCACACACACATTTTAACACAAATAGAATAATATTTTGGCATTGTTGCCTTTATCAAGCACAAAGAAGAAAGAAGAGAGTAGAAATAACCAAAATAATCATCACAGATTATTATTCTTTCCTTGTTTATTTGTTAATTTAATAATTCCAGAACATTATTATTGTAACAATCTTACTGATGACTTTTTAGAAGTGTTATTGTAACTGTTTTAATTGACTTTATAATTTATGATAAATTAGGTCTTTCCTTAAATAAATCATCTTGCACTTTATGTTTTATATTTTTATCTTGATTTAATTGACTAAATAAGTTATACCAATCAATTTAAGTAAATGTAACATCTAAGTATGTTCCTTATATTATACATATTTTTATGTTTACTGTACTTTATGTTCAGTCAATGATCTATGGGTTTTTTTTTTCATTGTAAAATGTTTGCACTCTAAATGATTAAAAACATATACACTTCGGTTACCTATTGGATGAAATAAAATTAACTAGAAAAGCATAAATTTACAATAAGAAATGTACAACATTTAAGGAGACAAGAGTGGCATAACTAACTATAAAGTGGCATAGCTGGCAAAATGCTGCAGGTCCGCTTACCCAAGATTAATTTGGTAAGAGATTAATCATTAAGTGTTGTCTTTTAAGCCTGTTTTTGTTTCTTAAAGATATCATTATTCAATTGAAAATTACTCAATAGTCACTTAATTGTGCATAATTTCGTACTCTACAAAATATATTTGTTCATACTTTTCTCTAAAATCAATATTTAACAAGATTTAAACAAATAACTTTTTTTTCCCCCAAGAAATAATTTATCCAACAATATTGCATACAGAACTTTTCACTAATCCATTTCTATATTCATTTCGAAGATGATTTTTCAAAAGTTTAAACTGTTGCTAAATGCTGCATGGTTTTGGCTAATTTGTAAGTTTTAATCTATATGTTTGAGAAAAAAAAGACAGTGTGACAATTTCACACAGGTCAAAGCAAGAACAAAGGAGCTATAATGTCGATGCTCATTTAGCCTCTGAGTGTTAATATTTATTAATACAGTAGCAATTTTATTAGATAAATGTAGACCTGTATTACATAATTTATAAAAGAATTCCATTAATAAATGCCAATGTAATTTATTATAATCTGCAATTATACTCCACCGTGGTTCGGATTCCATGTTAAACTGTAGGTCCTCCATTTCATCTCACAGTCACCCTACCATTACGCATTAGTGTAAGTGTGTATAGCCCGAATGGGTAGTAAGACGCGGTGATGATAATAATAATAATACAATTACCCATAAGATTTTTTTCTTGGTGGGGGGAGAGGGAATTTCTTTTCTTGGGAAGTCCCACCATGAAAGTTTTGCCACAGGCTCATTAGTGTCTAGTTATTCCTCTGGGGAGAGAACCATATTTAGTATTTATAAAGTAGAGTCTCGGAAACTTGACCTAATGCGGACTAAGATGGTGTTGAGTTATTGAAATGTCGGGTTTTACAAATGAACTTGCATAAGATGCATGTTTACTATGTCATGTTTACCAAACAAGGATGAATCACAGTACAGTATTGAATATTATAGGTACAATTATACTGTACTGTAGTAGAGTATGGTACAATAAGAGTAATATATGTACAATAAATTATATTACATGTTAATATAATGTTGTATATACATATATAAAATATACAGAAATGCAGTGCAGTACAGTACTGTACATATAATATTGGATTGATTCGAATAACACATCACTGAATTGGAAAACTAACAAACACAGCACTTGTAAAAACACCACAGCACTACTTTTCCACTCCAGTTACACAAACAAACTGAAAGGTTATACAGTTGGATGACCTTGAATTGTTATAACTGGTGCCAACTACTGTGTGCACGTGTCTGTCGAGTTTCCGAGACTACTGTAATCTGTTCAATATGGGCATTAAATGCACTGAAAAAGTTTCCAATACATACAATCATACATACCTAATCACACTGTTGCCTTACAACATAGGCAAGAAACTGTTTATATAGCTCAAAAAACAACAACTCCCTACTTAATCCGTCCTCACTAACTTTATCCACACTTCCCTATCCTTGCATACTCTGTTTGTTCAACAACATCCATACACTGAGCCATACTCTTTTATTTATGCTCTTTTATTCTTAAAACTCTTAATGTTTCTCTTTTTCATACATTTGTCTACAACTATTAGCCACGTCTTACATGGCCTACCCCTTCCTTTTGATCCACACACTCTACCTTCATATATTTGCTTCGTCACTTGATCCACACTCATCCTCTCAACATGTCCAAACCAACGTAAGACGCTTCTTTCACATTGACCTATTGGATTCCCTTTCAAACCGCACTCCTTCAGCACCCATCCATTACTGACTTGGTCCATACAATTTTTTCCACATACATTTCTTAGATATCTCATTCCAACCACATTCACCTTGTTCTTGTGTTTCTCCTGACAATATTTAAAATCATTGCCTACAGAACTTGAATGGGTGACTATTCAGAAATTGATATAGTTTATACAGGTTTATATATATAGAAGTCTATATAATATTTGAACACAATGTTAAAGTTAACTACTTCTTTAATTATTATCCTTAAGAATAAAATTCAATCAAAATACAACACATAATACAATATAATTTTCTTGTTTATTTAATATTCCAGCAGTACTTAACTATTTGATCTGCTAAACGTTAATTAAATTGTTAATTAAATAGTAGCAATACTTAACTTTTCTCCCAATTGCAATCAATATTTTTATGATAATATGTGTTTAATTTTTTAGCAAGTTACTTATTAAGTGTAGTTTGTTATGAATGGTTCGTAGTAATCAAAACCTTGTAGCCATAATTTTTTCCCACAAATAAAATTCTATAATGTATTGCCTCATAAACAACGTCAAGTAATAGAAATTATGAAACTGCCTGCATTGGTGGACATGGAGGAGGAGGAATCGGCCTCCTCTAGTCTTGTTTGCCAGCTATAGGAAGGTTGAGGCTCAAATCTTGGCCAGGTGTACTAAAGGTGGTTTTCCTTGAATAGTTTACCACATTAATATGGGTATACCTCCTCTAAATTCTACCTTCCTCATTCCTAATCCATCAGTATAAACATTCATATAACCCAGACTGGTAGTATAACGCAGTGTACATAGACAGAATTGGGTATTTAAAAAATATGATTGACATGTTTCCACCCATTGTTCATTCGCTAAAGTTTAAGGCAGTCGGTTTTTTATAACCTAAACAAATAATTTCAATCCATAGAATCAACACATTGACTAATAATAATCAAATGTGTTATTAAATGATATTTTTTTCATCTGGTAAGTATATATTAAATTTATTTTACAGATGAAAAAAAATAATAATCATGTATCTACATTAAAAATATCACAAAACAAAAGTAGTCGTTTGAAACAGTTATAAATCCTAAAATATTTTTAAAAAATCAAATTAATTCTATTCATTTCCTTATCATTGGATTATTAAATTGGTTTGTGTGGTGTTATTTCTATACTACTAATGCTATTTATTATTATTATTATTATTATTATTATTATTATTCATTTTATTCTCAGTGAGTTGTCATGATTTGTTAGTCTTTATCATGTTATTCTCTCATATTGCATGCACAAGATCCTTTTTAACTGTAGTTTATCTTTATATTTCCTGAAATCCTATTCATGTTAATCTTGTTCTGTTGTGTCTAATGTTGTGATCTATCATTGATAGTTTATGTTACTAAAAAAAGTTAAACTAATTTGACCAGAACTAAAATAAATTAGGCCTAGTGATTTTTACTTTTACCATGGGATTATTGGTGCATTAATAGGATCATATAATAATAATTTATATTTTTAGAATGTGTTTGGTTATTTTGTTGTAAGTTAGTTTTATTGCCATATTTAACAAACTCCACTATTATGGATAAAAATATATCCAATATAATTTCGATCTTTTTATTTAAGTAGAGTACAAAAGTGATGACAACTTTTCTTGTAATCCGAACTGTTGATTGTTGTTACTATGAGCATCTGACTGTTGATTGTTGTTACTATGAATGCTATGAACTGATGATTGTTACTACTCAGTGTATAGAACTGTTGATTGTTTTTAACCATGAGTGTATGAACTGATGATTGTTGTTACTATGAAAGTTATGAACTGATGATTGTTGTTACTTTGAATGCTATGAACTGATGATTGTTGTTACTTTGAATGCTATGAACTGATGATTGTTACTACTCAGTGTAAGAACTGTTGATTGTTTTTAACCATGAGTGTTATGAACTGATGATTGTTGTTACTATGAGAATTTGAACTGTTGATTACTGTCACCGAAGTCTATGCAAGAAAAGTATGTATGTGCTGTGGCACACTTCCCTTTATTTTCTGCTGCACATTATACTGTTAATTTAGTTCATCCTCAATACATACTAATTAATCAAAGAACACAAGATAAAGAGAGTGAATTTTAAGGAAATGCTCCAGCATTCACTGGGAATTGTTAGAAAACAATCAATAGATAAAATCTCTTGACTAATTTGCTGACCTTAATATGTGATAACAGTGTGTAACCTCAACGAGTAGTAAGACACAGTGCTATTTTTTTTTAATAATATGCGATGACAAATTATTTATTATACAGTATTATTGTGGTTATCAAGACTTTATTTTTTGATATTATAATAGTTAATAAAATGATAATTATGATTAGTTAATAAAACCAAGGAAATTTTATATATATATATATATATATATTAGCCAAATTTTTTCTTTTAATGCCACAATGATGTGTGTGCGGTACATGTTTTCTTTATGGAGACATTCCCTAGCAATGCTTTTAATGTGTTCATAGACTCGGAGGGAAGTATGTGTTAGGCTACAGTCATACTTGTGGCTTGATCACTGTGACAAAAACACTGCAACCAGGCAGAACACCAGAAACCCATGCCTTGTTAGAAACGAGGCTGGCGATATTATGCGACTACAGCCGTATATATAACATTGCTTGACGTTCTGACAGCCAGGTCACAGCGTTTTCTGCCATGACGACAATCTTCGCAAATATGCCCAAAGTCTTGGGAATATAAAGACTCTGTTCAAATTTTGGACTCCATACATCTGGCTTTGTACTTATTTTCTCATGTCGGCACACAAGAAAATCTGCAGGGCTAGGTGTACTCCCCTCACATTGTGGTTCCTCATCCTTGTCTCTTAAATTAGCTGAATTACATCAGTAATAGTCAAAACACTGACACATAAATATAGATACTTGATGATAAATCCCACAAAATTGATAATGGCGGTATTTTATTTTAACTTTAAGAAATTGTTCTTTATGTGTTGCTTTACCTTGCCCTGGTCGCTTTAGAATGGTTAGCGGGCAAAACTAATATACCTTTTCCCTTGCTTAAGATCAGCTTTGATGTGCTTTTGTTTCAGTTGCTCCACTGTCTGACAACAAAATGGCCATCTTTCGCCAGACTTCACTCGATGGTTTAAATACGTACAGTAAACTGCAACTACGTACCCCATCCCCTCCTCATTGGCCTACTTCTGCCATAAACATCACAGAGAATCCCATATCAGAAGCTGTTGTGTGTTAAGAGAAAAGCGTTTAGGCCCATATATGCCTTTGTAGAGGCCTCACTCACAGTTGGGTCTTAAACAAGCAGGGCTTTGTAATACACTTGATAAGTATATTAATTAGCCAAAAAATTAGATATCTACTCATCTGCTATGTTGCAAAAATTAATAAAGCTCACAAAATTTTAATAACTATGTGTACACTATATTTTTAGCGCCGAAGTAAATGTGAAATTGTTTTAATTTTTCAGTTTTATTTGGAATTGATTGATATTTTAATTTTTCATATTTGGAATTGATTGATATAAAACATTATTTATGCAGTTAAAACTAAAACCATACGAAATTGTCATTTTTAATATGAACTGTGATTTTTTTAGTTAATTTATATTAAATTAAAAAACGCATATGATGCAAAGAAAAGCCTGTCTCATGATATGGAGTGGAAATTAGTATTTTATTGAATACTAAAAAAAAGTGTACATAAAACATATTTTTCATCAAATAAAATATCTAGATTTTTCAGTGTTGCAACAATCAGAATTTTTATAACATCGATGAGGATATTTTCCACAAAATTATAACCTTTTTACAAACTTATCCATGACAACGACACCTAGACATTGACAGCATTGATCTAGTTTTTAAGTGTTGTAAAACAAAACAAAAAAATAATTTTATGGTAAAAAAGTTTCTATGGTGCTAGGTTATGGAGTAGTGTTTTTGGCAAAACATGAAGGATAGAGACGGCAGGGTAAGTGTTGCATTTTGATTGTAAATTTCACTAAGTTTTTTGCTTATAAATTTTACTAAGTATTTAAAGTATTTTTTACAATGATATACTAAAATCATCATTGTTAATGTGTTAGGAAAGAGAGAGAGAATTTATACTTTATAAAGAAATCTATAAACAGTGCAAATTGGAAAATATAATTTTAAATTATCCTAATTGTTGAATTTCAGACATTGGGGTGAACTTAAAACATGGGGAGTTTACTTTGTAGACAAGAATATCTACCCAATCATTGTAATCATCATGGTCAATTAATTTGGAGATTTATTCACAGGCACATCAAACCGATTAATTAATAAAACACAAACCAATGGCCTGAAAAAAGGATTTTTTTTTAAATTAGAAAACCACTTTGTAACCAGAGATTTGGTTAGTACAATATGGATTTTATATCAATATTCAAATAAATGTTATGCTGAGAGAAAATTGAAACATGTAACCATACACAACAAACACCCTGGTAACTTCAATTGTAGCACTTAAAAATTATGTCTTGGTAAATTTTTCAGTATAAAACATTTAATACGGTATGAAAAACACACACGTCAACTTAAATGTTTGTTTTGTTGGTCTGTGTGTTCTTTTAATTATTTGTTTTTAAATAAATAACTATATTTGTTGTAGGCCTACTGTCTTATACAAATCAAGAAAATATTAATTATTGTATATCACTTTGAAACAAAATGTGAAAATAGCACTAGCTAAGATTTATCACTAATAGTAAAAAAAAAGCTACATATTGTTTTTTTTTTATTCTTAACACACTTAGAATGCCCAAATTGTTTATTTTAAAATGTACATGGTCATAATGTAGTTGCTTCAAGACACGAGTCAACTGATTTCATTTGATGAAATTCGAAATTCGTGCTAAATATAAATATGTGTAATATATTGGGTGTTTTTTTTACCCCCAAAGTCTGCACTTTATATTACTTTAAGAATACTATTAATGTAGTGCAAACAGTGTAGCCTACTTGCTATGGATGGGCACTTTTTTTAAATTGGCATCCATGGAAGTCAGACTTTTTAGAATTTGACAGTTAATCCTTCATACACTATTTTAATTACTAGTACATTCACAAGTAGGTTTTTTTGCTCATATTATTTATAGCTTGCTTGTACATATTTAATTTGCTGTAAATAAAGTTTCCTTGCCTGTGAAACCAGCTATAAAAAAAATATGTCCTTCAAAAAGGTTTTGGATATAAAATACAATTGCTTAACGGACTAGGACAAATGAATGTTAAAATGTTTGTCCATTTGTTACCGCTACAAAATAATTTATGACACACTTTCCTCTTAAAGCAAAGAAAGCATTACATGGTGAGTTATTAAACTAAACGTTGAGAGAAGGGCAAGGCCTACGCACTTATCAGAAAACTGTAGGCCTTAAAGTTCACAATTAAAAACATAACAAAACACATAATTATGTCATTTTTGGGGTACATCAGTCCACATCTTCAGCAGAAGAGAGTAAAACACAAACTGGACTATGGCAGCATGGCAAGAGAACTGTTAGATTTAGATGTAATCATAGGTTATGTTACCAGTTCTTTCTTAGTTTTAATCTTTTATCATCGCTTTGTATTTATTTTTGTACTAAGAATATTTAAGTGTGTTTGAAAAATAAATTGTAGTTACATGTAAAAAATTATTACTGATTTGTAATGATTATTCAAATGTTATTTGAACTGACAACATATTAACAAAATGTATCAAATTTATATGTTGAAATAAACAAGTATATCTTGATTTATTTTATTTTTTTAATTTCTTAAAAGAAACCATTGAATTAAACATTTGGGACAAAGAGGATTAACGGTGACCATCAAGAGAAATTGACTAGACACTAATATTATACAGTCTTGACACCTTAGCTCAGTCGGTAGTATGTCTGTCTTCTGAACTAAAGGTCCCGGGTTCAATTTCTGGCACGACCGAAAAATGTATCATTGGTGAAATGTGGGTTTACCCTTTCACAATGATGACTTAATGCACGGCAACTGGATGTTGTGCCTTACCTAGTCTTAAGTTAGATTATAAGGCATATGGAGCTACGCCAGATTTAGCAAGCCGGTAGTTGAAAATATATGGCTTTAGTAAAAAAAATTGACCCAGGCCATCGGCTGGAAACAGTAATTGATGTAAATTAAACTATAATACAGCCATTGAAGCAAAACTAGAAGGGAGTGTGTTTTAAAAAACGCAGTCACAAGTGCCTTTATGGAATATCTTCATTAATAAAAGAATAGTGAACCACCTTGAAAATCCTCTTTTAAATTTTAAAAGTTGACTTTTCTTTCAAGTGCATCTTCATGCCTGCCCTATTCCGTACAGACACTTTACCTTCATATCCTTTTTTAATATTATTATTACTTAAACCATACCACTAAAATCCCCTTAACTTTTTTTTTTTAAGGTTTAAGATATTTTTTTTTGTAGAATTTATTTATATTCAATTAAGAGATGGGTAAAACCTGAATCGTAAATTTTCTCTTGAATCCAAATTGAAATCGTCATCTTTAAAAATGTACAATTTTAATTAAAGTTAAAATATTTCAAATTTAATTTTGGCTTGGTGTCACTGTCAAATGATATTTTATCTGTCATGTTGATTATGTCATAAACAACTAATATAACAAGATTTATATAAATTAATTAAATAATACAATTTATTTCCTTTTTTATGATTTTGTTATTCTCCCAACTACACAAGGCAATATACCAATAATTGTTTGGAATTGTTATTTGAAATCATGGTCTTCATAATCTGATTCAAGATACTTTTTTGAGAATTTTACAAATCTCGAATACCATAGGATTTGAGTGTCCCATCTCTATATTTAATTAACCATTAAGATTTAAGAATTCTTAACATAAAACTTTTTTTTACCATTTCTTCGTCTTGTTTGTAAAATATGTTTAAATGTATATAATATGTTTTACTGCATTATTTTTAAATAAAAACTGTTTAATTCAAGTATTGTCAAGGCTCAGATCGGTGGCCAATGCTAACATTGTGGTGGTGTTATAAATTGCGACAATTTTGAGGTATTATAACTATAGATAGAAGAATCCACTCTTTTATGAATGAATCTTTATTTCACTTGTGAATCTAATATTTGAACTTTAGAAAACATGAAACACATAAGGAGTGTGCACACAGTTCTTTGTACTGTTATGTCATCATCATTAACTCTTTCAACAATGAAAATCATAAAATCCACTTACAGATGTTCACATTTACTGTGATTGGTAACTACAAGCATCAATATTGATACTTTAGTAAACAGGTTAAACTAGAGTCTGACGTAGAAAGTGACTGATCCTAATAATGTGTCTGAGCCAGAGAGCCTTTATGTTGATATTGTTAAATCCGTAGACACAAAGCTCAAATTTGTAAAACATAGACACGGTAAATGCTAAGTCATGGAATGAGGATATAACTATTGAAAACAAACTTAAGGTTAAAATTTAAGCTGGATAGTGGAGCAAAGACAAGTATTCTTCCTCTAGACATATTAAATCAGTTAAACTCAACACCCACATTAGAAAAATCTAAGGTGGTATTGCTAGCATTTGGTCGAAATAAAAATAAAGTCAGTGGGTAGTGTAAAACTGTTATGTACAAATAGAAAAGGTGAACAGGCATCAATATTATTTTCTATTGTCAACCTGCAAGACTGTAATTGCCTTGATAGGCCCTGATGCATGTGTAAACCTTAACCTCATAAAGCAAGTTGATATGATTAGCATGTCCACCACCAAGGATAACATTAAGTTTAAGTACCCTGAGGTTTTCCATGGGTCAGGAAAAATACCAGGTACTCATCATATTGAACTGAAAGATGGGGTTAACCCAGTTGTTCATCCACCTAGGCGAATCCCTGGTAGTCTTTTAGGAAAGCTAAAGTCAACTTTGGACAAACTAGAAAAATTATAAATAATTTCTAAAGTCAACAAAACCACCGATTGGGTTAGTGGTTTAGTAGCTAGTTGACAAGTCAAATTGAAATTTGCGGGTATGCAGAGACCCCAGGGATCTTAATAAAGTCATTAAAAGAGAACATTACATGATTCCAACACCTAGTGACTCAACTGCCAACTTAGCAGGAAAATATTGTCTTTTTGGTTATTGACATGAAGGAAGGCTTCTGACACATGGAGTTAGATGAACCAAATTCTGACCTAACCTGCTTCAATACCCCATTTGGACGGTATCGTTTTCATAGGCTGCCATTTGGTATTTGTTTGGCTCCAGAGGTATTTCAAAAGAAGAATTTACTAATTTTTCAGGACATTAAGGGATGTGAGATCTATTTTGACGACATTATTGTCGCTGGTTCAACTACAGCTGACCATGACGCTATACTAACTAAGGTTCTTGAAAGAACAAAGACAAATGGTATTAAGTTCAATTTCAATAAGATTCAATTCAGAGTCCCACAGGTACGATATGTTGGACAAGTCATATCAAAACAAGGGGTTCGTCCTGACAGCAATCACATCAAGACAATTGTGGAAATGCCGATTCCATCAAGTAAAGCAGAGCTACTTAGGTTCTTGGGCATGACCAAATATCTTTCTCAATTTATACCCAATCTGTCTCAAATTTTGGTACCATTGGGTTGCCTTACAAGGAATGATAAAGACTGGTTTTGGTTTCCAGAACATGCCCAAGTAGTCAGAAAACTTAAGTCTTTAGTGACTAAATCTCCTATACTTACTATATTTGATAGCAAAATACCCCTTACTGTTCAAGATGATGCATCTAAAGATGGTTTAGGTGCATGTATTATTCAAAACGGCCGCCCAGTAGGATTTGCATCACGAGTCCTTACAGAAAATGAGCAGCGGTATGCACAAATCGAAAAGGAACTAATTAGTATTGTATTTGGAGTATCAAAGTTCCACCAATACACGTATGGCATAACCGTCCAAATTCAGATTGACCACAAACCCCTTGAATCTATCTTCCAAAAGGATATCAACGAATGCTCCTCAAACTTCTTAAATATACCCTTAATGTCAAATACTTGCCTGGTAAGCAGATTTTTTGGCTGATACTCTTTCTAGAGCTTATCTTCTAGATCCAGTTGAAGATGACCCTGAACTTCAATATGTTGCCCACTCCATGTCAAAACAATCATTTCCCTATATCACAAGATAAAAGAGTGAAATTTGTCAACTCTATTAATAGTGAAAATTGAAAAATGACACCTGGACACGGGAATCGAACCCGGGACCTTTGGCTTAGTACGCCAATGCTCTAACCACTGAGCTATCCAGGATTCGTCCCGTGCCCACGGTCATTCTTCACTCATATTTTAAGGCATTAATATAGCTTCGGCTATTTACTCTTAATCTATTAATAGTGATCACTCTCTTCAGTCAATAATATTGTTTAATCAAGATGGGTGGCCTAGGGTGAAAAACAATGTCCCTCACCAAGTTAAGCCTTTTTGGGGCATGCGCCAAGACATTCATGTGGAAGATGGCCTAATATTCCTTGCTGACAAGTTGGTGGTACCCGAAGCTCTTCGAAATCAAGTGCTTGACCTCGTTCACGAGTCACATCTGGGCATGTCTAAATGTAAGGACGTGCTCGAGAGATTATGTACTGGCTAGGCATGTCCAAAGACATAGAGGAGAGTTTCTCAATGTACCATATGCCAGAAATACAGACATTCAAATCCTAAGGAGCCACTCCTTCCTCATTCTATACCTGATAGGCCATGGCAGAAAATATCAACTGATATTCTCAGTTTTGGTGCTAATAACTTCATAGTTGTAATGGACTATTTTTATTTAAAAAAATTAATTGAATTAGCACAGCTCAAGACCAAAACGGTAGAGAAGGCGATTGGAAAATTAAAATCCATGTTCGCAAAATATGGCATTTAAGAAACTATCATGTCTGATAATATGTCTTTCTCAAGTTTTAAGTTTAAACTATTTTCAAAATATTGGGGTTTTGAAGCAATTACTTCTGGTCGACGCTATCCACAATCAAATAGGATGGCGGAAAAAGTAAAAGCAATAGTGAAATCAATGCTCAGAAAGGCATTGGGG